>CP092865.1:94388362-94775184 GCA_030710605.1 Cordylochernes scorpioides
AGATTATGCATATATATTGTGATAATGTAAAAGATCAATAAAGAGCTTCTTCCGTAGAACATTCCGCTAGCTTTCGAACGACATCATTCTTCAACGGTCGTGAAGATAATGTATGACAATATATGGAAGTATGATGAGAGACAAGTGATATGCAAATATTCGAAACTATTATAGACGTGTATGATTCTTTTTAAAAATAAACAATTTCTACTGTCCTTACTACAATTGTTTATTTTTAAAAAAGAATCATACGCGTCTATAATAGTTTCGAATTTTGATAACAGATGGCGCGCTAATTCATCAGGATATACAAATATGTTTTATCTTCACGCATTGTGTCATACATTATGCTTTATGTAGCGATTTAATAAAATGAAAGGAGACAAGTTTCTTTAATCATTTAACGACGCAAGCTTTCGAGCAAAAACCCTTCAACAGGCAAGCTAAAGCATAAATACGACACTATGAACGTAGATACTAATGGCTGAAGTGAATATATATATACATATTATTTACATATCTATACCAAAGAAACATGCAAATGAGTAATATAACGGATTGTAATAATAGAGGATAAATTTTCAAAGAGATGCAATTATGCTTTATCTTCATGCCCGTTGAAGAAGAATGTCGTTTAAAACTAGCAGAATGTTCTACACAAAATACACCTATTTGTTATTTTATATTATCGCAATATATTATTGGTGATCAAAAGGTTGCTATCAAAAAACAACACCCTCGATTCCCGACAGTCATGAACCGGGATTGAATCCCGCGTTATAATTTTGTTTTAATATGTGAATAACCTTCACATATTATTCACTGTTTCAATTATCATGAACTAGGTTGCTCTTGCTGAGCGGTACCTATTAATGTGATTTTGAACCAGGTTGTTATCTCAAGGAAAAACAAACCCACCTTGAATATCAAACAAACCAGAAAAAACCTTCTCAAGAACAATATCCCCAAAGACCCAACGACATCAATATAAATTGTAAATGAACAAACCCTGTACACCCCCCACAGTATGTTGTAAATATGATGATCTAGGCTGCTCCTTTTGAGCGGTGTTACCTAATAAAGTTATTTGGAGCAGCAGGTTGTTATCTACATTCTAACCGAAGTTCTTATGTATATATTTTTGTCGGCTATTTCACGTCCACAATAAGTACCTAATCAGACTGAAATTTTAACAGGACATAATGTTAAATCTGGAAGAGATTATTGTCACATTTTTAGCCAGTAAAAATTGAAATTGAACAGGTACTGGGCAAAAATAAGCATTTTTTAGTTAGAAAATAAGGATAACAATATTGCTGTATCATGCTTGATTGCCAAATACAAATTTCTTTCAGGGAAAATTTAATAAAACAGACCACGAGCGAAGCAAGATCATTTTTAGTAGGTAGGAACAAAATTCTAACAGAGAAACATTCACTCGAGCAGAAGACACACGAAGCCAGGTCATCTCTATATATAAAATATCGTTTCTCAGTCTTTTGGCTAAGATCATTTAAATGTCAATTGTAAAACGACATTTGAAAATTATCCCGCATGTGTTTCTTTTGAACGAAAAATTGAAATTTAATTTAAGGAGAAATAACGATTATTTATAACCTTAGGGATGAAGTATGAAGGGATGAATTGCGAAGGGTAATGATAAACGGAAAAATAAAAGTGTCCAAGGATGGGAATTTCGTTCATCATTACTCTTCACAATTTATTCTTTCATACTTCATCCCTAAGGTTAGAAATAATCGTTATTTCTCCATAAAATAAATTTCGATTTTTCATTCAAAAGAAATACATGCGGGAAAATTTTCAAATGTCGTTTTACAATCATAAGCCGCATTATATTGTATTATAAATGTCAATTATATATATATATATTTTTATGAATACAAAAAGAAATGTTCAGTAAATATCCACTCTCTTTATTGATGACACACATAGGATATATTGTAGTCAAATTTCTTCAAGTTTCTAAATATTATTTTTATCTCTAAAGTTTAAATTAGTTATTGGTTAAATTTTGTCTGTGATTAGGCTTTTAATAGTTTATATTTCAAACTGCATTTTTACCTAAACACTTACTCAATAAATTTATATTTTTTTTACGCGACAAAACGATCTTTATTAAGCAGAGAGTCGGTTACAGATTAGTGGCCAGCGGGGGAGGGGGTACAAAATCTCTTTCTAGAAAATATTTATAAATATCAAATTTTGTTTTGTTTAAGATACATCAGGCTTGTTGCGGCCGAGAATAAAATCAGCAGGACTGATTCTGTAGAGAGGGCCAACCCTCAGGCATTCGTTAGTTGCTTTTTCGATCATTTTCTTTGTAACAATGCAATCTATGTATCTGTGCTGGAAGTCAGGGGGTCCGTTGCATACGGTGCAGGAGGGTTTTCGAATTCTTCTCGGATGTGGCAGAGCTCTCAAATTTATATTTTTTTATTAGGAGTTCTAATATTGGAGAGTTAAAGTGGACTTTGAAATTTCTTTTTATAGATAGATATATAACCTGGCTTCGCCCGTGTTCTATTGAGTGAATGTTTCACTGAAACAATCTTGTTCCAGCCTATTCAAAATGATGGTCTTTATTTTCCTGTGCTCTGCTTGAATGAATGATCCTAGAAAATTTTTTGTTATTGTCTATCAAACATGATACAGCAATATTACATCATTTAAATGCTTATATTTAAATGCTATGGGATGAAAAAAATTTCCTAGGATGAAATATGCCTGGAATAAAAAATTTTCCTAGGATGAAAATAATTCCTAGGATGAAATTTCCCTAGGTTGAAATTTCCCTGGGATAAAATATTTTCCTAGGATGAAATATCCCATGGATGAAAATTTTCTAGGATAAAAAATTTCCTAGTTTGAAATATTCCTGTAATGAAATATTTTTAGGATAAAAAAATTCCTAGGATGTAATATTCCTGGGATAAAAAAATTTCCTAGGATGAAATATCCCTGGGATGAAATTTTCCTAGGATGAAATTTCCTAGAGGATGTGCATTATTGACAAACATAATTGAGTAGCATTAGCATGAGACTTTATGACCACAAATTATTAAAGTTAGTCCGAGAGATATTTGACTATTTTCAAATAATAGGGATGAATTCCTCTCCCAGATATCTCATGTTTCTTTCACATAAAATGTAAATTAGGTATTGGTTCAATTTGAATAGACTTTTAATAGCCTATATTTCAAGCTGCAACTTCGTCTAAACTCATGAAATTTCTATTAGAAGTTTTAATGGAAAAAAAGTGAGGGGTTCCTTTTAAACTTTCTTATTTTCATATGTTCGAGTGAATATATCGAAGAAATGAAAAAGAAATCGGTGGACGAGTAGGTAACACCCTCGATTCCCAACGGCCATGAATCAGGATTGAATCCCACGTTAACACTCTGTTTTAATATGTGAATAACCTTCACATTCATTGTTGTAAATATAATAAACTAGCTTGCTCTTTTTGAGCGGTATCTAATAAAGTGATTTTGGAACCGAAATAAAATAAAAAGCCTTGTTGATGCTCATTAAAAATTATGAAAACAATTTTTTATTATCATTATTAACTGACTTAAAATATGTAAAGTTTTTAGTACAGTAGAACCTCCATGAGAGGTCACTCTCTCTAGAGGATACCTCTCTATAAATGACAATTTCTATTGTCAAAATTACATTTTTTACTAGTTAGCAACTCTCCGGTTAGAGGACACTTTGACTCTGCAATTAGGTGTTGTCCTTTACAGGGATGTTCTATTGTTCTTTGGTTAATTTATATATGTTGAAAATGCGACAAAAAACCTTTTCCAGACTTTATATGCTGTGTGTTAAAATTTAAGCCAGAGATTAGTTACGTATTAAGGTCATTGCCAACCATGTTCATTCGGTTAGTTATTCATATTTTAACCAAATATGTGAGCCCTGGTTCTATTCTATCTAAAATATGATACAGTAGAACAACCTCCCTGTAAAGGACACCACATAATTGCAGAGCCAAAGTGTCCTTTAGGGAGAGGTGTCCTCTTACGGAAAGTTACTACAGTATAACAACCTCCCTGTAAAGGACACCACATAATTGCAGAGCCAAAGTGTCCTTTAGGGAGAGGTATCCTTTTACCGGATAGTTACTACAGTAGAACAACCTCCCTGTAAAGAACACCTTGTTGCAGAACAAAAGTGTCCTTTAGGGAGAGGTGTCCTCTTACTGGAGAGTTGCTACAGTAGAACAACCTCCCTGTAAAGAACACCTTGTTGCAGAACAAAAGTGTCCTTTAGGGAGAGGTATCCTTTTACCGGATAGTTACTACAGTAGAACAACCTCCCTGTAAAGAACACCTTGTTGCAGAACAAAAGTGTCCTTTAGGGAGAGGTGCTCTCTTACTGGAGAGTTGCTACAGTAGAACAACCTCCCTGTAAAGAACACCTAATTTCAGAACAAAAGTGTCCTTTAGGGAGAGGTGCTCTCTTACTGGAGAGTTACTACAGTAGAACAACCTCCCTGTAAAGAACACCTAATTTCAGAACAAAAGTGTCCTTTAGGGAGAGGTGTTCTCTTACCGGAGAGTTTCTACAGTAGAACTACCTCCCTGTAAAGGACAACACCTAATTTCAGAACAAAAGTGTCCTTTAGGGAGAGGTGTTCTCTTACCGGATAGTTACTACAGTAGAACAACCTCCCTGTAAAGAACACCTAATTTCAGAACAAAAGTGTCCTTTAGGGAGAGGTGCTCTCTTACTGGAGAGTTACTACAGTAGAACAACCTCCCTGTAAAGAACACCTAATTTCAGAACAAAAGTGTCCTTTAGGGAGAGGTGTTCTCTTACCGGAGAGTTACTACAGTAGAACAACCTCCCTGTAAAGAACACCTAATTTCAGAACAAAAGTGTCCTTTAGGGAGAGAAATCCTCTTACCGGATAGTTACTACAGTAGAACAACCTCCCTGTAAAGAACGCCTGATTTCAGAACAAAAGTGTCCTTTAGGGAGAGATGTTCTCTTACTGAAGAGTTGCTACAGTTGAACAACCTCCCTGTAAAGGACAACTTCTAGTTGCAGAGCCAAAGTGTCCGTTAGGGAGAGGTGTTCTCTTACCGGAGAATTACTACTGTAGAACAACCTCCCTGTAAAGGACACCTAATTGCAGAAACAAAGTGTCCTTTAAGGAGAGGTGTCCTCTTACCGGAGCCTTACTAAATAGTAAAAATGGTAATTTTGCTAATGAAAACTGTCCTTTGTGGAGAGGTGTCCGCTAACAGGGTATCTGCTAAAGGGAAGTTCTACTGTATCTCTAAAAATAAAATTGAACAGCAACATCGTGAGTAAGCAAGTTTAAAAAATGCTGAAATAACAAAACGACATCAAACGTTATCTCTTTCATATAACTGGTATTAAAAAACAGGGTATCATTTCAGATGTCATTACATATGGAATTTTCCGTGTGATGTGACAAAATGAGTGATTATACAAAAAAAAAAAGATGTAAATTGGAGATTGTTTAATTTGAATAGGCTTTGTATATCTTATATTCTAAACTGCTTCTTTATCTACTCTTCTTCATTGCCTCTTCATATCCTCTTGTTAAACTTAAAACTTTTATTTGTAGTTTTAATTAAGAAATAAAGAGTCTGAAAGTTGACTTTGAATATTTGTTTTATAAATAGAGATGTCTTCATTTGTCTTCTACTTATTCAATGTTTTGCTGTTAGAATCTTGTCCCTGCACACAGAATATATAACGGTCTGGCTTCGCCCGTGGTCTGATTTAGTGAATATTTCAAGAAAGAATTTTGTTTATGACAATCAAAAATATATATATAACTAATGAAGACATTAAGTCGCGAATGTTTCTTTTCACAAATGAATCAAACTTCTACTGTCTTCACTGCAAAAGTGATTTTGTGAGTTAAATATTTATTTTTGACTCGTGCTTTAGATGTTGTACAAAATTTCGAATACCGCGTGAGAACGTCCTTAGAGCCTTAGAATAATTTTTAACGCCTTGCTAAATGTTTTATTTTTTGTTTGTTCCTGACGAGGACAAAAGCTTTTTGTTGAAACGTCGAGGTAATAAAAAGATTTATACTGGCCGAAGTATCTTTTTTTAAGAAAACCAAAAATCAAAAAGATATAATGATATTGTAATAATCATTTGATGAATAAAACGTGAGTATTTTTTGCAATGACTAAGTAATTTTTCGTTTAGTATAAAATATGATTTAAAAAACCTAACTCTCTCTAAATATATACATATAATCTTATGTCCATAGTTTACTTAAATACCATTTCTGGGATTCCATCCTTCAGTGTATCATATAAGCAGAATCGTCCAGTACAGTAATAGAGCTCTAAAGAAGCGGTCTGGTAGATTAAATTTGTGAAACCGCTGAGAGGGTTCACCACTGATGAAATAATTTTTCCTTATAGAGATATATATATTTGAAAATTAATATTTTTTATTTAATAGTAAAAAATAAGAAAAATAGAAAAAGAAAGAGGAAGACTGTGGCGAAGGCGACCGTTTTGTCTCGAATTGGGCTATTCTAGCATCGTCATCGACCTGACCACTCTGGGAAAGAACCATGGCGGTACATCGTTGGCGAAGTCTTTCCCGCGGTAAAAGACGTCAATAGTGAATTTATGTAAAGAGAGAGAACGAAATTTTGTCTGGAAGAAATTGATATATAAAATAAAAGTCGCCTTTCCCATCATAAAAAAAAAAAATATATATATATATATATTTTTCATTGCAGTAAGTACAGTAGAAGTTTGATTCATTTGTGAAAAGAAACATTCGTGTCTTAATGTCTTCATTCGTTATATATATCCCTCCTGTTGAAATTTCAGCCAGATTAGTTACATAATAGATGTGAATATTTTGTATATGAATTGAATAAGGCAACAAAGAGACGTTCAAATTTACATATATGCACCATTATATATGCAAATAAGAATTAGTTTATGCTTAAGATATAAAACTTCCTTAAGTTTTGTCTATGAGAGTATATATATTATTTCTCTTGGAATTATGTAAATAGATATATATTCTCTTTATATATGCATATATCCTTTGCTATGTATTTATATTCACTTAGTATATATGATGACTAATGGTAAAATAAACAAATCAAACTCTCAGTACATATACATGATGATGCATTAAGCGCGCCATCTGTATATGTAAATTCGAAACTATTATAAACGTGTATGATTCTTTTAAAAATTATACAATTAGTACTGCACTTACTGCAATGAAAAATTATTTTTTCCATTGCAGTAAGGGTAGTAGATATTGTTTAATTTTTAAAAGAATCATACACGTTTATAATAGTTTTGAATTCACATATACCTCGTACCTGTCTATAGCGCCCCCTCTAAATAGCGCATCCCTCTCTATAGGGCCGGATTTAAATACGTAGTACAATGCGATTTACATTAAAAGTGACCTGTCTATAGCACCCCCTCTCTATAACACCCTATTTTAGTGAGTCCCAATAGGGGGCGCTATAGACAGGTTTAACTGTATATATGACTCTTAAATAGAAAATAAATAAACAAACTATATTGTATTAATATAAAAATGGGTTTAAAATATTTTATTACCTATTTAAATATTGTGAAGATGATTTGTTCGTTCTGTTGGAATATTTACATAGAAATTTGCTTTATGTTACATAGAAATTTATTGGGATTTTCTATTCTAACGTACAGGTTCCAGGCATTCTGATGATATGAGGGAATCTTATATCAACCCAAAACCTTCATTGTAGGAAATAGCTATCATTAATTTCTCCTTCAGTTTTGATTTCGTAGAGTACTCTGGTAAAAAGAGTATTTGGAAACAGGTACTGCAAGATGGAAGAAGTTCTGAATCTGGTCCCGAACGCTGAATTGTGAAAATGGTTCCATTAAGAGGTATCCATTCACTTGCTGTGATAAAGATCAACAGATTTCTTCGCTGAGTTTCGTCCATTTCATGAACGACTTCCCAGAAATACGTCACTGTTGCATTCCTGGATGTGTAATCCGTATATTTTATTCTGCGTTTCATGTTATCCATATCTATTTCTCCTCCTTTCAGCAATTCTGCAAATTGTTCCGGTCTGAATATCGTTTTTAGACGATCAATTTTTATTATCTTATTGAATCCCTTTATAATTGAATTGAATTCTTTTTTAACACTCTTGTTTAGTACCATATCAACATAGCGTTTAACATATATATCCCTGTTTTTACGATTAACAAAAAATTGGGAGCCATTTTTCCTCAGATCTTGGGTGATGTAAGTTTGTTCTCCATTTTGGATTGAAACCTGAAAGTTGCACATGAAGACTTCTTCCATATCATCTTCCTCGTAGTTCAGAAGGTCTTGTAGACTTCTTGCAAGATTGGGATCAAAATCGAACAAATCTTCAAGAGTTCCATCCAGTCCGTACAATTTCCGATAAAAAAGTTTAGGAAACTTCAAATCGACATAAACATCATGATAAATTGCCATCGCAAAAAGTGATCCAAAATTCTGAAATCTTTCATATATACACGGATCCATTTCGGTATTGCTTTTTAACCAATAAAATATACTTTTATTGTAGAACATACTTTCTTCTTTGGTAACAATATTTTTTAGAAGGGTAGTGAAATATTCTTTTGCAGGACCGCCCAGGTCATCTCCAATTTCATGTAGGTATTGTATTCTTAAAGGAACACCTTTCATCTCGGTAAATTTGTCGACCAGAAGTTTCATTTCATTCAAATAATCGTTTATCGAATCTTCACGAGAAGTATAGAAAGGAATTTGGTAAGTTGCATTTATCACACTTGAATATCTTATGAATATTTGAATAATTGTTTCAAAAGTTTCTATCTTTTCATTTAACGTAAAAATAAAATCATATTTTAAAATATTGATGTCACATGGAGGAAACAAATAATCAACACTTTCGCTATATATACTGTATCCATAATTATTGAATAAGTTTGTTATCTGAAATTCTTCTTTGGGAATCTTGGAATTTTTCATTTCGTATATAGGATCAAAACGCGCGTTAACATTTCTGAAATAGTAAAGAATATTTCTTTTAAGATTTGGTAAGCCTTTAGTATTGCCACCGAAAACATTCGCTAAATATAAAAGTTGGAAATAGTTTACCAAATCATACTGGTACATTTCCTTTTGTTGCATGTATTTGTTCAATAAATTACGTAGGTTACGAACTAACGTACTGTAAATAGGGTTACTGAGATTGATCCAGTGACCAATCAACTTGTAAAGATACTTTCTGGGAATTAAACAAGGCGGCAAAATTATTGGAGAATTCGTATAAATGACTAAATCGAATAAAATTGCAAATATATCAACGTTTTCTACAAGAAAGATTTTGGATTTCTCAATTTTGTCACAGAATTCTTCATTCAGAGATTGTAAGGTTTTAATTAAAATGTTATTTTTAGGGTAAGTACGTATTGAGAGCAAGAATTTTTCTAACTTCTCAACTTGGATCGTACTAGTTTCTTCTGCTTCTTTTCGATCGGTAAAATAAAGTTGAAGAGATTTCAAAGATTTGAATTCAGTTTCGATAATATCTTCAAATGATTTTAAAGTTCCTTTTTCACCATTATGTAAATAAGTTTTGGTATAGGGTATCTTTCGATTACTTTTCTTGTTTGTAAAATATTTCATTGTTTTTCTTTCTTCTTTATTTTCAATTTATTATTAATCTTCGTATATTTTATTTTTTGAATTAAATCTCTCTATCTTAAGGTAACCTGGATTCCTGGAGCGACGTGTTAAAAAGTCTATTATTATATAGATATTTTTTTCAAATGGTAAACAAAGTTAAAAAGTGAATTGACATTATTTTGATCTATTTAAATGATGATTTTTTTTTCAATGAAAGTTTTTAATAAATCTTTTCTGAATATATTGTAAGTATTTGAATATATATAAATAATATAATTGTTGTTGTTGTGGTGTCCAATGAAGAGCCTCAGATGTCCCCATACATCTCTATCACAGCAATATCCACTATCAAAATAATAATGTGTATATATAAAAATAGTAATTATTATTAATTTGCTAACGTGATAATCCTGTCGAAAGACTGTCAAATCTGAAAACTTGAAAATAAAAATTTTACACAAGAAACTTAACCCTGGAGGTGTTTTATTTATTTTTATTTTATAATAAATAAATTTTGAAAAAAAAAAATTTAATAATTCTATATGTAGGATATGAAACCCATGTGAATGTATAACACTAAATGTGTTTTTTAAATTTTAAATAGTTAAATCATCTCGAAATAATGAACAAACGATACTTTTATAAAAGGCCAAACGACAAAGCCATTAGTTCGTCTGCACGACTTTTGCCCCCCCCACTCTTCACCTTTGACTTTGAGCCTTTTTTTTACTCTATTATTTTTTTAAAACTCTCTCCAACACTCTAGTGAATAGACAAACTTCACAAAAATTCATCCCAATAGCAAACAATAACGTGGAGGTTTTTTCTTTCACTCTGACAGGTTTTTTTTAAGTAAAAAAATAAAAGTTAAATTCGCGCTATCTTCTCGATATATAAAAAAATGTTTTGCGAAATATAATTTTGAAATGTCTTTTTCATAAAATATTTTGTCAGTGATGCTGAAACAATAATTTTTTTTTCGCTTTGTTTGTAAATACTATAAAAGTAAAATACACTTTTAAAACTTTCTCTTTTACAAACAATTTCTATCTTGTAATGAAACGGAGAAGCCTTCTCCGTGTTTTTACGTGTCAAAGTGAAAATCTTGTTTTCGATTTAAATAAGAAAGTTCCAACAGTTTAAAATAATAAGAATGATATTCCTGAACGTTGCTTCTTGTTGTTAGAATTAAATCAAATTAATAATGACAGAAAATATTAAGTTACAGTTTAAACATAAGTAATACTTTGGCCTTTTTTAGTTAGGTGTGTTATTGAAGATAAAATTATCCAATAAACATATTTGCTAAATACTGCAGAAAAATCTCCATGTAAAGGACAATACCTAATTGCAGAGCAAAAGTGTCCTTTGTAGAGAGATGTTCTCTAGCGGGAGTGTCCTCTCATGGAGGTTTCACTGTAGAGAGGTGTCCTCTAGCGCGAGTGTCCTCGCATGCAGGTGGTTCTACTGTAGAAAGGTGTCCTCTAGCGGGAGTGTTTTCGCATGGAGGCTGTTCTATTGTAGAGAGGTGTCCTCTAGCGAGAGTGTCCTCTCATTCAGGTTCTACTGTAGAGAGGTGTCCTCTAGCGGGAGTGTCCTCTCATGGAGGTTGTTCTACTGGAGAGAGTTGTCCTCTAGCGAGAGTGTCCACTCATGGAGGTTGTTCTACTGTAGAGAGGTGTACTCTAGCGGGAGTGTCCTCTCATGGAGGTTGTTCTACTGTAGAAAGGTGTACTCTAGCGGGAGTGTCCTCTCATGGAGGTTGTTCTACTGTAGAAAGGTGTACTCTAGCGGGAGTGTCCTCTCATGGAGGTTGTTCTACTGTAGAAAGGTGTACTCTAGCGGGAGTGTCCTCTCATGGAGGTTGTTCTACTGTAGAAAGGTGTACTCTAGCGGGAGTGTCCTCTCATGGAGGTTGTTCTACTGTAGAAAGGTGTACTCTAGCGGGAGTGTCCTCTCATGGAGGTTGTTCTACTGTAGAGAGGTGTTCTCTCATGCAAGTTCTACTGTAGGTAGGTATTCTTTAGCGCGAGTGTCCTCTCATGGAGGTTCTACTTGAAAAAAAAAACAAATCAGAATTTTAATTCCATCTATCTATAAAAATTGTAATTATTATTGTCATTTATGTTTCCAAATGATATATAAATAATCAAAATGATATATGAACCAACTTGTATTTTCAGATACAGATATTAAATAGAAAGATAATCGTCGGTACCTAAAGATAGCCCTGGACCGGGTATTTAACCTTCCAAAGACATATTGAAAACAGAATAAATTTGGTAAAGAATTTACAACACAAATCATCTCTCTCTACTTCTAGGCTGACAGAACAAACTATCTTCAAACTGCAAAGGAACAATTTACACATCGATTATGAGACCTATTCTTATCTATGTCCCCATCCAATTTTATCATTGCTGCATCTGAAACCCATCTAAAAGACAAGGAATTTTTGAAAATGAAATACAAGGTTATCCCAAAAGTTTGTAAACACTTGCTAAAATTGAAATACCAACATTATTCACCGTTATGTATAATGTATTTGAATAATACAGTTAAACCTGTCTATAACGCCCCCTCTAAATAGCGCCTCACTCTCAATAGCGCCCGATTTCAAATATGTAGTACGATGCGATTTACAGTAAAAGTGACCTGTCTATAGCACCACCTCTCTATAGCACCCTATTTTGGTGAGTCCCAAGAGGGGGCGCTATAGACAGGTTTAACTGCATTATGTATTCGCCGTAATAATATTATTCACAAAGTAATAAGAAAAACAACGTTTTAAGAAAAACACGAAATTTTGGGACAGCCTTATAATTAAAAAAAAATACAGACGAACCATGATTTGTCATGAATAGAATATTAAGAGATATGATAAGAAACGATCTTACGATTTGAGATATAAAAGAATACGTGATAAGGCTGTTTTTTAATTTTTTACGGAAAATGAAAACAGAAAATTTTGAAGAGCTCATCTTTAAGGATGCTACATTTTGCAAATGCGAAACAAGTAAAAAGGAAACTAAAGACTATAAACACTTCTATATAAATTAGGCCGAAAAGAGAATACGAGGAAGTTGTACCTATTAGCATTTATATCGGGATTCAGACAATACACTCATGGACAAATCTTAAGGAAGTTGTACCTATTAGCATGTTAATCGGGATTCAGACAATACACTCATGGACAAAAATTGAGGAAGTTGTACCTTTTAACATGTATATCGGGATTCAGACAATACACTCATGGACAAAACTTAAGGAAGTTGTACCTTTTAACATGTATATCAGGATTCAGACAATACACTCATAGACAAAACTTAAGGAAGTTGTACCTTATAGAATGTATATCGGGATTCAGACAATACACTCATAGACAAAACTTAAGGAAGTTGTACCTTTTAGCATGTATATCGGGATTGAGACAATACACGCATGGACAAAACTTAAGGAAGTTGTACCTTTTAGCATGTATATCGGGATTCAGACAATACACTCATGGACAAAACTTAAGGAAGTTGTACCTTTTAGCATGTATATCGGGATTCAGACAATACACTCATGGACAAAACTTAAGGAAGTTGTACCTTCTAGCATGTATATCGGGATTCAGACAATACACTCATGGACAAAATTTAAGGAAGTTGTACCTTTTAGCATGTATATCGGGATTCAGACAATACACGCATGGACAAAACTTAAGGATGTTGTACCTTTTAGCATGTATATCGGGATTCAGACAATAACACTTAAATATCTTACAATGCCCTTTTTTGAAGAAACACGAAATAACCAAGTGTGAACTAAATTGCCTCTGTCTCCTTTAAGATAAACCGGCGATATCAAAGACTTCCCACTTCCTAAATTTTGTCCATGAGGGTAGAATTAAATACTAATTATTCTTTCAAAATTGTATAGGATAATTCAATATTGAGTCGGAACCATTCATCATTATACATTTTATCTAATAAATTATACAGAAGTGATTTCTACCCCTCTTACATAAACAACCCCAACTTTGAAAAATAAATTTACTCATATGTGTATAGATGGATAAATGGCCATTTAAGGAGGGAATCTATAAAGCCAAAGTTTTAACCTTAATATTGATTATCATTATCACTCTTATGTTTTATCTTCATGCATTGTATCATACATTATGCTTTATCTTCATGCCCGTTGAAAAACGATGTCGTTCGAAACTAGCGGAATGTTCTACACAAGAAACTCTATTTTGTTCTTCTATATTATCGCAATATAGTACTGGTGATCAAAAGGTTGTTAACAAAAAACAACAAAGTCGTTGGACGAGTGGGTAACACCCTCGGTATCCGACAGTCATGAACCCGGATTGAATCCCGCGTTGAATTTTTGTTTAATATGTAAATAACCTTCATATATTATTCATTGTTTCAATTACCATGAACTAGGTTGCTCTTGCTGAGCGGTACCTATTAATGTGATTTTGAACCAGGTTGTTATCTCAAGGAAAAATAAGCCAACCTTGAATATCAAACACGCCAGAAAAAACCTTCCCAAGAACAATATCCCCAAGGACCTGAAGACCCAACGACATCAATATAAATTGTAAATGAACAAACTCTGTACATCCCCCACAGTATGTTGTAAATATGATGATCTAGGTTGCTCCTTTTGAACGGTGTCACCTAATAAAGTTATTTGGAGCAGCAGGTTGTTATCTACATTCTAACCGAAGTTCTTATGTATATATTTTTGTCGGCTATACACTTCCTTAATAAGTACATAATCGCGCTTAAATTTTAACAGGACAAAAATTTAAATATGAAAGAGAATATTGTCGCATTTTTAACTAATAAAAATTGAAATTGAACAAGTACTGGGTAAAAATAAGCATTTTTTAATTAGAAAATGATGATGACAATATTGCTGTATCATGTTTGATTGTCAGATACAAAATTCCTTCGTGGGAAATTTCCATAAAACAACAACAACAACAACAACAAAAAAACTTTATTAGGGCATCTTGCCCTGTACGGATTCGTCGTATAGTTATAGACAAAATTAAACATAAGAGAAAAGGGGAAGATAGAGTATTTACAATTAAGGCATGGCAAACAGGGTGACTTTTTATTGTGCCCCTGTTCTTCTCTCTTCCACGAGTGCAATTTTTTTTTCAACCGCTTTTTGATAGTTGAACAGTTCAATTGCCCAACTTTTCTTATCTGAAACAGTTTTTAGTAGCTTTATTGAGTTCAAATGCGGTCTAGGAAGACTTTTCAGGATCTTTTTTCTCTCTCCTTCCAGATCCCCGCATTCAGCAATAAAATGGTATATTTCGTCAGTTATCTGACTTCCACATAACCCACAGTACAAATCTTCTTTCTTAATTGCGTAAATATGATTTTCTTTGATCATTGTTGACATTAATCTGATCTGTGCAATAAAACTCACTAAGGCTGAAGACAAATTGCATGAAAGATAATGTTCTGGAATGAATGAATCATAAAGTAACCTATAGTTTGAGTATGTTTTCGTAAGAGATAATTTTGCCAGATCTTGCTGCAATAGCTGTTCAATTTTTATTTTTAGTATATTCGGAAGTTCGATCTGTATGTCATCATAATTTAACCTATAGTTTAGCCATGTGAGTCCACAATGATTGATGATATCCATAATATTCTTACAAAATCCTATAGGTTTTTTTGTCATTAAGGAAATTTCCTTCAATCTATTCCAGCATAGCTTAGGTAGTCTATTGTCCTCCATTTTTTGTAATCTAATGAAATATTTCATAATTAATTTGATCGTTGTAAAAGTCAGAGATATTCTGCCTGTTTCCAGCCTTACAATATACCCTGGTATATATCTTGGTAGATTCAGAAAATTTTTGATAAACGTATTCTGTAATTGGTCTATAATATCCGTATTGTCCCAAGCCCACACAGGGGCCGCATAGAGTAGTATTGATTTAATTACTGAGTCAAATAGATTGAGTGCAACTTTTAATGAGTTAATTTTTTCTTTTTTTATCAGTCTAATAGTTGCATTTATTGCCGTATTTGCTTTGGCTTTATAAAAGAGGGCTACCTTCTTACTATTATTAGTGGAAGTGAATGGATATCCCAGATATGTAATATTGGACGCAACAGTCAGTGGGGTGTCACCCCAGTGCCAGTTTTCATGTCTTGCCGGTCTTCCTCCATTTCTGAATACCATTATTTTGGATTTATTTTCATTTAAAACCAATTTGTTATTATCCAGGTAAGACTTTAGTAAATTAATTTTAATTTGTAAATTAATTTTCGATTCTCCAACTATGGCTATGTCGTCCGCATACATAAGTAGGTGTAAAACACCAAAATCAGGGAGATGAAATCCTGTAAGTGCTGAGTTATTATAAAGTTCTATTAGGTCGGCCATATATAGTATAAATAAAAGTGGGGAAAGTGATTCTCCCTGCAACACTCCAGAATTAATTTTCACATTACTTGAATATTGTCCTTTCCATCGGATAGTAATCTTAGCTTCTTGGTAAAAGTTTTTTATCAGCATTACAAATTTATTGCTAATGCCCATTTTCTGCAATTTTTGCCAAAGTAAATCATGTGGGACTGTGTCGAAAGCTTTAGTCAGATCGACGAAGAAGACATATAGCTTGCCTCGTTTTCTTCTCAGAGATAGTTGGATGAGTGAATTCAGTAGTAGTATGTGGTCAGTGCATGATCGGTTCTTACGGAAACCTGCTTGGTTTTCTAAAATAATCTCTCTTTTTTCTATCCAGTTGTTTAATCTGTTTCTTAGTATTGTAGTAAATAATTTAGATATATTACTGCAGAGGGCAATCCCTCTATAATTTGTTGGGTTATTCTTATCACCGCTTTTATATATAGGGTGTACTATTGAGTTCGTCCAGAGTTGCGGGTATTTTTCTGTGGACATTATTTTGTTGAATAGGTTTTTCAATTTAGTTAAAGTCGGTATCGGTAAATTCTTTAGCAACTCATTTGGTATACCATCGAGTCCCACTGCTTTGCCATTCGCTAGTTTTTTAACTACATCATGGATCTCTTCAAGGGTTATTTCTACGTCTAAATCTGGATCTTTCCAACCAATCATCTGGTTTAACGTAAAAGTAGCTTCTTTATTTTCTTTGTTCAGTAAATTTTTATAAAATAAGAACCATTCTTTTATATCAATCTCTCCTTGTATTATTGGTTTTTTTCTAAAGGATGCAATGGCATTCCAGAAGGATTTGGGATCTTTGGCGTTTTTTATCTTTTCATTCTTGTCCTTGTTGAATTCATCTCTTTTTCTTTGCAGGAGCTTAAAATATTCTCTCCTAGCCTCAATATATTTTTGGCGGTCGTGTATGTTATTTGAGTTCCTACATCTTTGTAAACTTACTTTGGTCGTTTTTTTCAAAATGTAACAATCTTTGTCATACCAAGGTTTTGAAAGTTGGTGTCGTCGTTTAGCAAATTTAATTATATTTGCAGATTCCATTGCCGTGTAGATCTGTTTAGTAAAATTTACTGTTTCTATGTTAATATCGGTTTCATTTCCAACTTCAATATCGCTTAAATTATGTTTTAGCATCTCCACATTTTCTTTCGTCCAAATGAATTTTCGTGTTAGTATTTCGTTTTTGTACGAGGATTTAATAGCTTCATACCCAGTATTAATTTGCAAAACAATTGGTAAGTGGTCTGAATATGAAAGTTCTTCGATCCACATATCCGATATGATCTGTGTTAAACCGTGTGTGTACATAAAATAATCCAAAACCGATGAACCTCTTTCTGAAATAAAAGTGAATGAGCCGTGCATATCACCCTTAGTTCTTCCATTAACTATTGTTATAGAGTTTGAATCAGTGAAGGAAATTAGTTTTTCAGATAATTTCGAAAATATTAGGTCTTTAGAATTCCTATATTTATTGAGGGGTGAATTTAGTTTCAGTGGGTTATGGAAGCCTCCAGCATTGCCTATTCTAATATTGATATCACCGGCTATTAGCACTTCATTACCTTCACTCATGTGATAATCAATATGCCTAAGTAAATTTGTTAAATTTTGCTCTTGTAACGCATTAGGAGGTAAATAAGCAAACAACAAACATATACTCTCGGTGGTTTTGTCTAAAAATTTGTGCGTCAAGACAGATATCCAGTAAGGGTTTGTTTCGATTTTTCTAACCGTATGTTGAAAGTTTTTTTTTATTCCAATCAGAATTCCCCCCGAGCCCCTTCCCTTTAGTTCTGTTTTCATTGCTGGGCTTTGAATTATGTAGTATTCATCTGTTAATAATTCAATAACACCAGTAATCCATGTTTCGTTTAGTGCAAAAAGTTCGTATAATTTCCATAAAACAGACCACGGGCGAAGCCAGATCATTTTTAGTAGGCAGGAACAAAATTCTAACAGAGCAAAACATTCACTCGAGCAGAAGACACACGAAGCCAGGTCATCTCTATATATAAAATATCGTTTCTCAATCTTTTGGCTAAGATCATTTAAATGTCAATTGTAAAACGACATTTGAAAATTATCCCGCATGTGTTTCTTTTGAACGAAAAATCGTAATTTATTTTAAGGAGAAATAACGATTATTTATAACCTTAAGGGATGAAGTATGAAAGGATGAATTGTGAAAGGTAATGATAAACGGAAAAATAAAAGTGTCAAGGGATGGGAATTCTGTTTATCATTACTCTTCACAATTCATCATTTCATACTTCATCCCTAAGGTTAAAAATAATCGTTATTTCTCTTAAAATAAATTTCGTTTTTTCGTTCAAAAGAAACACATGCGGTATAATTTTCAAATGTCGTTTTACAATCATAAGCCGCATTATATTGTATTATAAATGTCAATTATATATTTATATATTTTTATGAATACAAAAAGAAATGTTCAGTAAATATCCACTCTCTTTATTGATGACACACATAGGATATATTGTAGTCAAATTTCTTCAAGTTTCTAAATATTATTTTTATCTCTAAAGTTTAAATTAGTTATTGGTTAAATTTTGTCTGTGATTAGGCTTTTAATAGTTTATATTTCAAACTGCATTTTTACCTAAACACTTACTCAATAAATTTATATTTTTTTTACGCGACAAAACGATCTTTATTAAGCAGAGAGTCGGTTACAGATTAGTGGCCAGCGGGGGAGGGGGTACAAAATCTCTTTCTAGAAAATATTTATAAATATCAAATTTTGTTTTGTTTAAGATACATCAGGCTTGTTGCGGCCGAGAATAAAATCAGCAGGACTGATTCTGTAGAGAGGGCCAACCCTCAGGCATTCGTTAGTTGCTTTTTCGATCATTTTCTTTGTAACAATGCAATCTATGTATCTGTGCTGGAAGTCAGGGGGTCCGTTGCATACGGTGCAGGAGGGTTTTCGAATTCTTCTCGGATGTGGCAGAGCTCTCAAATTTATATTTTTTTATTAGGAGTTCTAATATTGGAGAGTTAAAGTGGACTTTGAAATTTCTTTTTATAGATAGATATATAACCTGGCTTCGCCCGTGTTCTATTGAGTGAATGTTTCACTGAAACAATCTTGTTCCAGCCTATTCAAAATGATGGTCTTTATTTTCCTGTGCTCTGCTTGAATGAATGATCCTAGAAAATTTTTTGTTATTGTCTATCAAACATGATACAGCAATATTACATCATTTAAATGCTTATATTTAAATGCTATGGGATGAAAAAAAATTCCTAGGATGAAATATGCCTGGAATAAAAAATTTTCCTAGGATGAAAATAATTCCTAGGATGAAATTTCCCTAGGTTGAAATTTCCCTGGGATAAAATATTTTCCTAGGATGAAATATCCCATGGATGAAAATTTTCTAGGATAAAAAATTTCCTAGTTTGAAATATTCCTGTAATGAAATATTTTTAGGATAAAAAAATTCCTAGGATGTAATATTCCTGGGATAAAAAAATTTCCTAGGATGAAATATCCCTGGGATGAAATTTTCCTAGGATGAAATTTCCTAGAGGATGTGCATTATTGACAAACATAATTGAGTAGCATTAGCATGAGACTTTATGACCACAAATTATTAAAGTTAGTCCGAGAGATATTTGACTATTTTCAAATTATAGGGATGAATTCCTCTCCCAGATATCTCATGTTTCTTTCACATAAAATGTAAATTAGGTATTGGTTCAATTTGAATAGACTTTTAATAGCCTATATTTCAAGCTGCAACTTCGTCTAAACTCATGAAATTTCTATTAGAAGTTTTAATGGAAAAAAAAGTGAGGGGTTCCTTTTAAACTTTCTTATTTTCATATGTTTGAGTGAATATTTCGAAGAAATGAAAAAGAAGTCGGTGGACGAGTAGGTAACACCCTCGATTCCCGACGGCCATGAACCAGGATTGTATCCCACGTTAACACTCTGTTTTAATATGTGAATAACCTTCACATATTAAATGTTGTAAATATAATAAACTAGGTTGCTCTTTTTGAGCGGTACCTAATAAAGTGATTTTGGAACCGAAATGAAATAAAAAGCCTTGTTGATGCTCATTAAAAATTATGAAAACAATTTTTTATTATCATTATTAACTGACTTAAAATATGTAAAGTTTTTAGTACAGTAGAACCTCCATGAGAGGTCACTCTCTCTCTCTCTAGAGGATACCTCTCTATAAATGACAATTTCTATTGTCAAAATTACATTTTTTACTAATTAGCAACTCTCCGGTTAGAGGACACTTTGACTCTGCAATTAGGTGTTGTCCTTTACAGGGATGTTCTATTGTACTTTGGTTAATTTATATATGTTGAAAATGCGACAAAAAACCTTTTCCAGACTTTATATGCTGTGTGTTAAAATTTAAGCCAGAGATTAGTTACGTATTAAGGTCGTTGACAACTCTGTTCATTCGGTTAGTTATGCACTAGACCAGTGATTCTCAACCTTTTTTTTGTTGCGGCATTATTTTAAAGATTTGAAAATTTGGCGGCACAATTTTAGAATTTCGCGGCACACTTTTGCTAACTTGAATGCAAGAAAATTCAAATTATGTATCAATATTTCTATGCAAAATATAAGTAATATACATCTCTAACATTCAATTTGCTAATTTCGTTATTTTAAAAAGTAAAAAAATGAAAAAGAAAAAAAGAAAAACCAATACAAACGTGAACATAATCATATGACTAAAATTCGGCGGCACATTTTTAGAATTTCGCGGCACACAAAATTACCGCGGCACATTGGTTGAGAATCACTGCACTAGACGAATGGCCCGGGCAACGCCCGGGTTTTACCCGAGTGCGAATATATTTTAAAAACGTTTTAATTCAAATACTATTCGTTACAATTATAAATTGGCGCCATGGATGTCACTCTTGTGAAACGACCCGTTCCAAACTGTGTGTTTTTAAAATGTTTTAACTATATATAATATAACGGTATAATAACGGTATAAAGAAAAATTGAGCCTATAGCCTAGTGGTAATGGCATTTGCCCGGTAAGCGGAAGGTCGTGGGTTCGATTCCCATCCCTTGACCTTGTATACATCTTGCTTCCTAGGGTTGCCTAGAGTGGCCGCTATAGACAGGGTGGTCTGTATAGACAGGTGGATGTATCACACAGCTGATAACAGGGTTGCCTAGAGTGGCCGCTATAGACAGGGTGGTCTGTATATAGAGGTGGATGTATCACACAGCTGATAACAGGGTTGTCTAGAGTGGTCGCTATAGACAGGGTGGTCTGTATAGACAGGTGTATGTATCACACTGCTGATAACAGGGTTGCCTAAAGTGACCGCTATAGACAGGGTGGTCTGTATAGACAGGTGGATGTAGCACACTGATGATAACAGGGTTGCCTAAAGTGACCGCTATAGACAGGGTGGTCTGTATAGACAGGTGGATGTATCACACAGCTGATAACAGGGTTGTCTAGAGTGGCCGCTATAGACAGGTGTTTGTATCACACAGCTGATAACAGGGTTATCTAGAATGGCCGCTATATACAGGGTGGTCTGTATAGACAGGTGAATGTAACACACTGCTGATAACAGGGTTGTCTAGAGTGGTCGCTATAGACAGGGTGGTCTGTATAGACAGGTGTATGTATCACACTGCTGATAACAGGGTTGCCTAAAGTGACTGCTATAGACAGGGTGGTCTGTATAGACAGGTGGATGTAACTCACTGATGATAACAGGGTTGCCTAAAGTGACCGCTATAGTCAGGGTGGTCTGTATAGACAGGTGGATGTATCACACAGCTGATAACAGGGTTGCCTAGAGTGGCCGCTATAGACAGGGTGGTCTGTATAGACAGGTGGATGTATCACACAGCTGATAACAGGGTTGTCTAGAGTGGTCGCTATAGACAGGGTGGTCTGTATAGACAGGTGTATGTATCACACTGCTGATAACAGGGTTGCCTAAAGTGACCGCTATAGACAGGGTGGTCTGTATAGACAGGTGGATGTAGCACACTGATGATAACAGGGTTGCCTAAAGTGACCGCTATAGACAGGGTGGTCTGTATAGACAGGTGGATGTATCACACAGCTGATAACAGGGTTGTCTAGAGTGGCCGCTATAGACAGGTGTATGTATCACACAGCTGATAACAGGGTTATCTAGAATGGCCGCTATATACAGGGTGGTCTGTATAGACAGGTGAATGTAACACACTGCTGATAACAGGGTTGTCTAGAGTGGTCGCTATAGACAGGGTGGTCTGTATAGACAGGTGTATGTATCACACTGCTGATAACATGGTTGCCTAAAGTGACCGCTGTAGACAGGGTGGTCTGTATAGACAGGTGAATGTAACACACTGATGATAACAGGTTTGCCTAAAGTGACCGCTATAGACAGGGTGGTCTGTATAGACAGGTGGATGTAGTACACTGCTGATAACAGGGGTGTCTAGAGTGGCCGCTATAGACAGGGTGGTCTGTATAGACAGGTGGATGTAACACACTGCTGATAACAGGGTTGTCTAGAATGGCCGCTATAGACAGGTGTATGTATCACACAGCTGATAACAGGGTTGTCTAGAGGGGGGCAGGGAGGCCACGTGTTCGCCGGCAGCCAATGGGCGCGCATTCTATCCGTGAATTTCAGACAGTGAGCTTCAGACAGTGAACTTCAGACAGTGAACTTCAGACAGACAGAATAAGGCAATTATATAAGTAGATATTTTAACCAAATATGTGAGCCCTGTTTCTATTCTATTTAAAATATGATACAGTAGAACAACCTCTCTGTAAAGGACAACACCTAATTGCAGAGCCAAAGTGTCCTTTAGGGAGAGGTATCCGCTTACCAGAGAGTTACTACAGTAGAACAACCTCCCTGTAAAGGACAACACCTAATTACAGAGCCAAAGTGTCCTTTAGGGAGAGGTGTTCTCTTACTGAAGGGTTGCTACAGTAGAACAACCTCCCTGTAAAGGACAACTCCTAGTTGCAGAGCCAAAGTGTCCTTTAGGGAGAGGTGTTCTCTTACCGGAGAGTTACTACTGTAGAATAACCTCCCTGTAAAGGACACCTAATTGCAGAAACAAAGTGTCCTTTAGGGAGAGGTGTCCTCTTACCGGAGCCTTACTAAATAATAAAAATGGTAATTTTGCTAATGAAAACTGTCCTTTGTGGAGAGGTGTCCGCTAACTGGGTATCCGCTAAAGGGAAGTTCTACTGTATCTCAAAAAATAAAATTGAACAGCAACATCGTGAGTAAGCAAGTTTAAAAAATGCTGAAATAACAAAACGACATCAAACGTTATCTCTTCCATATAACTGGTATTAAAAAACAGGGTATCATTTCAGATGTCATTACATATGGAATTTTCCGTGTGATGTGACAAAATGAGTGATTATACAAAAAAAAAAAAGATGTAAATTGGATATTGTTTAATTTGAATAGGCTTTGTATATCTTATATTCTAAACTGCTTCTTTATCTACTCTTCTTCATTGCCTCTTCATATCCTCTTGTTAAATTTATAACTTTTATTTGTAGTTTTAAATAAGAAATAAAGAGTCTGAAAGTTGCCTTTGAATATTTGTTTTATAAATAGAGATGTCTTCATTTGTCTTCTACTTATTCAATGTTTTGCTGTTAGAATCTTGTCCCTGCACACAGAAAATGACGGTCTGGCTTCGCCCGTGGTCTGCTTTAGTGAATATTTCAAGAAAGAATTTTGTTTATGACAATCAAAAATATATATATAACGAATGAAGAATTTAAGTCGCGAATGTTTCTTTTCACAAATAATTCAAACTTCTACTGTCTTTACTGCAAAAGTGATTTTGTGAGTTAAATATTTATTTTTGACTCGTGCTTTAGATGTTGTACAAAATTTTGAATACCGCGTGAGAACATCCTTAGAATAATTTTTAACGCTTTCCTAAATGTTTTAATTTTTGTTTGCTCCTGACGAGGACAAAAGCTTTTTGTCGAAACGTCGAGGTAATAAAAAGATTTATACTGGCCGAAGTATATTTTTTCAAGAAAAAGAAAAATCAAAAAGATATAATGATATTGTAATAATCTTTTTATGAATAAAACGTGAGTATTTTTTTCCAATGACTTAGTTATTTTTCATTTGGTAGAAAATATGATTAAAATATCCTAACTCTCTCTAAATATATACATATAATCTTATGTCCATAGTTTACTTAAATACCATTTCTGGGATTCCACCCTTCAGTGTAGCATATAAGCAGAATGATCCATTACAGTATTAGAGCTCTAAAGAAACGGTCTGGTAGATTAAATTTTGTGAAACCGCTGAGAGGGTTCACCACTGATGAAATAATTTTTCCTTATAGAGATATATATATATATTTGAAAATTAATATTTTTTATTTAATAGTAAAAAATAAGAAAAATGAAGAAGAAAGAGGAAGACTGTGGCAAAGACGACCGTTTTTTCTCGAATTGGGCTATTCTAGCCTCGTCATCAACCTGACCACTCTGGGAAAGAACCATGGCGGTCCATCGTTGGCGAAGTCATTCCCGCGGTGAAAGACGTCAATAATGAATTTATGTAAAGAGAGAGAACGAAATTTTGTCTGGAGGAAATTAATCTATAAAATAAAGGTCGCCTTTCCCGTCATAAAAAAATATATATTATGAATAATTTTGTTGTTGTTAGATAAAGGGTTGATAAGACAAAGGATCGATAAGATAAAGGGTTGAAGGTACAGTTGTGATAAAAAAAGATAATCATTTACCATCAAGTAGCTTTTATTTTCAATTACTTGAGGAAATATTACACATTAGTTAGTTTCACATTATATAGAATTTATAAAGTTAATCCTATATTAGTGATTTAAAAGGATAGATATGTTAACTACGCATATTTACAACAAAACTAATGTCTTTCTAAAAACGATGTTAACAAAAGTAAAATTATCAATGAATAAAATGAAATATATATTTCTTAAAATATAGAAATATTTGAGTTTTTAGATTATATAATATATATATATATTTTTTTTTTTCATTGCAGTAAGTACAGTATAAGTTTGATTCATTTGTGAAAAGAAACATTCGTGGCTTAATGTCTTCATTCGTTATATATATATCTCCTGTTGAAATTTCAGCCAGATTAGTTACATAATTGATTTAAATATTTTGTATATGAATTGAATGAGGCAACAAAAGGACGTTCAAATTTACATATATGCACAGTTATATATATCCCTCCTGTTGAAATTTCAGCCAGATTAGTTACATAATCGATTTAAATATTTTGTATATGAATTGAATAAGGCAACAAGAGGAGGTTCAAATTTACATATATGTACCATTATATATGCAAATAAGAAGTGGTTTATGCTTAAGATATGAAACTTCCTTAAGTTTTGTCTATGAGAGTATATATATTATTTCTCTTGGAATTATGTAAATAGAGATATTTTCTCTTTATATATGCATATATCCTTTGCTATGTATTTATATTCACTTAGTATATATGATGACTAATGGAAAAATAAACAAATCAAACTCTTAGAACATATGCATGATGATGCATTTAGCGCGTCATCTGTTATGAGAATTCGAAACTATTATTATAGACGCGCATGATATTTTTAAAAATTGAACAATTAGTTCTGCACTTACTGCAATGAAAAATTAATTTTTCCATTGCAGTAAGGGTAGTAGATATTGTTTAATTTTTAAAAGAATCATACACGTTTATAATAGTTTCGAATTTACATATACAGATAAACCTGTCTATAGCGCCCACTCTAAATAGCGCATCCCTCTCTATAGGGCCCAATTTTAAATACGTAGTACAATGCGATATTTACATTAAAAATGACCTGTCTATAGCGCCCCCTCTCTATAACACCCTATTTTAGTGAGTCCCAATAGGGGGCGCTATAGACAGGTTTAACTGTATATGACTTTTAAATAGAAAAATAAATAAACAAACTATATTGTATTAACATAAAAATGGGTTTAAAATATTTTATTACCTATTTACATATTGTGAAGATGATTTGTTCGTTCTGTTGGAATATCTACATAGAAATTTGCTTTATGTTACATAAAAATTTATTGGGGTTTCCTATTCTAATGTACAGGTTCCAGGCATTCTGAAGATATGAGGGAATCTTACATCAACCCAAAACCTTCATTGTAGGAAATAGCTATCATTAATTTTTCCTTCAGTTTTGATTTCGTAGAGTACTCGGGTAAAAAGAGTATTTGGAAACAGGTACTGGAAGATGGGAGAAGTTCAGAATCAGGTCCCGAACGCTGGATTGTGAAAATGGTTCCATTAAGAGGTATCCATTCACTTGCTGTGATAAAGATCAACAGATTTCTTCGCTGAGTTTCGTCCATTTCATGAACGACTTCCCAGAAATACGTCACTGTTGCATTCCTGGATGTGTAATCCGTATATTTTATTCTGCGTTTCATGTTATCCATATCTATTTCTCCTCCTTTCAGCAATTCTGCAAATTGTTCCGGTCTGAATATCGTTTTTAGATGATCAATTTTTATTATCTTATTGAATCCCTTTATAATTGAATTGAATTCTTTTTTAACACTCTTGTTTAGTACCATATCAACATAGCGTTTAACATATATATCCCTGTTTTTACGATTAACAAAAAATTGGGAGCCATTTTTCCTCAGATCTTGGGTGATGTAAGTTTGTTCTCCATTTTGGATTGAAACCTGAAAGTTGCACATGAAGACTTCTTCCATATCATCTTCCTCGTAGTTCAGAAGGTCTTGTAGACTTCTTGCAAGATTGGGATCAAAATCGAAAAAATCTTCAAGAGTTCCATCCAGTCCGTACAATTTCCGATAAAAAAGTTTAGGAAACTTCAAATCGACATAAACATCATGATAAATTGCCATCGCAAAAAGTGATCCAAAATTCTGAAATCTTTCATATATACACGGATCCATTTTGGTATTGCTTTTTAACCAATAAAATATATTTTTATTGTAAAACATGCTTACTTCTTTGGTAACAATATTTTTTAGAAGGGTAGTGAAAAATTCTTTTGCAGGACCGCCTAGGTCATCTCCAATTTCATGTAAGTATTGTATTCTTAAAGGAACACCTTTCATCTCGGCAAATTTGTCGACCAGAAGTTTCATTTCATTCAAATAATCGTTTATCGAATCTTCACGAGAAGTATAAAAAGGAATTTGGTAAGTTGCATTTATCACACTTGAATTTCTTATGAATATTCGAATTATTCTTTCAAAAGTTTCTATCTTTTGATTTAACGTAAAAATAAAATCATATTTTAAAAAAATGACGTCATCTAAAGGTAACAAATAATGGTTAATTTCGTTATATATACCGAATCCAGAATTATTGAATAAGTTTGTTATCTGAAATTCTTCTTTGGGAATCTTGCAATTTTTCATTTCGTATTTCGGATCAAAACGCGCGTTGACATTTCCGAAATAGTGAAGAATATTTCTTTTAAGATTTGGTAAGCATTTATTATCGCCACCGAAAACATTCGCTAAATATAAAAATTGGAAATAGTCTAACAAAACAAACTGGTAAATTTCCTTTTGTGGCATGTATTTGGTTAATAATTTACGTAGGTTACAAATTAACGCACTGTAAATAGGGTTACTGAGATTGATCCAGTGACCAATCAGCTTGTAAAGATACTTTCTGGGAATAGGACAAGGCGGCAAAACTACTGGAGAATTCGTATAAATGACTAAATCGAATAAAATTGCAAATAAATCAACGTTTTCTGCAAGAAAGATTTTGGATTTCTTAATTTTGTCACAGAATTCTTCATTCAGAGATTGTAAGGTTTTAATTAAAATGGTATTTTTAGGGTAAGTACGAATTGAGAGCAAGAATTTTTCTAACTTCTCAACTTGGATCGTACTAGTTTCTTCTGCTTCCTTTCGATCGGAAAAATAAAGTTGAAGAGATTTCAAAGATTTGAATTCAGTTTCGATAATATCTTCAAATGATTTTAAAGTTCCTTTTTCACCATTATGTAAATAAGTTTTGATATAGGGTATCTTTCGATTTCTTTTCTTGTTAGTAAAATATTTCATTGTTTTTCTTTCTTCTTTATTTTCAATTTATTATTTATCTTCGTAGATTTTATTTTTTGAATTAAATCTCTCTATCTTAAGGTAACCTGGATTCCTGGAGCGACGTATTAAAAAGTCTATATTATTATATATTTTAATGTTTTCAAATGATTTCAAATGGTAAACAAAGATTTAAAAAAAAAGTGAATTGACATTAATATGATTTATTCAAATGATGATTTTTTTTTCAATGAAATTTTTAATTTTTCCCTCTATATATCGTAATTATTTAAATAAATGAAAATAATATAATTGTTGTTGTTGTGTCCAATGAAGAGCCTCAGATGTCCCCATACAACTCTTTCACAGCAACAGCAATATACACTATCAAAATAATAATGTATATATATAAAAATAGTATTTATTATTAATTTGTTAACGTGATAATCCTGTTTAAAGACTGTCAAATCTGAAAACTTGAAATTAAAAATTTTACACAAGAAACTTAACCCTGGAAGCTTTATTTCTTTTTATTTTATAAAAAATAAAAGTGCAAATAAGTTTTTTTAATGATTCTATATGTAGGATGTGAAATCCATGTGAATGTATAACACGAAATGTGTTTTTAAATTATAAATAGTGAAATCATCTCGAAATAATGACCATACGATACTTTTATAAAAGGCCAAAAGACAAAGCCATTAGTTCGTCTGCACGACTTTTGCCCCCCCCACTCTTCACCTTTGACTTTGAGCCTTTTTTTTACTCTATTATTTTTTTAAAACTCTCTCCAACACTCTAGTGAATAGACAAACTTCACAAAAATTCATCCCAATAGCAAACAATAACGTGGAGTTTTTTTCTTTCACTCTGACAGGTTTTTTTTTTAAGTAAAAAAATAAAAGTTCAACTCGCGCTATCTTCGCGATATAAAAAAAAAATGTTTTGCGAAATATAATTTTGAAATGTCTTTTTCTTAAAATATTTTGTCAGTGATGCTGAAACAATAATTTTTTCTCTCGCTCTGTTTGAAAATACTATAAAAGTAAAATACACTTTAAAACTTTCTCTTTTACAAACAATTTCTATCTTGTAATGAAACGGAGAAGCCTTCTCCGTGTTTTTACGTGTCAAAGTGAAAATCTTGTTGATGTTTTCGATTTAAATAAGAAAGTTCCAACAGTTTAAAATAATAAGAATGATATTCATGAACGTTGCTACTTGTTGTTAGAATTAAATCAAATTAATAATGACAGAAAATATTAAGTTACAGTTTAAACAAAAGTAATAATTTGGATTTTTTAGTTAGGTGTGTTATTGAGATAGATATAATCAATAAACATATTTGATAAATACAGTAGAACCTCCCTGTAAAGGACAATACCTAATTGCAGAGCCAAAGTTTTCTATAGAGAGAGTTGTCCTCTTACTGGCGAGCTGCTAATTAGTAACAAATGGTAATTTGAGTGATAAAATGTCCTTTGTGGAGAAGTGTCTTCTAACGGGAGTGTCATCTCATGGAGTATGTTCTACTGTAGAGAGGTGTTCTCTAGCGAGAGTGTTCTCTCATGGAGATTTCACTGTTGTGAGGTGTCCTCTAGTATGAGTTTCCACTCATGGAGTATGATCTACTGTAGAGAGGTGTCCTCTAGCGCGAGTATCCACTCATGGAGGTTGTTATACTGTAGAAAGGTGTCTTCTAACGGGAGTGTCCTCCCATGGAGGTTGCTATACTGTAGAGGTGTCCTCTAGCGCGAGTGTCCTCGCATGAAGGTTATTCTACTGTATAGAGGTGTCCTCTAGCGCGAGTGTCCTCGCATGAAGGTTTTTCTACTGTAGAGAGGTGTCCTTTCATGGAGGTTCTAGGTCGAAGGATCAAACTATCTTCAAACTGCAAAGGAACAATTTACACATTGATACTGAGTCCTATTCTTATCTATGGCCCCCCATCCAATTTTGTCACTGCAGCATCTGAAACCCATCTAAAAAGACTCGAAATATTTGAAAATAAAATACAAGGTTGTCCCAAAAGTTCGTAAACACTTAGGAAAAAATTGAAATACCAATATTATTCCCCTAATGTATAATGTCTTTGTATTATGTATAAAGTAATTGTATTATGTATTATTATGTATTCGGCTTAAAAATATTATTCGCCAAGTAATAAGAAAAACAACACAAACTTTTGGGACAGCCTTATAATTGGGAAAAATTACAGAAGCACCATGATTTGTCAGAAATATAATATTAAGAGATATGCTAAGAAACGATCTTACGATTGAAGATATAAAAGAATATGTGATAAAGCAGTTTTTCAATTTTTACGAAAAAGGAAAATGAAATTTTTAAAGACCTCATCTTTAAGAATGCTACCTTTTACAAGAGCGAAACAAGTAAAAAGAAAACTTAAGACTATAACCACTTCTATATAAACTAGGCGAAAATAAAATTCGAGGAAATTGTACCTTTCAGCATGTATATCGGGATTCAGACAATACACTCATGGACAAAACTTGAGGAAGTTGTACCTTTCAGCATGTATATCGGGATTCAGACAATACACTCATGGACAAAACTTGAGGAAGTTGTACCTTTCAGCATGTATATCGGTATTCAGACAATACACTCATGGACAGAACTTAAGGAAGTTGTACCTTTTAGCATGTATATTGGGATTCAGTCAATACACTCATGGACAAAACTTAAGGAAGCTGTACATTTTAGCATGTATATCGGGATTCAGACAATACACTCATGGACAAAACTTAAGGAAGTTGTACTTTTAGCATGTATATCGGGATTAAGACAATAACACTGAAATATCTTGCAATGCCCTTTATTGAAGGAATACGAAATAACCAAGTGTGAACTAAATTGCCTCTGTCTCCTTTAAGAAAAATGTGCGATATCAAAGACTTCCCACTTCCTAAAATTTTATCCATGAGAGTAGAATAAAATTTTTAATTATTTTATCAAACTTTTATAGGCTAATTCAATATTGAGTTGAAACCTTTCATCATTATAAATTGTATCTAATAAATTATACAGAGAGATTTTTGCCCCTCTTACATGAAAAACCCCAACTTTGAAAAATAAATTTACTCATATGCGTATAGATGGATGAAAGCCTATTTAATGAGCGAATCTATAAAGCCAAAGTTTTAACCTTAATAATGATTATCATTATCACTCTTATGCATCATCATCATTTTAGAACTCCAGATAGAGGTCCCTTAATAACACCTTACTTGGAGTATGTTGAAGTGATGGGAAAATCATAATGACCCATACTTTTTAAAAGACATAGCAGACAAGTTATTAATTCTTCAAGTAGGTTGTGTTAAACAGAATAGACTTAATGTGAAAAAATAGTACAAATGTGATATTGTACTGGGATAAGATTAATAAATTATGAAAAAGGCATCTCCTTATCGTGCAACTGAAAGTTGGTGATGGTTTGCGCCATCTATCGGAATAAATATCAATTATTCTTGTTGATTCCCATTATGGAATAATTAGAAATAAAAGAGAATATAATATAATGCGGCTTGTGATTGTAAAACGACATTTAAAAATTATCACTTTTATTATCCCACTTTTATTTTTCCGTTTATCATTACTCTTCACAATTCATCCTTTCATACCTCATCTTTAAGGTTAGAAAAAATCGTTATTTCTCCTTTAAATAAATTTCGATTTTTCATTGAAAAGAAACTCATGCGGGATAATTTTTAAATGTCGTTTTACCTATAAAGGAGAATAGTTGATATTCATTCCGATAGATGGCGCAAGCCATCAGCAACTTTCAGTTACACGATAAGGAGATGCCTTTTTTATAGAGAATAGACTGTAGTATAGCAATAGAATGATGATAATATATAGTGAATATCATTATCATCATATTTAAATTTTAGGAACTTCTGAATGAATATATCTTTGATTCTATCTCTTGGTTAATAAACCGTAATTGCTGAACTATGTATTTGTATTTATTTCATTGTGATTGTTTCTGGGTTTGTTGTAAAATCAGGAATGATTTTTAATGTCCTTTTCCTTTATTTTTTAAACTTCTACTCAAACTTTGTAACTATTCAATATTTTATCTAAAAATGTGAGGTGTTTTCTTATCGGAGAGTTGTAATGGTAATTGGTAATTTGTATTAAAATGGTAATTTTGGTGATGTAAACTGTCCTTTGTGGAGAAGTGTCTTCTCATGGAGGTTACTCTATCATAAAAAAAAAACACAACAACAAAATATTATGTACGAATTTTTCGTTTTCAAATAAAACAAATTTTTCTATTGTTGTTACAGCGATACTAAAAAATTGGGAGGACTTGGCTCATCAATGTTTAACCCTCACAGCGGTTTCGCCAATTTAATCTACCAGACCGCTTTTAGACCCTTCAGTGTAGTATATATAAGCAGAATGATCCAATACAGTATTAGAGTTCTAAGAAGCGGTCTGGTGGATTGAATTGACGAAACCACTGGGAGGGTTCACCACTGATGAGCCAAGCCCTATCAATATTTTTCATTGCAGTAAGGACAGTAGAAGAAGTTTTCATTATAAAGCGATTACGCGCAATTTGAAAATACGAAATGGGAGAATTAAGGCACGAGTGCTTTTTTTTTAAACATAAAACAAACTTCTAGGAGTTTTAAACGAAAAACATGGTGAAGGAAGACGAGTTTCTTTTATTGATGCATGGGTGCAAGCTTTTGGGTAAAAACCCTTCAACAGGCGAGAAATGAAGCGCGACTTATAAGAACTATGGTACAAATGGTAGGATTGCTCAATAAAAGAAACTCGTCTTCCTTCACCATGTTTTACGTTTAATTTCAAACCAGGAAGAATTCTTTATCTATATTTGTAAATTCTAGGAGTTTTGTTTTATGTTTTTTAGTAGGAGTTTTGCTTTACATGTAAAATAAAATTTCGTACTTGAATGCTTTCTTCATTTCTCATATTTGCCCTATATTTTACCCTATTTGTCCAATGATTAATTTGCATATTGTTGAATCAAGACTTTCCTACAGTGTACCTTTATAACACCCAGATGGGAACCTGGTGCAGGAAATGTATGTGATTGGTGGGTCATTACAGCACTAACAGGATTAGGAACCTGTGGAAATTGACTGAGATTGTGTAGGCAGGAATTGTCTGTTCACCTTTAACCTACGTGTCGGCCATATTAATTCTCCTTGGTACACTTGACTTCACTTACTGTTTGAAATTTATATGTTAATTTTGTAATTATTCTTTTTTTTTTATTCATAGAAGCATTTTTCTCTGGCAGACATATTCAAATTTTTATTATCATCATTTTTAAAATGATTGTCTTTTTTTTTCCTTAGTTAGTTATCAAATCATTTTGTAATTGTAGTTTCTTTTTTGTTTTGTTCCTTTTTAAGCAATAAAATATATGTAGAACTAAGGTGTAATATTCAATTCAAACATATGGAACCAACATCGATTCATTTTTAAAACAAAGCAAAATCATAAGCTTATACAACTTTCACTTTTTCATACACTTACACCAGTACTGGCTTTATTCTCGAAGCGATTGTTTAATGGTCTCATAAAGTTGGTATACATAGGACTCCTTTCTTTATAGAGTTGTTTCCCTCACCGAATTAACTTTTATATATATACACCTATCCCCCGATTTACACGGTAGATACGTTCCTGAGAAAAACGTGTAAATCGGGGGATAGGTGTACACAGAAATAAAAATAAAATGCTTTGACATGTTAAAATATGTAGTCAGCACATAAGCTCGGGATTCCTCGTGAGATGTGTACACAGCGCATGTGCTCAATCACAGTAGCATTTAGTATAGTACGATAAAAACAAAAAAAAAAACTTATTTGTAAAAACGTGTAAAAGCGAAAACGTGTAAAACAAGTACCGTGTAAATCGGGGGATAGGTGTATAAAGCAAAAACATTAAAACAAGAATATGCTTATTTTATACATAAACTAAGTTCTAATGTTCTTATTGCGACGAAAACATATAGTGGGGCTTGGCTCATCAGTGATGAACCCTCCCAGCGGTTTCACCAATTTAATCTACCAGACCGCTTCTTTAGAGCTCTAATACTGTATTGGATGATTCTGTTTATATATGTTACAGTGAAGGGTGGAATCTTAGAAATGGTATTTAAGTAAATTGAGGATATTTTGTGTGTGTGACATTCGTGGTTTCATGCTTTCATTTATTGTGTATAGGCCTTGTTGCTTTATATTAACATACCTACATCTTTCCCCTTTAACCTTTCAGTATATTTCTACATTTTAATTGTATAGTTTTCTTTCTTGTTAATTTAGAAGTATGGTCTCTCAAGGAGTTGGTCACTCAAAGGGAGGTAATATTTTAAGGAGATGGTCTCTCGGGGAGGTAGTCTCTCAAGGAGGTAATATTTTAAGGAGATGGTCTCTCGGGGAGGTAGTCTCTCAAGGAGGTAATCTTTTAAGGAGATGGTCTCTCGGGGAGGTAGTCTCTCAAGGAGGTAGTCTTTTAAGGAGATGGTCTCTCGGGGAGGTAGTCTCTCAAGGAGGTAGTCTTTTAAGGAGATGGTCTCTCGGGGAGGTAGTCTCTCAAGGAGGTAGTCTTTTAAGGAGATGGTCTCTCGGGGAGGTAGTCTCTCAAGAGGTAGTCTTTTAAGGAGATGGTCTCTTAGGTAGGTTAATACTCAGCGGGATGTTCACTCAGAGAGGTGGTCACTCAAGGGAGGTTTCAGCAGTAAACCGGGCAATAACGGCCGGTACCCAGAATGGTGCACCTGACCCAACGTTCCATTAGAGAGGGCCGACTCCATTACCCTCCACCACCGCAGCCATATTATCAAAATAAACATTCCCCGTTGCCTAGCTACCCCGACAAAATGGAGATTAGACTCCCCATTCTCCCTAAAGTCGAATATACAAAATACATATTTTTGGCGGTATATGATCTGATATATGTTTTATATCTACATTCCCATATATATCCTTCCTTATATATTTACATAATAATTCATATTTCTACTTTCCTCAAATCCTATATCCATATAGCACAGTTAAATACATTCACCAAGAAGTCTTAGAAAATTCTTGATAAGCAGAAACTACTTTATTTAGAAATAGAAATAACTTAGCACAAATGTGTTTCAATATTGAAATAATTTATAAAATAGATATCAAAACTAAACGCTATCTATAAAAGTCATCTCTCCCGTCAAAATAGATAGTAAAACTAAATGCCATCTATTGACCGTCTCTGTAAACTAGAGGACTGCGGTCGGTGATAATGCCCCGACACCAGCTTTGTCATAGCTACTCTTCTCCAACCTGATAACCAGGCAATATTGTGTTCACACTTGGTTATCTCATGTATCTTCAATAAAGGTCACTGTAATATCTTTCAGAGTTATTGTCTGAATCCCGATATACATGCTAAAAGGTACAACTTCCTTAAGTTTTGTCCATGAGTGTATTGTCTGAATCCCGATATACATGCTAAAAGGTACAACTTCCTTAAGTTTTGTCCATGAGTGTATTGTCTGAATCCCGATATACATGCTAAAAGGTACAACTTCCTTAAGTTTTGTCTCCATGAGTGTATTGTCTGAATCCCGATATACGTGCTAAAAGGTACAACTTCCTTAAGTTTTGTCCATGAGTGTATTGTCTGAATCCCGATATACATGCTAAAAGGTACAACTTCCTTAAGTTTTGTCCATGAGTGTATTGTCTGAATCCCGATATACATGCTAAAAGATACAACTTCCTTAAGTTTTGTCCATTAGTGTATTGTCTGAATCCCGATATACATGCTAAAAGGTACAACTTCCTTAAGTTTTGTCTCCATGAGTGTATTGTCTGAATCCCGATATACATGCTAAAAGGTATAACTTCCTTAAGTTCTGCCCATGAGTGTATTATCTGAATCCCGATATACGTGCTAAAAGATACAACTTCCTTAAGTTTTGTCCATGAGTGTATTGTCTGAATCCCGATATACATGCTAAAAGGTACAACTTCCTTAAGTTGTGTCCATGAGTGTATTGTCTGAATCCCGATATAAACATGCTAAAAGGTACAACTTCCTTAAGTTTTGTCCATAAGTGTGTATATATATATATACATACGAAATTTCTTAATGAATGATTTATAAAATTTTGATGAGGAAACAAGAAACAAACACCAATACAGTCCTTTATTTTTATATATAAAGAAATAAAATAGAGTTAATGTAAAGGTATATGATTATTTAACCACACACATACACATACAGCTTCATTAAGACCACCGGTCTTATACAGATTCACCGCAGGAAGGAAGCACAGATATACTCCAGACAGCACAGAACCTAACAACAGCCTCCATGTCTGTGGCCACACCGTACATAGGTTAACGTATCACTGAAAGTGTGGAATCAGCCGCGTTCTTCACTTTCCTCATCCAAATGGACCACGCGGCGATTCTATTAATCTCCTCCGAACTGCGGCCTTGTAGAATTTATATAAACCTAAGATCAAACATCATTCATCCAGTTATATATTTGTTTACTATTATTATATCTAACCATATAATTTAAAGTCGGTGGACCAGTAGGTAACACCCTCAATTCCCGACAGCCATGAACCGGGATTGAATCCCACGTTAACATTTTGTTTTAATATGTGAATAACCTTCACATTCATTGTTGTAAATATCATAACCTAGGTTGTTCTTTTTGAGTGGTATCTAAAATGGTCATTTTGGAACAAGGAACCATATTAAGGGGGTCGGTGGAAGGATCTTCTAAACCGTTGGTTTTCGACCGCTACGACCCGGGTTCGATTCCCGCATTGGACACTTTTTTTCTGTTTAAAAAAAAAATGCTCCAATGGTCCCCGTTTCTTACAAATTTCAACCCCACCAGCGAGTGCAAGTAACCAAACCTGGCACATTTGTAAGTGCAAAGTCGAACTACTTTTCACATATGTAGACATATGGTGCACTTACAGTAAAAGCAATCGCTAACTTCTACCCACCATGATTATCATGGTATGTACCACATGTACTAGGGATAAACAAAGAAGACACCATATAATATTCATATTTCAAAATATCTTCAACTTTCTGCTAATTCATTTTTTGCGAAATTGAAAAAAGGACTTTTAAAAAGATTATATATCCAACTTGAGGGATCCTGAGGGGATAAAATTATCCATTTAAAAAACTCGGTGAGTTATAATTATCCAATTATACCTTCGATTTTTTTTTAAACAGAGTCGAATGGATTCAATTTTTTCTTTCTTTCAAAAAGCTCCGTGTAAGAGATGCTAATTGAAAAGTTAAAGAAGGCATTGGGACCAAATAGAAAATCTATTTCTGCAGACTGCCACCCCAATTATTAGACATAAATAATTTAGAAACCCTTCTCTCCTTGAGGTAGAAGAGGGCAAAATTCCATTAGTGAGGAATCGTGTCGGAAAATTGGATTCAACTCCCAACACGCTAGTTTGGAACTACACAAGTCTTCTACCTTTAACAAAAATCGCCATTTTGAATTTATCCCCTCTCTTCAATTTTTAAATATTCGTATTTTTCATACTTTAAAAATACAATGCATTAGTGTCCCATCTGTTATGAAAATTCGAAACTATTATAGACGCGTATGATTCTTTTTTAAAAATTAAACAATTTCTATTGCTCTTTCTGCAATGGAATATTTATTGGGAGGGCTTGGCTCATTAGTGGTTAACCCTCCCAGCGGTTTCGCCATGGGAGTGATTCACCACTGATGAGCCAGACCCTTCCATTGATTTTTCCATTGCATAAGGGCAATATAAATTGTTTATTTTCAAAAATAAATCAATGACGCCAAAGACATCAAAGACGCCACATCCTTAAGTTTAGACATTATTGTTTGCGGAAGAGCATTGCTCGATGCAAATATTTAAATGTAATTCTACTGTCCTGAAACCTTATTTCCATAGTTTGCTTAAATATCACTACTGAGAATCCCTCCTTCAGTGTAGCATATAAATTCAGAATGATCCAATACAGTATTAGAGCACTAAAGAAGCGGTCTGGTAGATTAAATTGGCGAAACCGCTGGGAGGATTCACCACTGATGAGCCAAGCCCTCCCAATATTTTTTTCATCGCAGTAAGGACAGTAGAAGTTTGATTTATTTTTGAAAATAAAATATTCGCGTCTTAATGTTTTCATTTGTTGTAAATTAAAATAACATAAAACTTAATTCGAAGTTTTAAAATGTTTCGCTTCAAAAAAATATTTTGAGTATTTCCAACCAAACGATATATGAGGCGAAGAGGAAATTATACTCGTAGTTCAACGTAAAATTAATTCCTAAAAAAAGTCGAAAGTATAAAAAAAAAAGAAAGAAATTGATTGATGATCGAAGCCATCAGCAAAATTTTCAAAAGGAAATCTCTTATTGGCTTTCTTTCCTCCAAAGTCAAATATTGAGACTAGTTCCTTATGAGAAACGGAGCTCACTAACTCTTCTATGAAATTCCTCTACTCTCTTCTGATTAAAAATATCCAGTTGAAAGAAAAAAATCAAAAGTTGTATTTACTCTTTATTTTATAAATATCTTCACTCTCCTTTGGGACACTTTTGAATAAAAGTGTTTTTTTTTTTAATATAAAAAAAGGGAAAATTTGAAACAAAGAAATATTTTAAGTTATTTTATTTATTGGGATAACTTCTGTGATAAATAAAATATTGAGATATTGGATGATTTTTTTTTTCTCTTCTAAATATTTTCTCACTAAAGGCTTGAAGATGATTGGTAGAAGTTAAAATTTACCTTTTAAATATGTCACATGCGAAGATTAGAAAAGTATCTATTTATATCAGCCAGAGAGGCAATACGTTTTAAATGTAAATTGTTGACATGTTTTTAATGTATAAAAATGACCCTTTTTACATAAAGAATTATTTATTTCTTCCCCAAGTCCTGTTAACTACCTCAGTGTGGCGGGGAGCTGACCAGGACAGTATGTCTGGAGTCTTGTATACTCCTGGTACCCTAGACATGAAGGCTGCTGTCCTACTAAGCCCAGCTAAATGTAGAGTACTCCCCAAGTCCTGTTAACTACCTCAGTGTGGCGGGGAGGTGACCAGGACAGTATGTCTGGAGTCTTGTATACTCCTGGTACCCTAGACATGAAGGCTGCTGTCCTACTAAGCCCAGCTAAATGTAGAGTACTCCCCAAGTCCTGTTAACTGCCTCAGTGTGGCGGGGAGGTGACCAGGACAGTATGTGGTGTACCTACAGTAAAAGCAGTCACTTACTACCCTCCACCATGATTATCATGGCCTGTATCACGTTTTTGTGTACACTGCGGATATTCTTCTTCTTCATCTTTCTTATCTCCAATCAATCATATTAGGGTATCAAGCTTGTAAAGCTTGAGACTTGACAACCATCATGACTGGGTGAAGGAGAATGCCTCTGCCTTTGTCATTAAGACTGGGAGCACTACTCAGTAGCAGGCCACTGACTTAGCTCCAAAAGAAATGGCCACCTCTGACATGAGGAACAGACACCATGTACAACCGCTCCTAACATGGAGTACAAATCTGCTCATCCTGTATCCCTGGAGTCCTTACAGGGTACTATCAGCTGGGCCAGCTCAGCCCAGGTTTTTTAGTGAGCTTGTTACTGCTCCCCCTCCTCCATTTTCATCCAGGCTTGGGACCGGCAAAGACGGAGTTCACTACGTATAATAATAATATTAAATATATATATTTCACAAGAATATATATGTGTGTAATAAAATATTATTTTTGATAATGCAATACGACATGTATACAGGATGTCAAAGTAAATATATTGGGATGTAATATTAAAATACATGTCCTATCCATTTATACATAAATAGATAACCCTAGTTTTTGTTATCCATTTGTATTATGATATGTCCAACTTCTCCGTTTTTGGTTGGTTTGCTGAATTATTATATATATAATAAATACTTATATATGTTGTTAAATATAGAGCAATCCATTTATGATATTTAAAATAAAGGCATATTTTGGATCAATAAATTCATTTAAATTCAATATTTCAATACAGATTTAAATTTATATTATTTTGATAGGGCACAATTTGGATTATAAATTATAAACACAAGGTAATATGACCAAATGCTAATATTCTTATCTGTTATCTTGTTTACACACTTGATAACAGTAACTATATTTAAAACATGCTGTGGTAAAATTTCTCATTCAGTACTTTTGTCTGAAGATGGTAACAACGCTGTTACCGAAACTTCACACACTATTTATTTTTTTAGATTTGGTCTTATTACTTTGTGTTTGTATTATTTTATTTCAACATACAAAACGCGATATCCCGGCTAGGGATAATTGCATCGATTTACAATTTTTAGACAGAAGCAGTTATAAACATATTATACAAGAAAAAGTAATCAAAAATAAAAAGAGAAACAATAATATATATTAGGAACCTGAACCTTTCAGGTTTGAAAGAAAATCATAAATATATTTACAAAAATAGTTAAACCTATGATAATTCTCTCTGTTATTTACAAATTGATATAGATCTACAACATTATCTGTTGTCTAGCGCTAAAAAATAAACATAATATTTATATTTTTTAATAGAACGGAATAATAATTTTCATATTTAAAAACGTACCTCTCCCTTTGAATATATATTCATAACGATAATATAGATGTTAAAAACAAATAGATATTACCAGACCGCTCACATTGAGAATTTTTAGATGACAGAGCGCGCGATCTAGTGGAATAAAAATTAACTAAACGTTGATTTAACTTTTTCAATGATATTTGGTCAATACAAATTCTATTTTTTTTTCTTTTCTCATGTTGTCTACATGTAAGTCTATATAGAAATATATGTAGATATGAAAAAACAGTACAAATGTGATATTGTACTGGGATAAGGTGCATAAATTATGAAAAAGGCATCTCCTTATCGTGTAACTGAAAGTTGCTGATGGCTTGCGCCATCTATCGGAATACGGAACCACGCGTCCGTGGTTAGCTTTTCTTGATTAATCAAGAATGGGTAATTGGCCAATTCTGGAATAATTAGAAATCAACGAGAATAGTTGATATTTATTCCGATAGATGGCGCAAGCCATCAGCAACTTTCAGTTGCACTATAAGGAGATGCCCTTTTCATAATATGTAGATGTGTATTAAAGTAGCACCTCTCCCTTTAAAAATGCATTAAAACAACTTTTGGTTTATATCACCCCAGTATATAACATAATGGTGGTAATAAGAAATGTACCACAACACCAGTTTAGACAAATTCAGACAACAGCTAACAGCCTATATACCATGGTTTCGGGTCTATGGCCCTCATCAGTATAGTGACGGCTTCGATTACATAACATCCTACGATAGCCATTCTATGATTAAGCCAAAATCCGAAAGTATGGTACACAGATTGGATATTTGTCAGAATTTTCCTAAACTGGTGTTGGGGCTCATTCTTTATTACCAACTCTACGTTTTTTATACGAGTATGCATTCGTTCAATAGATTTTTAAAGGGAGATATTACACGTTTTGTTTATGAATATCATCTTCCCTGCAACTATATTGTCACGGTAGTGATAACGAGTATAACAAAAGTTTAAGTAAAAAATAATTTATTTATAAAATGCAAACTATTTCTAAAAATTTATTTACAAGTAATAATAAACAAGAATGGTAAGGGGTGATGACTATGCAAATATTTATGATGATATACAACAGAATATTTAAAATAATTATTCAGTGGCAATATGTTGTATTCTTGTCTGAAAATCGGCTCTTACCACTTCACCAGTTTAAACACCTGTTTGGTAAATTGGACCGATTTTATAACATCTCTCGTAGGATGTTATGTCCCTGTACTGATGAGGGTCATAGCCTGAAACCATGGTATACAGGTTGTTGGATTTTTGTCTGAATTTACCTAAACTGGTGTTGTGACTCATTATCTGTTACCAAAATACCTGGATAACACTCTATATTCAATTATAAATTTTTGCCGTAACAACACTATTAATTAAAATTATAAGCTATTTATGCTACATTATTTTTAATAACAAGTGTTGTAAACCCCAAAAAAATATTTATAATCCAATACACAACTTAATTTTGTAGCAACCCAAGATCGAATCTTGCATTGAGCACTTTTTTTTCTAATAAAAAAAATGCTACAATGACCTCCGATTCTTGCAAAAGTTCAACCCCACCAGTGAAGTGCAAGTAACCAAACGAGGGCTATGGCACATTTGTAAGTGTAAATGTCCAACTGCTTTTCACATGTGTAGACATGTGGTGCACTTACAGTAAAAGCAGTCGCCAACTTCTACCCTCCAAACATCCTCGATAAAGAGAGGCGAGTTGCTTCTCGAAATATTGGAACAATAAAATAATTAGAAATCCAATATATGCATCTTTTTTAAATATAATTTTAATTGTAGATTTCTCAATCTTCAAAATGAATATATATGTATAAATGAAATGTTAAATCTATGTCATGTTACATTTACATATAGGTTAATAAAAAAAAAAACGTCTACGCTCCATGATTATCATGCCCTATACCACGTGTACTAGGGATAATAATACAACGTAAACCATGAATAATCTATACGCCATTCTTTTGTGTGTGATAGAAAAAATGACTAATAATTACAACTAGGTGATTCCGTAACATGGCTTAACCTATATTTTGTTGTTGCAGGTAAGAGACATCCCGTTTCTCTATATTAAGACATAAGAATGGACCCAGAAGGTATGTCTTTACGTTTTACAATAGAAAGAATCACAGAATGTCATTGTTGGAAGACACCAAAGGTAGGCGTGTTTATTTATTTAAAAGGCTCCGAGCTTTCGAACAATGACGTCATTCAACAGGCCATTATGCAAATACAATTTTCAATCGATAAATCAATAAATACAAATAGCAATATTTAAATATTTCATTTTATTTATTATTTATTTCGACTTAGAGTAATATGTCCTCCTAGGAACACTTCCATTACAAAGGTAAACTAAATATTGAAAGAAAAGAAAGAAAGATATTTGAAATATGTACAAGAATTAGTATGCAAGTTTTAGTTAGATAAAACTCTTTACAATTCATCCTTTCATACCTCATCCTTTAAGGTTAGAAATAATCGTTATTTCTCCTTAAAATAAATTTTGATTTTTCATTGAAAAGAAACACATGCGGGATAATTTTCAAATGTCGTTTTACAAGCACCAGCAGCATTATATTATTTTGTATTATAAATTACTTTATGTATTATTTACGAACGTAAAAATATGTCCAGGGTAGCCTAGTGGTTATGGCATCTGCCCGGTAAACGGAACACTGTGGGTTCGATTTCCATCCCTGGACACTTTTATTTTTCCGATTATCATTACTCTTCACGATTCATCCTTTCATACTTCATCCCTAAGGTTAGAAATAAACGTTATTTCTACTTAAAATATATTTAGATTTTTCATTGAGAAAAGAAACTCATGCGGGGTAATTTTCAAATGTCGTTTTACAATTGAAATATGTACAAAGTTTTATTTAACCCAACAAGCTTTCAGACAATTATCTTTGTTCCCTCTTAGACCGACAACTTACCTGGATATCTAGGTCACCAATGATCTTGGAATAACGTTTTTAAGTTCAGTATACAAACATACATCTCCTTTTAACAATGATATTTATTTACTACAGCAATTTATGAAAATGTGTATTTTTCATATATATTTATATTGAAGAAACACATACGCGAGTGTATATATTGAGTAATTTTATAAATACTCATGGATAAAATTTAAGGAAGTGGAAGGTCTTTGATATCACCGGTCGTTTTTTTTTTTTTTTTTTTAAGGAAACAGAGATAATTGTGTTTACATTTAGTTATCTCGTGTGTCTTCAATAAATGTCACTGTAATATCTTTCAGAGTTTTTGTCTGAATCCCGATATACATGCTAAAAGGTACAACTTCCTTAAATTTTATATCCATGAGTGTATTGTCTGAATCTCGATATACATGCTAAAAGGTACAACTTCCTTAAGTTTTGTCCATGAGTGTACTGTCTGAATCCCGATATACATGCTAAAATGTACAACTTCCTTAAATTTTGTCCATGAGTGTATTGTCTGAATCCCGATATACATGCTAAAATGTTCAACTTCCTTAAATTTTGTCCATGAGTGTATTGTCTGAATCCAGATATACATGCTGAAAGGTACAACTTCCTTAAGTTTTGTCCATGAGTGTATTGTCTGAATCCCGATATACATGCTAAAAGGTACAACTTCCTTAAGTTTTGTCCATGAGTGTATTGTCTGAATCCCGATATACATGCTAAAAGGTACAACTTCCTTAAGTTTTGTCCATGAGTGTACTGTCTGAATCCCGATATACATGGTAAAAGGTACAACTTCCTTAAGTTTTGTCCATGAGTGTACTGTCTGAATCCCGATATACATGCTAAAAGGTACAACTTCCTTAAGCTTTGTCCATGAGTGTACTGTCTGAATCCCGATATACATGGTAAAAGGTACAACTTCCTTAAGTTTTGTCCATGAGTGTACTGTCTGAATCCCGATATACATGCTAAAAGGTACAACTTCCTTAAGTTTTGTCCATGAGTGTACTGTCTGAATCCCGATATACATGGTAAAAGGTACAACCTCCTTAAGTTTTGTCCATGAGTGTACTGTCTGAATCCCGATATACATGCTGAAAGGTACAACTTCCTTAAGTTTTGTCCATGAGTGTACTGTCTGAATCCCGATATACATGGTAAAAGGTACAACTTCCTTAAGTTTTGTCCATGAGTGTACTGTCTGAATCCCGATATAAATGCTAAAAGGTACAACTTCCTTAAGTTTTGTCCATGAGTGTACTGTCTGAATCCCGATATACATGGTAAAAGGTACAACTTCCTTAAGTTTTGTCCATGAGTGTACTGTCTGAATCCCGATATACATGGTAAAAGGTACAACTTCCTTAAGTTTTGTCCATGAGTGTATTGTCTGAATCCCGATATACATGGTAAAAGGTACAACTTCCTTAAGTTTTGTCCATGAGTGTACTGTCTGAATCCCGATATACATGCTGAAAGGTACAAATCCCTTAAGTTTTGTCCATGAGTGTACTGTCTGAATCCCGATATACATGGTAAAAGGTACAACTTCCTTAAGTTTTGTCCATGAGTGTACTGTCTGAATCCCGATATACATGCTGAAAGGTACAAATCCCTTAAGTTTTGTCTATGAGTGTACTGTCTGAATCCCGATATACATGCTGAAAGGTACAAATCCCTTAAGTTTTGTCCATGAGTGTACTGTCTGAATCCCGATATACATGCTGAAAGGTACAAATCCCTTAAGTTTTGTCCATGAGTGTACTGTCTGAATCCCGATATACATGGTAAAAGGTACAACTTCCTTAAGTTTTGTCCATGAGTGTACTGTCTGAATCCCGATATACATGCTAAAAGGTACAACTTCCTTAAGTTTTGTCCATGAGTGTACTGTCTGAATCCCGATATACATGCTAAAAGGTACAACTTCCTTAAGTTTTGTCCATGAGTGTACTGTCTGAATCCCGATATACATGCTAAAAGGTACAACTTCCTTAAGTTTTGTCCATGAGTGTACTGTCTGAATCCCGATATACATGGTAAAAGGTACAACCTCCTTAAGTTTTGTCCATGAGTGTACTGTCTGAATCCCGATATACATGCTAAAAGGTACAACTTCCTTAAGTTTTGTCCATGAGTGTACTGTCTGAATCCCGATATACATGGTAAAAGGTACAACTTCCTTAAGTTTTTCCATGAGTGTACTGTCTGAATCCCGATTTACATGCTGAAAGGTACAAATCCCTTAAGTTTTGTCCATGAGTGTATTGTCTGAATCCCGATATACATGGTAAAAGGTACAACTTCCTTAAGTTTTGTCCATGAGTGTACTGTCTGAATCCCGATATACATGCTGAAAGGTACAAATCCCTTTAGTTTTGTCCATGAGTGTATTGTCTGAATCCCGATATACATGCTGAAAGGTACAAATCCCTCAAGTTTTGTCCATGAGTGTATTGTCTGAATCCCGATATACATGCTGAAAGGTACAACTTCCTTAAGTTTTGTCCATGAGTGTACTGTCTGAATCCCGATATACATGCTGAAAGGTACAAATCCCTTAAGTTTTGTCCATGAGTGTACTGTCTGAATCCCGATATACATGGTAAAAGGTACAACTTCCTTAAGTTTTGTCCATGAGTGTACTGTCTGAATCCCGATATACATGCTGAAAGGTTTAAATCCCTTAAGTTTTGTCTATGAGTGTACTGTCTGAATCCCGATATACATGCTGAAAGGTACAAATCCCTTAAGTTTTGTCCATGAGTGTACTGTCTGAATCCCGATATACATGCTGAAAGGTACAAATCCCTTAAGTTTTGTCCATGAGTGTACTGTCTGAATCCCGATATACATGGTAAAAGGTACAACTTCCTTAAGTTTTGTCCATGAGTGTACTGTCTGAATCCCGATATACATGCTAAAAGGTACAACTTCCTTAAGTTTTGTCCATGAGTGTACTGTCTGAATCCCGATATACATGGTAAAAGGTACAACTTCCTTAAGTTTTGTCCATGAGTGTACTGTCTGAATCCCGATATACATGCTAAAAGGTACAACTTCCTTAAGGTTTGTCCATGAGTGTACTGTCTGAATCCCGATATACATGGTAAAAGGTACAACTTCCTTAAGTTTTGTCCATGAGTGTACTGTCTGAATCCCGATATACATGCTAAAAGGTACAACTTCCTTAAGTTTTGTCCATGAGTGTACTGTCTGAATCCCGATATACATGCTGAAAGGTACAAATCCCTTAAGTTTTGTCCATGAGTGTATTGTCTGAATCCCGATATACATGGTAAAAGGTACAACTTCCTTAAGTTTTGTCCAAGAGTGTACTGTTTGAATCCCGATATACATGCTGAAAGGTACAAATCCCTTAAGTTTTGTCCATGAGTGTATTGTCTGAATCCCGATATACATGCTGAAAGGTACAAATCCCTCAAGTTTTGTCCATGAGTGTATTGTCTGAATCCCGATATACATGCTGAAAGGTACAACTTCCTTAAGTTTTGTCCATGAGTGTACTGTCTGAATCCCGATATACATGCTGAAAGGTACAAATCCCTTAAGTTTTGTCCATGAGTGTATTGTCTGAATCCCGATATACATAGTAAAAGGTACAACTTCCTTAAGTTTTGTCCATGAGTGTACTGTCTGAATCCCGATATACATGCTAAAAGGTACAACTTCCTTAAGTTTTGTCCATGAGTGTACTGTCTGAATCCCGATATACATGGTAAAAGGTACAACTTCCTTAAGTTTTGTCCATGAGTGTACTGTCTGAATCCCGATATACATGATAAAAGGTACAACTTCCTTAAGTTTTGTCCATGAGTGTACTGTCTGAATCCCGATATACATGGTAAAAGGTACAACTTTCTTAAGTTTTGTCCATGAGTGTATTGTCTGAATCCCGATATACATGGTAAAAGGTACAACTTCCTTAAGTTTTGTCCATGAGTGTACTATCTGAATCCCGATATACATGCTGAAAGGTACAAATCCCTTAAGTTTTGTCCATGAGTGTATTGTCTGAATCCCGATATACATGGTAAAAGGTACAAATTCCTTAAGTTTTGTCCATGAGTGTACTGTCTGAATCCCGATATACATGCTGAAAGGTACAAATCCCTTAAGTTTTGTCCATGAGTGTATTGTCTGAATCCCGATATACATGCTGAAAGGTACAAATCCCTTAAGTTTTGTCCATGAGTGTATTGTCTGAATCCCGATATACATGGTAAAAGGTACAACTTTCTTAAGTTTTGTCCATGAGTGTATTGTCTGAATCCCGATATACATGGTAAAAGGTACAACTTCCTTAAGTTTTGTCCATGAGTGTACTATCTGAATCCCGATATACATGCTGAAAGGTACAAATCCCTTAAGTTTTGTCCATGAGTGTATTGTCTGAATCCCGATATACATGGTAAAAGGTACAAATTCCTTAAGTTTTGTCCATGAGTGTACTGTCTGAATCCCGATATACATGCTGAAAGGTACAAATCCCTTAAGTTTTGTCCATGAGTGTATTGTCTGAATCCCGATATACATGCTGAAAGGTACAAATCCCTTAAGTTTTGTCCATGAGTGTATTGTCTGAATCCCGATATACATGCTGAAAGGTACAACTTCCTTAAGTTTTGTCCATGAGTGTACTGTCTGAATCCCGATATACATGCTGAAAGGTACAAATCCCTTAAGTTTTGTCCATGAGTGTACTGTCTGAATCCCGATATACATGCTGAAAGGTACAAATCCCTTAAGTTTTGTCCATGAGTGTATTGTCTGAAATCCGATATACATGGTAAAAGGTACAACTTCCTTAAGTTTTGTCCATGAGTGTACTGTCTGAATCCCGATATACATGCTGAAAGGTACAAATCCCTTAAGTTTTGTCCATGAGTGTATTGTCTGAATCCCGATATACATGCTGAAAGGTACAAATCCCTTAAGTTCTGTCCATGAGTGTATTGTCTGAATCCCGATATACATGCTGAAAGGTACAAATCCCTTAAGTTCTGTCCATGAGTGTACTGTCTGAATCCCGATATACATGCTGAAAGGTACAAATCCCTTAAGTTCTGTCCATGAGTGTACTGTCTGAATCCCGATATACATGCTGAAAGGTACAAATCCCTTAAGTTCTGTCCATGAGTGTACTGTCTGAATCCCGATATACATGCTGAAAGGTACAAATCCCTTAAGTTCTGTCCCTGAGTGTACTGTCTGAATCCCGATATACATGCTGAAAGGTACAAATCCCTTAAGTTCTGTCCATGAGTGTACTGTCTGAATCCCGATATACATGCTGAAAGGTACAAATCCCTTAAGTTCTGTCCATGAGTGTACTGTCTGAATCCCGATATACATGCTGAAAGGTACAAATCCCTTAAGTTCTGTCCATGAGTGTACTGTCTGAATCCCGATATACATGCTGAAAGGTACAAATCCCTTAAGTTCTGTCCATGAGTGTGTATATAAAATTAATAATAATAGACAATATATAACACACTTAAAATATTTTTGTAAGAAATGGAAAGATTGATAACACATAGACAGAGTATTCTATCGTTACATCAAGCAAGAGTATGGAAATAAGAAACAAATTTGCATAAGCTGCAGAATCAATCACAGACCGTTGCAACTTTTTAATTAGCTTTGTGTGAGCTTCTACCAAGGGTTCCTTCTCTTCTTCCTCGATGTACTAAATTCAATTAAAATTGTATCTTTAAAAAAAAACCCTATAATCGGCTTAACCATTTTTAAAATTATTATTTCAATATATAAGATTAAAAAAAGCGTTTAAGATAGTTATTAACTATTTTTTTCATGGAATTATATTAGTTAATAATCAATACAATCAGTAAAGATAATATATAGTAAGTTTCTAGCTAAAAAAAAACAAACGATTTTTAAGAATTTTTAAGTGTAGTGTTTATTGAAAGTTTTTAATATATGTTAAACAACTTCAATATTTTAAAAAATTTGTTTTTTTGTGTGAGTTAATAGAATAATAAAAATATTCTTTAATTTTTTACTCCTCCTGTAAAAATTTAGTGTGGTTGGATAATTTTCCGATCAGATAAACTCAGTGATTACGTGAGCTCCTGCTAAAAAAAAAGGGATTTTCCTCTTCATTTGAAAATTAACGGCACTTTTCCATGCATGGGTGACCTTAACGAAATTTCTGGTTAATATGCAAAATTAATGTTAAGAATCTAAAAGTGGAATTCTCTCATTTTTTATAGTAGTTTTTTTTTTTAACAATATAATATATTTCTTTATCATGTAATTCCTTTGAAAAAGAAATTGACCGGTAAGGGGGAAAATGAATCGGCAATATTTTTGTCTTGTCTCTAAAAGAAATATTATATTTGCATATAGTGTATATACCCCCCACAAAATATATAAAATATAATTATGAATATAAGTTAAGAAAAGGGCATCACCTGATCGTGCTACTAAATGGATGGCTTGCGCCATCCATCGGAATAAATATCAACTATTCGTTAATTTTTTTGTTTTATTCCAAAATTGGCTAAAAACTCATTCTCTTGATTAATAAATAAAAACTAACCACGTACGCGTTTCGGGCTGTTGGCCCTCGTCAGCGTGGTGCAAGCTGACACATTTATATTTAACCAAGAATACGGTTTGAAACACTATACTACAAGATAATTTTCTTACAAATGAATATATTTGTATATTAACACAAAGCAATAATGCGCCATCTATACATATAAAATGAAAGGATTTAAAAGCACGAATGTTTCTTTTATACATAATACAAACTTCAACTGTCCTTACTGCGATGAAAAAATATATTGGGAGGGCTTGGCTCATCAGTGGTGAACAGTATTAGAGCTTCTGAGAAGCGGTCTGGTGTATTAAATTGGAGAAACCGCTGGGAGGGTTCACCACTGATAAGCCAAGCCCTCCCAATATATTTTTTCATCGCAGTAAGGGCAGTAGAAGTTTGTATTATGTATAAAAGAAACACTTTAAATCCTTTCATTTTATATTTGTATATACCCATATATAAAAAAATACATCTATATATAAAGCGCGAATATTTATTTTTTACAAATAAAAAAGAAAACTTCTACTGTACTCACTGCGAATAAATTTATTAAAAGCGCTTGGCTCATCAGTGATGAACCCTCCCAGCGGTTTCACCAATTTAATCCACCAGACCGCTTCTTAAAGCTCAAATACTGTATTGGATCATTCTGCTTATATATGCTACACTGAAGGATGGAATCTTAGAAATGGTTTTCAAGTAAACTATGGACATAAGCTTATAGGACAGTAGAATTACATTCAAATATTTGATTCGAACAATGCTCTTCAGCAAACTATAAAGACAAGGCCAGTTAGGCATAAATTAACACAAAGCAATAACGCGCCATCTATATATATAAAATAAAAGGATTTAAAAGCGCCAATGTTTATTTTATACATATAACGAACTTCTACTGTCCTTACTGCGATGAAAAATTATACTCATATACTAGAGGAATATAACATTTACTTCAAATAGGTAAAAAATATCGAGAAACAGAAACCCAGGTAATATATTTGGTGGAAATACTTTAAACAGAATTTGTTTCGAGCAGGTGCAAGACAAATCTGAAAGTCAAATGTTGTAACTTTCTTAATTTGAAATTTCAGCCTCGATATACGTTTCCTTAAAGGAAAATTTACATAGGTTTGTGTTTATTCCGTCTCAATGGGGGTTGATGAGATCATTGATGTAGAGGTATCTTACTCGGGTCTGTATGTCAATCCTTTCTCAGTACAATTTAAACATCCAAGTATTCTAAGATAAAACAATAACGCGTAAATCTATATACATAAAATGAAAACATTAAGACGCGAATGTTTCTTTCAAACATAAATCAAATATCTTCTCTCTTTACTGCAAAGATAAAAATATTGGGAAGGCTTGGCTCATCAGTGGTGAACCCTCCCAGCGGTTTCGCCAATTTAATCTACCAGACCACTTCTTTAGAGCTGATGCTTTGGCAAAATACAAGATAATCAAACAAAAAATAAGAAAAGACCAAATTTGTGAAATAAACTCCGAGAGAAAACTGACAAAAACTATAACAAGACTTAGAACAAAACACTATAAATGAATGACAATACATCCGGATGGCACAAGAACTTATAAAGCATGCAACAACTGTCCTGGTGTGGAACTAATACCTACTCACATATTCTCATGCCCAGCAATGGCCGCAGCCTTGCAGAAATTTGACTTAGACCCAGAACAGCAGCTTTACACACCCAAGATAGTGGATATTGCTGCTGCTGTGATGGAGATGCATGGAGACATCTGAGACTCTTCTTTGGACACGACAACAACAACAACAACTTCTTTAGAGCTCAAATACTGTAATGGATCATTCTACTAATATGCTATACTGAAGGATGGAATCTTAGAAATGGTATTTAAGGTAAACTATCTCTATAGACATGAGAAGCGGTCTGGTAGATTAAATGGGCGAAACCGCTGGTAGGGTTCACCACTGATGAGCCATAAGACCTCCCCAATATTTTTCATCGCAGTAAGTTCAGTAGAAATTTTATGATTTATGTTTGAAAGAAACATTCGCGTCTTAATGTTTTCATTTATTATTATCCAAATAATCTGTTTCTAATAAAAAGGTTTTGGATTAGTGCTAACGTCTGTAAATACAGTTGTCCTTTGATGACAAGACATGTCACATTGCATTGCGACATCTCTCGTTTATTTTTTCTACTGAATCTGTCAAATCTGGGATATTTTGGTGATTTGTTGGTGACGTTACGAGGTAAACATTATTGTGGTTAACATGTGTCTTGTTAGCGATATATGATTAGAAGTACACTTATGGACAAAAATTAAGGAATATGAAAGTCTTTGATGTCGCCGGTCGTTTATTATTATTTTTTTTTTCGATGGAGATAGAGCAAATTTTTTTTCACACTTGGTTATCTCTTGTGTCTTTAATAAAAGTCACTGTAATATCTTTCAGAGTTATTGTCTGAATCCCGATATACATGCTTAAAGGTACAACTTCCTTAGATTTTGGCTCAATGAGTGTATTGTCTGAATCCCGATATACATGCTAAAAGGTACAACTTCCTTAAGTTTTGTCCATGAGTGTATTGTCTGAATCCCGATATACATGTTTAAAGGTACAACTTCCTTAGATTTTGTCTCAATGAGTGTATTGTCTGAATCCCGATATACATGCTAAAAGGTACAACTTCCTTAAGTTTTGTCCATGAGTGTATTGTCTGAATCCCGATATACATGCTAAAAGGTACAACTTCCTTAAGTTTTGTCCATGACTGTATTGTCTGAATCTCGATATACATGCTAAAAGGTACAACTTCCTTAAGTTTTGTCCATGAGTGTATTGTCTGAATCCCGATATACATGTTAAAAGGTACAACTTCCTTAAGTTTTGTCCATGAGTGTATTGTCTGAATCCCGATTTACATGCTAAAAGGTACAACTTCCTTAAGTTTTGTCCATGAGTGTATTGTCTGAATCCCGATATACATGCTAAAAGGTACAACTTCCTTAAGTTTTGTCCATGAGTGTATTGTCTGAATCCCGATATACATGCTAAAAGGTACAACTTCCTTAAGTTTTGTCCATGAGTGTATTGTCTGAATCCCGATATACATGGTAAAAGGTACAACTTCCTTAAGTTTTGTCCATGAGTGTATTGTCTGAATCCCGATATACATGGTGAAAGGTACAACTTCCTTAAGTTTTGTCCATGAGTGTATTGTCTGAATCCCGATATACATGGTAAAAGGTACAAATTCCTTAAGTTCTGTTCATAAGTGTATTGTCTGAATCCCAATATACATGCTAAAAGGTACAACTTCCTTAAGTTCTGTCCATGAGTGTATTGTCTGAATCCCAATATATATGGTGAAAGGTAGAACTTTCTTAAGTTTTGTCCATTACTGTATCTGGCTAAGGTTACCTAGTATTGTTGGAATACTAGGATGTATAGGTATATAGTGAGGTACCTACAGGAAGAGCCTGTAGAAAATTTCGATGACTACACAAGGAGGGTGCCAAATGTATGGATTGAAGGCCAAACGATCCTTTGATTGTCGTCTGCCACTGATGGATTTCCAATGTAGCCGCTGATACCGCGACTGAATTATGCAAATACACTCCACCCACCGCGCTGCTGTGTATGAAATATGCATCTAGGTTTGTAGTTTAAACGGGAATACACTCTGTTGGGGACATATTTACATAGAGAAGCACATCTCCCTTTAAATATACATCAGAACATACAGACGATGCATTATGATTATCACCCTTGTAAAAATTTTTGTTGCTCCATGGAATGGGGGGGGTGCCATTGCTCCGTTAGTCAGCCACAGTTCCCTGTTCACGGTTACCGTAGCGGCTCACGACACCGTACTTCAGGACAGTCCCTTACTTGTGCTGCTCCATGGAAAGGAAGGTGCCATTGCCCCGTTAGTCAGCCACAGTTCCCTGTTCACGGTTACCGTAGCGGCTCACGACACCGTACTTCAGGACAGTCCCTTACTTGTGCTGCTCCATGGAAAGGAAGGTGCCATTGCCCCGTTAGTCAGCCACAGTTCCCTGTTCACGGTTACCGTAGCGGCTCACGACACCGTACTACAGGACAGTCCCTTACTTGTGCTGCTCCATGGAAAGGGAGGTGCCATTGCCCCGTTAGTCAGTCACAGTTCCCTGTTCACCTTTACCGTAGCGGCTCACGACACCGTACTACAGGGCAGTCCCTTACTTGTGCTACTCCATGGAAAAGGAGGTGCCATTGCCCCGTTAGTCAGTCACAGTTCCCTGTTCACGGTTACCGTAGTGGCTCACAACACCGTACTACAGGGCAGTCCCTTACTTGTGCTGCTCCATGGAAAGGGGGGTGCCATTGCCCCGTTAGTCAGTCACAGTTCCCTGTTCACGGTTACCGTAGTGGCTCACAACACCGTACTACAGGGCAGTCCCTTACTTGTGCTGCTCCATGGAAAGGGAGGTGCCATTGCCCCGTTAGTCAGCCACAGTTCCCTGTTCACAGTTACCGTAGCGGCTCACGACACCGTACTACAGGGCAGTCCCTTACTTGTGCTGTTCCATGGAAAGGGAGGTGCCATTGCCCCGTTAGTCAGCCACAGTTCCCTGTTCACAGTTACCGTAGCGGCTCACGACACCGTACTACAGGGCAGTCCCTTACTTGTGCTGCTCCATGGAAAGGGAGGTGCCATTGCCCCGTTAGTCAGCCACAGTTCCCTGTTCACGGTTACCGTAGCGGCTCACGACACCGTACTACAGGGCAGTCCCTTACTTGTGCTGCTCCATGGAAAGGAAGGTGCCATTGCCCCGTTAGTCAGCCACAGTTCACAGTTACCGTAGCGGCTCACGACACCGTACTACAGGGCAGTCCCTTACTTGTGCTGCTCCATGGAAAGGGAGGTGTCATTGCCCCGTTAGTCAGCCACAGTTCCCTGTTCACGGTTACCGTAGCGGCTCACGACACCGTACTACAGGACAGTCCCTTACTTGTGCTGTTTCTCCCGCCCACCACGTAGAGGAGAACTTCTGTACCATATATACCTGGCCAGCCCCTGGACCATATATACCCGGCCAGCCCTCTATTTGGAAGACATCAATCCAAAAGAGGACATCCATAAGGAACCTCAGTTAGCCGGTATTATGATCAGGGTGCATGGACCGATCTGATCTGTTCCATGGACAAGACATCACTACTTTAGTTAAAAAACATTAGTAGTGATGATAAAAAAGAGCCACAACCCCAGTTATAACAAATTCAGACAACAGCCAACAACCAGTATACCATGGTTTCAGGCTATGACCCTCATCAGTACAGGGTTACGAGAGATGTTATAAAATCGGTCCAATTTACCGAACAGATGTTTAAACTGGTGAAATGGCAAGGGCTGAATTTCAGGTTATAACACAGTATAAAGTTACGGGAGGATGATATTAATGTATCTAGAGGGGCACCTCTCCCTTTAATTAAACTGTGCTATACAAGTTGTCTTTTATAGATGGGAATTTTGCCGGGAGGATATTGATCTAAAGAGACAAAGGTCACCTCTCCCGTCAAAATAGACGTCAAAACTAGACGCCATCTATTGACCGTCACCGCAAACTAGCGGTCTCGGGTCGGTGACAAAGCCACAACACCAGCTTTGGCAAACTGAAAAGCGTCCACCTAGAGACCATGGATCTCATGGAATAAAGTCCGCCCTAGACTGACGAGGGCCATTAGCCCGAAACCATGGTCTCTTGGTGGACGCTTTTCAGTTTGCCAAAGCTGGTGTTGTGGCTTTGTTACCGACCTGAGACCACTAGTTTGCGGTGACAGTCAATAGATGGCGTCTAGTTTTGACGTCTATTTTGACGGGAGAAGTGACCTTTGTCTCTTTAAAAGTTGTATTTTATCTGAATTTTCCTAACCTGGTGTTGTGGCTCCTGCTTCATCATCATTAGTAAAGTCTTTTCTGCTAGGGCGATAGGAATAATACATCGTTCTTATGCTTCGTATGCATATTTGAAGGGAGAGGTGCCTCCCTAGGTATTTGAATATCTTCCTACCACAATTTCATGTTGTACCTATTACATTATTTTTTAAGACGTATATAGAAATCGTTTATTTTTCATATGAAGATTCTGTTTTCTGGGAGGAAATTGAGTATACAAACTGTTGTGTCTCCTCCCAGTAATGGTCAGACACAGTCAAGCATCGGTTTATCTCGAGATACTTCTCCAGGTACACACCACGTGCCCGAGATTAACTGGTCAATTCAATTCTAATTACACAGTTTATATGTCCTATATATACAAATATATATTTACATGATGATAATGATAAAAACATGCAAAATAAATACAGATGTTTAACCATTTACATACACAAACAAAGGTCACCTCTCCCGATAGAAAAAAACTTAAAACTAGGTGTCATCTATTGACCGTCTTCTCAAACTAACGGACTTGGGTCGGTGACAAAGCCACAACACCAACTTTGGATAATTCAAAGCATCCATCTGTAGACCATGGTTTCGGGCTAATGATCATTGTCAGTACAGATAACTTTGTATATCTTTAGTTCCATAAGGGATCAAATGGAATCTTCACAATCTGCCAAAAAGGTGGTTAGCTGGTAGAGTGGCTGGGCCTAATCTATGGCCATGATATATAGAGAGCATCAAAAACTAAAAAAAAGGAATATCCTGATTGATCACATACGCTTTTTAGATGGCAGAGCTCCATCTAGAGCAGTGATTCTCAACCAATGTGCCGCGGTAATTTTGTGTGCCGCGAAATTCTAAAAATGTGCCGCCGAATTTTAGTCATATGATTATGTTCACGTTTGTATTGGTTTTTCTTTTTTCTTTTTCATTTTTTTACTTTTTAAAATAACGAATTTAGCAAATTGAATGTTAGAGATGTATATTACTTATATTTTGCATAGAAATATTGATACATAATTTGAATTTTCTTGCATTCAAGTTAGCAAAAGTGTGCCGCGAAATTCTAAAATTGTGCCGCCAAATTTTCAAATCTTTAAAATAATGCCGCAACAAAAAAAAGGTTGAGAATCACTGATCTAGAGGAACAGAAATCAACTAAGCATTGATTTAACTTGTTCCCTGAAAAATTTAGCCAACCTATTTTATTGATAAGTCAAGAAAAACTAACTACGTACGCGTTTCGGGCTGTTGGCCCTCGTCAGAGTGGTGCAGACTGTATCTCTAACACCAAATATTTGGTCATAGAGGATTCTTGGGAAATCATGAAATAGGTATTTAAGGCCAAATTTGCGTAAAAACGCTTAACATGGGAAACAATAATTAAAAAAAGAAGTATTCAAATTGTTGTGTTGTGTCCGTTGTTTTGTCAATAATCCACTCTGAGTCGTCGGAGCTTCCTTGGTCCCGGTTTTATTTATAACCAGTGCGGAACATAAGAAGAACACAACACACACACACAGCCAGACGCGGAGATACCTCCGCTCGCAGCCAAAACCAAAACCAAACCGCCGGGTTCCAGTCTCGGCCGGTTCCCGCCGCCACACTGGCGCCGCCAAGCGCGAAGTGGCGTGAGGATTCTCGCCTGAACGCTCAACACAAATGTTATAATATTATAAACAAAATCTCATGTGAGCAGGTTAATATACGCCTATTTTGTTATATTTTAATTATTTTTTCACATACAGATCTTTGTATTTAAAATGCAATGTTTTGACGCGTTTCTTAAAAAAAAAAAAAAGAAAGGTGGAAGCGCTTTTTTAAATAAGTAATATTATCCTCTTATCAAATCCAATTTGTCTAAGAAAAATAAAAAGGCATCTCCTAATCATGCAAACAAGAGTTGCTGATGGCTTGCGCCATCTATCGGAATAAATATCAACTATTCTCGTTGATAATAAATTATATCCAGAATTGACCAAGAATATATATATATAATTAAAATAATTTCTAGAATAAATTTTAAAATAATCAACGATTAATTGATATTTATTCCGATATATGGCGCAAGCCATCAGCAACTCTTGTTTGCATGATTAGGAGATGCCTTTTTATATATCTTTTATTAATTTATTCATCTAATCTCCGGGTACAACTTCCCCTTTATACTACCTTCTTCTTCTTTCTTATCTCCACTCAATCATATTAAGGTATCAAGCTTGTTTGACAACCATCATGACTGTGTGAAGTAGAATGAGACTGCCTTTGTCATTAAGACTGGGAGCACTACTCAGTGGCAGGCCGACTTAGCTCCAAAAGAAATGACCGCCTCTGACATGAGGAACAGACACCATGTACAGCCGCTCCTAACATGGAGTACAAACGCTGCTCATCCTGTATCCCTGGAGCCCTTACAGGGTACTATCAGCCGGGCCAGCTGAGCCCAGGTTTTTTAGCGAGCTTGTTACTGCTCCCCCTCCTCCTTTTTCATCCGGGCTTGGGACCGGTAAAGGCGGAGTTATATTACTAATTTGTCCAATCAGTTTATTCTGGGAACGAGGGTTTTAAAAATAAATGTTTACTAAACAACAAGTCAGCCAGTTCGTGTTCAAGTCTGGTAAACTTGGGAATCAATCTTCAATCTGATATTCCCATAAGAAGAAAACATGAAAGATTTGACTCACATAATGTGTGGCTAATTGGTCTGGTATTGGGTGATGATTGGGAAGTGGATATGCAGAATCTAATTGGGTGGAAATCTGATTGAATATCACTGATGTAAGAGCGAGCGGAAAACATTCTGTCGTTTTTTTATTTCTGATTGCTACAATATATTTTCCTAACACCAACCACCATGATAAAGATTAAGCCACAACACCAGTATTGACAAATCCAGATAACAGACAATAACCTCTATACCATGGTTTCTAGCTATAGCCCCCATCAGTGCAGAGGCGGCTTCGATTTCATAAAAGAGAATACGGTTTCACGGGATACTAACCAAAATATAAGATTTTCAAGCCCCAAAAATGAATGTAACAAGCAGACAAACCGCAATCCACTATAGCAAAGTAACAAGGTGATGCACGCCATCAAGGTTGTTCCAAAAAAAGGTTAGATTCCCCAGGCCAGGGAAGATAAGAGAGAGACAGGTGTTGTTTAGATAACATCCTACGAGAGAAGTCATGGAATCGGTCCAATTTACCAAACAAGGGTTTAAACTGGTGAAGTAGCAAGTACCGATTTTCAGACTAGAATACGACATATAGTTACGAGAGGATGATATTTATGTACATAGAGGGGCACCTCTCCCTTTAATTGAACCACGGTATACAAGTGGTGATGTCTTGTTCATAGAGCAGATCAGATCGGTCCGTGCACCTTGATCACAATACTAGCCAACCGAGGTGCCTTGTCCGTATGGATGTCCTCTTCTTCCATAGAAAGACCATTGCCCTTTTAGTCAGCCACAGTTCCCTGTTCACAGTTACCGTAGCGGCTCACGACACTGTACTACAGGGCAGTCCCTTACTTGTGCTGCTCCATGGAAAGGGGGGTGCCATTGCCCCTTTAGTCAGCCACAGTTCCCTGTTCACAGTTACCATAGCGGCTCACGACACCGTACTACAGGGCAGTCCCTTACTTGTGCTGTTCCATGGAAAGGGAGGTGCCATTGCCCCGTTAGTCAGCCACAGTTCCCTGTTCACAGTTACCATAGCGGCTCACGACACCGTACTACAGGGCAGTCCCTTACTTGTGCTGTTCCATGGAAAGGGAGGTGCCATTGCCCCGTTAGTCAGCCACAGTTCCCTGTTCACAGTTACCATAGCGGCTCACGACACCGTACTACAGGGCAGTCCCTTACTTGTGCTGTTCCATGGAAAGGGAGGTGCCATTGCCCCGTTAGTCAGCCACAGTTCCCTGTTCACAGTTACCATAGCGGCTCACGACACCGTACTACAGGGCAGTCCCTTACTTGTGCTGCTCCATGGAAAGGGAGGTGCCATTGCCCCCTTAGTCAGCCACAGTTCCCTGTTCACAGTTACCATAGCGGCTCACGACACCGTACTACAGGGCAGTCCCTTACTTGTGCTGTTCCATGGAAAGGGAGGTGCCATTGCCCCGTTAGTCAGCCACAGTTCCCTGTTCACAGTTACCATAGCGGCTCACGACACCGTACTACAGGGCAGTCCCTTACTTGTGCTGTTCCATGGAAAGGGAGGTGCCATTGCCCCGTTAGTCAGCCACAGTTCACGGTTACCGTAGCGGCCCACGACACCGTACTACAGGGCAGTCCCTTACTTGTGCTGCTCCATGGAAAGGGAGGTGCCATTGCCCCGTTAGTCAACCACAGTTCCCTGTTCACAGTTACCGTAGCGGCTCACAACACCATACTACAGGGCAGTCCCTTACTTGTGCTGCTCCATGGAAAGGGAGGTGCCATTGCCCCGTTAGTCAGCCACATTTCCCTGTTCACAGTTACCGTAGCGGCTCACGACACTGTACTACAGGGCAGTCCCTTACTTGTGCTGCTTCTTCCGCTCGCCATCTAGAGGAGTACTTCTGGGCAGGATGATATACAAGATGGCTTTTTATGTAAATTTACCAAAAGTGAAATGTAACTAATATGCAAATATCCTGATTATATATCAGACGACAATTGACAAAATGTTGTTGACATCTTGACAATACATGTGCACAGTCTGTACTGTTGTTTTAAATGACAATTATAAAAAATGAAAGGATTTAAAAGCACGAATGTTTTTTTTATACATAACTAGACGAATGGCCCGGGCAACGCCCGGGGTTTACCCGAGTGCGAATATATTCTAAAAACGTTGACTTGGGTGGTCGCTATTAACAGGGTGGTCTGTATAGACAGGTGGATGTATCACACAGCTGATAACAGGGTTGTCTAGAGTGGTCGCTATAGACAGGGTGGTCTGTATAGACAGGTTTATGAGAGAGGCACAAACTTACAGGTTGTTGACGCCGCAACCAGAGAGAGTGTTTTTTGTTGCATCATGCTGTGACTCACACGCCGACCCAAGGTCAACAGGGGTGGAGCAGCAAGCTTAGGCCTATCACCGTCTGGCGGCGCTGCTTGCGAGTTATATCTACAATTCTGCAAATAACTCTAAGGATATTCAAGATATTCAAGAAATTATTTTTCGAAAACCTTTCCGGGGATATACCTAATAATATCCCAGAATTTCATGGCGATTGGATGTATGGTTTTTGAATAACAGGGTTGTCTAGAGGGGGGCAGGGAGGACACGTGTTCCCTTGCAGCCAATGAGCGCGCATTCTATCCGTGAGCTTCAGACAAACAGACAAACAGACAGAATAAGGCAAATATATAAGTAGATACAAACTTCTACTGCCCTTACTGCGATGAAAAAATATATTGGGAGGGCTTGGCTCATCAGTGGTGAACCCTACCAGCGGTTTCGCCAATTTAATCCACCAGACCGCTTCTCAGAGCTCTAATACTGTATTGGACGATTCTGCCTATATACGCAGCACTGAAGGGTGGAATCTCAGAAATGGGTTTCAAGAAAACTATGGACATAAGCTTATGGCACAGTATAATTACATTTAAATATTTGTATAGAGCAATGCTCTTCCGCAAACAATAAAGACAAGGCCAGTTAGGCACAAACTATTATGTATATGTGAAAAAATAAAGAAAGCATATCCTGACCAAAAGCACATGTGATTTTTAGATAGCAGAGCGCCATCTATTGGAACAGAAACCAACTAAACCTTGATTTAACCTGTTCCATGATATTTAGCCAACCCAATTTCTTGATAATTCAAGAAAAGCCATCCATGAGCGCGTTTCGCGCTGTTGGCGCTTGTCAGCGTGGAGCAGGCTGTACCACTGCGATCAAAAATATTTTTAGTCACAGATGCTTCTTGAAAAATCAAGAAATGGGTATTTAAGGCCAAACTTGCGTAAATATGCTTAACACATGAGAAAACAATAGAAAAAAATAATAATAAAAAGGTCAGGTGTTGATATTAAAAATAAAGAAGGCATATCCTGACCAAAAGCACATGTAATAATATATATATATATTAGATAATATAAATACATATATTGGATTGAATAAAATATTTATTTGCCAATATTTCGGTTGGCTGAACGCCAACCTTTATCAAGACATTACATTTTTGTATAAACAAACTCAGCGCCGCATACCACAAAAATATAATGCCTTGATAAAGGTTGGCATTCAGCCAACCGAAATATTGGCAAATAAATCTTTTATTCAATCCAATATATGCCTTTTTATCATCTAATAATTTGAGTAGGTATTGCTCTATTTTCAGAACGATATACAGTTAAACCTGTCTATAGCGCCCCATCTTGGGACTCACCAAAATAGGGTGATATAGAGAGGTGGTGTTATAGACAGGTCACTTTTAATGTAAATCGCATCGTACTACGTACATCCAAACTTCGCTTTGCGTCGGGGTTACGTTCCAAAAAAACACGACGCAAATTGAAACGACGCAAAGTGAAAATATGTGGAGGCGCAATCAAAAACAAAGGTGTTGCCATATTTTAGGGAATTTTTTTTTTTAATTAAAGACTCGAATCCAAAACAACACAACTTCGAAAATCTAACGACGCACAGTGAAAATCAGTAAAAATTAAGCAGCGACGCAACTTCGAAAAAAACGCAAAGCGAGGTATTGGTGTATTTAAAATCGGGCGCTATAGAGAGGGAAGCGCTATTTAGAGGGGGCGCTATAGACAGTTTTGCTGTATATATATTAGGAAAATATATTTTCTGCTGTTGACTTTGGAATATTATTTTATAATTATTTTTTGGATATACATGAGTATCCTTATGATATTGTTTTGGAGTAATGGAAAAGATAAGAGCAGTTTAGATCATTATTGCTTTAATTAAGCTTATAAAACACATAACAATCTGAATAAATATTGCCTGATTTAAGGCGTAAGAATAAAAAATAATAAAAACTTATTTACATAATGTACAAAAGGTTTGAGCCGGCCATCGGGAAACAACAACAATTATATAGGGAAATTCCCGACATCTGGTGGTAGATATAAACAGAATATTGAATATATGAAATATAATTTTAAATATTTTTATATAATATATATATGAAAAAACAATTGAAAAAAAAAAGATAAGTAGGTCAGGTGTTGATATTAAAAATAAAGAAGGCATCTCCTGACCACGAGCACATGTGCTTTTTACGCAAATTTGGCCTTAAATACAAATTTCTTGATTTCTCAAGAAACCTCCACGCTGACGAGCGCCAACAGCGCGAAACGCGTTCCTGGAAGGCTTTTCTTGATTTATCAAGAAATTGGGTTGGCCAAATATCACGGAGCAAGCTAAATGAACGTTTAGTTTATTTTTTTGCTCCACTATATGGCGCTCTGCCATCTAAAAAGCACATGTGCTCGTGGTCAGGAGATGAATTCTTTATTTTTAATAATATATATATGTATATATGTGATACTATGTACCATGTACATGAAGCCACTGCTGTAGAGTTTTATGGACCAGCGGGTCTCCAGCGATGGCATAGAATGTCATAGAAAATATCCATTGTCTATGTGTCAGGAAAGTTTGGAGAGACGTGAAGCCATTATGTGTAGGAATTTGAGCTAAGAAAGTATAAAGAGGATGACAAGAGAGTTGTGTATTGTGTTGTTTAGAGGAAAATGTTTTATACTGATCAATACACCATCCTTCCTCTAGCGTACCAGCTGAAACTCGGAATAATTTAGTCTGTGACAAATCCCATCAATTATTCTGGACTATTGACCGGGTTGTTTACCTTCGCAGCATCTACTGCCGGTATATATTGCCGCAGGTCAGGATATTAGGATTGTTTATAAGACAATAACGAGCACCATTTATATATAATAAATAAAACTAATTAATCATGATTTTTGTTAAATACACTCATTGACAAAACTTAAAGTATAAAAATATACAAGTATCACAGAGTTATCAACAATCATTTCTATCATCATTTGCTTTTGTGAATGGAATAAATACCCAAATATGGCCATTTCTTATAAGCATCGGTGGTTCAGTGGTAAAATGCTCGCCTGCCACGCGGGCGGCCCGGGTTCGATTCCCGGCCGATGCATTTTTCTTTTTTTACAATTTTTAAAACTCATTTATATTATTATTATGTTCGAAGAACAAACAGGGTCTTCTTGTAAAAATATAAAGGGTAGCAATGCTTTTCTTTATTTGTGAAAAGTGCAAACTTTCGTAGCTTTACAATTCTTCTACAGCCATTTACAACGTTTATATAATTTATAGCAATTTTCTATTTTAATGGAATCTCTTTTACTAATATTAAAGTAGTGGAAAGTCTTTGATGTCGCTGTTTGTCTGTTTTATTGAAGAAGACAAAGTGCAAGCTTTCGAATATCTACAATCCTTCTACAGGCATTTACCGTTTATATATATATATTTTACACTTTATAGCAATTTCTCTCTCTAATGGAGAATCTTTTACTAAAACTTAAAGTAGTGGAAAGTCTTTGATGTCGCTGGTTGTCTTTTTTATTGAATATGACAATTTTGAATGATATTTCTTCTGATCATCAATAATATTGCTTCTGATAGAATAAATTGGCGAAACCGCTAGGAGTGTTCAATACTGATGAGCCAAGCCCTCCCAATATATTTTTTCATCACAGTAAGAACAGTAGAAGTTTGATTTATTTATGAAAAGAAACATTCGTGTCTTAATGTCTTCATTAGTTATATATAGATGGCGCATTATTTCTTTGTATTAATAAATCTCTATATCCTATTAAAATTTCAGCCAGATTAGTTATATATTGACAAGTAATATATAATGATGCATTAGCGCGCCATCTGTTATCAAAATACGAAACTATTATAGACGCGTATGATTCTTTTTAAAAAAGAAACAATTTCTACTGTCCTTACTGCAATGGAAAAATTAATGGGGAGGACCTGGCTCATCAGTGGTGAACACTCCCAGCGGTTTCGCCAGTTTAATCTACCATACCGCTGTTATATTGTATTTTTGGAACTTCCTTTTATAGTGATACTGATGCTAGACTCTTTGAATGGGTATTTTAGGTGAACTATGAACATAAGCTTTGAGGACAACAGATTAAACTGGCGAAACCGCTGAGAGGGTTCACCACTGATGAGCCAGGACCTCCCATTAATTTTTCTATTGCAGTAAGGACAGTATAAATTGCTTATTTTTAAAAAGAATCATACGCGTCTATAATAGTTTCGAAGAAATATATAAGGAACAAATAAATATATTTACATATATTCACTTATATATATATGTAATATTGTTGCAAATGCCGACGTATAGATAAGCTGGCAGTCGTGTACGTGAGGCGAGTGTTGATGTTCTTCCCACACGCGGACAACAAGAAGCAGAGGCAGGGCTAGATGTTAGCACAGAGAGGGATCGGGAACAGCCCACGGGACAGAGGTAGAGGCCATGACACAAACTTGGATGCTTATCCCCGAGACATGGAGGGAGAGACTGTGTGAGAGACAGAAGCCGCCTGCCGATGACCACACCCTAGAACATCTGCCGACCCCCTGCCAAAATCTGTCGTCTATAAAGAGTCCCTGGGGGCCCCACATGGGCTGGGCGTTGGCTTTTCCTCCCCTCTGTCCCTGCCACCAGCTGACCGCTCTCTCTTTGGATCTTTATTTTGGCGTCAACATTTTTAGTTTTACATACAAATAGGGGTTTACAGGTATTAATAATAAAGATATAGCATATATACAAAATATGATGGTGGTAGCAAATAGAAACAGTGTATATTTTAATAGAACGGTAGGATATTTTAAGGCATCGGCTCTAACTTATTGGGAGATATGTGACATATACTAAGAGTGTCATTATTATACAGTTTTAAAATATACGATATATACATAGTTACATATTTATTTCTAAACTCTTCATTTCTACTAAGATTGTATTTACCACTGAGAAGCGGGGGTTTATACGACCGAAGTTATATTCAATCCAATTTCTGAAGATTTCAAATAAAAAATTTAAAAAGTTCCTCGGGTTTATTTAGGAGAGTTTGCCTTTTATCTTTAAAGTTTTTTATATAGTCTATCTAACTTCGTTATACCGTTTCCCGTTTATAACGTTAGATCGTTTATTGTACTATTTTCTTTTCTCTAGTCCATTTCCCACAAATAACCTATTTTATTTTGTCAGTACATATGTTATATAGGGATATTATTTTATTTTAAAAATTATAATTTCATAGATTCAAATACTCTGCTAAATCGACCGCCAGAGGTTACTCTTCCCTTATAAAAACTCGTTGTTGTTTTATCCCAATGGCCGGCTCAAAACTTTTGTACATTATGTAAATAATCTTTTGTTTTCCTTATTCTACTCGCCTTAAGCCAGGCATTACTTTTATAAAATTATGTCTTTTTTATATATCCCTTCAACTCAATTAATGTACTGATCAAAACTATTTATATTTTAAAGATTATTGACCACGACTGCATCACTATTACCATAATCCACAACATGATCTATATACAACAGAAAATCTCATTCATTTTCTTTATTAAATATAACATATATATATTATAAATAGAAATATAAGATTTGCTGTTTTTTGAATATTAGTGTATATAGAATTATTAGCTGTTGCTTGATTTTGGTATCCATGAGTATTTTACGTTATTGTTCTGCAGTCGTGGGAATAATAAAATAGTTTTGATCAGAGATTTCTTTATTTGAGCTAAGGAATATATATGAAAAACATAATTCGATAGAAGCACTGCCTGGCTTAAGGCGTAAGAATAAAAAAATGAATAACTTATTTACATAATGTGCAAAAGGTTTGAGCCGGCCATCGGGAAGAGAAAATATCTTTGTTTACGGAGCTGCTAACCAAAATAAATGATTTTTGAGCCCCAATGGCCGCGTAAAGCGGAATATATAAAACCACTATGAGCAGGGTGGTGAGGCTAAGGACAGGATCACCGTCAGGGAAGAGGCAGGTTAGGCCGGATTGGGTCCGCGGAGGTCAGGAGGCAGGAAGAGAGGACTAGAACTTTGCAGCTCTAGCTCTGGGCCAACGGGGAACAACAACAATGCGTTTTTATAGTGAAAACGGCGCCCTCTGGTGGTCGATTTAGCAGAGTATTTTATCTATGAAATATATTTGAAAAACATATTTTTTTATATAACATATATATAACGTTATCCCATTTATAGCGTGTGGTAGATAACTATAGCTGTATATAAAAATGGAAGAATTAAAGAATGAATGTTTCTTTCAAACATACAAGTTTTTTTTCAAAAGTTATTGTTGAAAGGGATAAAATTTGACACAGATGATGAAGCAATACCAGCCTTTATCAATGCTGTAAATTCCATCCCCGAAGATGACTGGTGTAGGTGCTTCGTTTGTTGGTTTTCACGGATATAATCTCACATAGGTGCTAAGGATGAATACTTTGAGAAACTCTGAAAATTTTAAAGTTGCAGCTTTAAAAAAAATAAGTGATTGTAAAAACCTTTGGAATTAACCTTGTAATACAAACTTCTACTCTCCTTACTGCGATGAAAGAATGTCGGGAGGGCTTGGCTCATCATTGGTTAACTTTCCTAGCAGTAACGCCAGTTTAATCTAACAGAAACCGCTGGGAGAGTTCACCACTGATGAGACATGCCCTCCCATTAATTTTTCATTACAGTAAGGACAATAGAAAATATTGTTTAATTAAAAAAAGGAATCATACACGTTTATAATAGTTTATAATTCTCATACAATATTCAGATTGTTGAGAAAGAATTATAGATTCATAGAGGAAGAGAAAGATCGTTTATTACCTAAAGATATAAAACAATAAGGAGGGACAAGAGATCAAATTATATGTACATCAGCAGCTCACACCGGCCTGTCCTATCCAATAACTGCTAGCCAACTAACAATCCAACAAAGCTGCGTTAAATATAGACAAAGATGTCAATCTGCATAGGCAATACTGAAACTATAGAAGCATAGGGCACCTCTCCCGTCAAAATAGACGTCAAACCTAGACGCCATCTATTGACCGTCACCACAAACTAGGGGTCTCGGGTCGGTAACAAAGCCACAACACCAGCTTTGGCAAACTGAGAAGCGTCCACCTAGAGACCATGGTTTCGGGCTAATGGCCCTCGTCAGTCTAGGGCGGACTTTATTCCATGAGATCCACACGGGATCTAATGTAATCTTCACAATCTACCAAAGAGGTGGACGCTTCTCAGTTTGCCAAAGCTGTTGTTGTGGCTTTGTCACCGACCCGAGGCCGCTAGTTGCGGCGACAGTCAATAGATGGCGTTGTGTTTTTGACGTTTATTTAGACGGGAGAGGCGCCCTATGCTTCTATAGATCAATTTCCTCCCGGCAAATCTTCCATCTATAAATACCAAAACTATGCAAATATCTGCATATCAAATATCGTTGAAATCTCTGAAATTGTCAATTTCAACACATATTGTAAAAAATTTCAACTTTTAACGGTTTTACAATATAATTGGTAACTCGAATATACAACATCTAAGTAAATATCTATAATAAATTTTCCATAAGGAAAGGTATGATAAAAATTCAATAAGTTATGGGCTATTTGTTAGAGTAATGTCTATCTAAAAATTCACCCAATTACGCATAAAAGTGTCTTCTCCCCATCAAATAGATCAAATGAAGTGACACCGAAGCTATAACATGGGATATATGACCCCTGATTTATACCATATCACCTATTCATGAGATCGGCTGTCATAAATTTCATTAGCGCCATCTTGAATGATTGTTATGTTAAAAGGATGAGAGGCTGTAAATCCTTTTTTTTTTTTGAATAGTTTTCTTTCGATCATAAATTAAATGGGAGATGTGCAAATCATCTATCGAAAAGATAAAATATTGTAAAAGTTATTTGTAAATAATAGTTATACATTATTTATTTTATTCTGTTTTATGCAAAATTAATTTTGCATATATATATCACTATTTTTGTTTTACATAGTTAAGATTATTATTTCTTTCCTTTTTCTGCGCGCTGGCACTCACTTCCGTGCAGCGCATTTATAGTTGTACCAGCAAATAAACTGACTTAATTTATCTGGAATCTCCCGCTCTTTATCTTCGTTACAATCTGGTGGAGACGCTGTAACATCCCATTTACCTCTCAAAGGTGGACGTATCAAGGAGAAGAAGCCGGAGACTTCGAGGCTTATCGCCAACCGAATTGGATCAGGAATCTGAAATGTCAGTGAAAAGCGAAATGGAGGGATCCCAGTCGACTAGGACATCCTTTACCTGTCTTCAGCAACCAAGAAATCCATCTGCATTTGGAGGCAAGGACTCGGAGTGTCCTTATCAATGGTTAAGGGACTATGATCGCGTCTCCAGGCACAATGGTTGGGACGAATCTCTTTGCCTGGCTAATGTCATCTTCTATTTAGAAGGGACGGCCAAATGTTGGTTTGAAAACGTAGAAGAAAGCCTAAATTCTTGGCCAAGGTTTAAGGAGGAATTCCTAAAGATATTTGGTGATCAAGAGCATTTTGTGCGAAAGGCTGAATCAAAGCTAAAAATACGAGCACAAAGGATTGGTGAACCGTCTGAGTCTTACATCCAAGACATCCTTAACCTATGTCGACAAGTCAATCCAGCAATGGGAGAAATCGAAAAATTGGCTCACCTGATGAAAGGTGTTGCGGAGGACATCTTCCAAGCACTCCTTCCCGTTGAGATGGCAACGGTAGACGAATTCAGCAGACAGTGCCGAAGAATAGAAGACCGTAAGAAAAAAAGAATTGGAGTTGCTTATTTTGAAAGACTTGCCAATGTGGCTTCAATCTCGGGAGACAGTGACCTAGATTTTGAAAGCCTTATCCGGAAAATTATAAAAGAGGAAGTTGGCAAGGCCCTTTCATGCAAAGGCCCTCTCACGTGCTCTGAGCAACTGGAAAATGAGGTTTACCAGAGAGCGGAGAATACATTGGCGCCAATACTCAAGCGCCCAAATTACCCAACAAGAGGCTATAAACCCTGGCACGAAGTTCAAGATGCCAGAAGAGAATCCAAACCATACACCTCGAGGAAAACGGATGAATTTCGGACTCCTGATAATATTCCTATATGCTTTCACTGCAATAGGCCTGGACACGTGGTACGATATTGCAGAGAACGTCGTCGGCAATATCAGGAAGCTAGGGCAAATGAGTCTATAGAGTGCAACAAACAAGGACGAACCTACTACAACCCAAAATTTTTTTACCGCCCACAATACTCTTCGAATTCTGAGACGAACGATGACAACTTCGGTGTCACGAATCGACGTACTCCCCCAAGAAGTTCATCCCCATACCCAGGACGTGGAAGGTTTGGAATAGAAAGAAGACAGTCCCAGTCGCCCAGCAGACGTTCAAGCCGCTCTCCTAGGCCAATTAACCGGGAAAACTAAGTCGCGCGACCCTCAAGGGAGGTGAGGTCGCCAGTGACGTAAACCCTCCATCGACGAAAACCGACCTAGATTCTAATTATTTAATGGTAGTTATTAATGGCAACAAAGTGAGAGCACTAGTTGATACAGGCGCTTCGTACTCTGTAATATCGGATGCATTTCGTCGAAAGTTGAACATCGTGATGTTTAAAGGTCCACGAATGACGTTGAAGGTTGCGAACAACATATTTGTGTCTCCTATTGGAAAGTGCATCGTAAAACTTGAAATAAGCAACTTCATGCAACCGTTTGAGTTTCTAGTACTTTCGGGTTGCAGCCACGATGTTATCCTGGGCTGGAATTTGCTGGAAGCGTCAAGAGCAATAATTGACTGTGGCCGATCTGAAATTGCCTTTTCAGAGACGATTGATGATGAGTCTATAGATTCTTTAAAACGCTTTTTTGTCGAAGAGGAATACATCGTGACTCCTAAATCTAGTAAAATGATAACTGTCTCTACGTCCGAAGTTGCAGGGAGAAAGAGTATGATAGCTGAAGGCTCCAGGAAACTGCTCTTGGACAGAGAAATATCAATCCCAGCGTCACTTATTACAGTGCTACACGGTAAGGCGGAACTATGGATAACCAATTTCAGCACTCAGACAAGTCTGATTCCCTCTGGAATGTGTGTTGCCTATTTTTCGGAGATTGATGAGTGTGGCATTTGCTCAATCGACGATTCCCAACATCCCGCCGAAAACACTCCGCCGTGTGATCAGTCTAGCGTCGAGATAAATATCGAGCCGTGTATTGCTCCAGAACGTGCGCCCGAGGAAAAACAGGAGCTGCTAAAACTAGTCAATCATTATGCAGAAATATTTGGTCCAGTTATCACCAGTAGAAAATCTCAAGACTCAATAAGGCATTGCATCATCACAGGTGATAGTGCACCGATAAGGCGTATGCCCTACAGAGTGTCCCCAGCCGAACGTAGGATAATTCAGAATGAAGTTGATAAGATGATAGAGGCAGACGTCATTCAGCCATCGGAGAGTCCGTGGGCATCGCCTGTCGTCTTGGTGAAAAAAAAAGATGGTTCTTGGAGATTTTGTGTAGATTACAGAGGACTGAACAAGATTACTAAAAAGGACGTCTACCCTCTTCCCCGAATAGACGATGCTCTGGACTGTTTGAGAGAAGCACGAATGTACTCGACGATGGACCTGAAAACGGGCTACTGGCAGATTGAAATAGACGAGGAAGACCGAGAAAAGACGGCATTCATCACACCAGACGGACTTTTTGAATTTAAAGTGATGCCTTTTGGGCTTTGTAATGCCCCCAGAACATTCGAGAGAATGATGGACAGCTTGTTGCGGGGGCTCAGATGGACAACATGCCTTTGTTACCTAGACGACGTCGTTGTCTACTCGGCCACCTTTTCTGAACATCTCTCGCGTTTAGGCGCTGTTCTGAATTGCTTCAGAAAGGCTGGGTTGCGACTCAATTTAAGAAAATGTTGTTTCGGAGCTGACCAAATAAAAATTCTCGGACATCAAATAGACCAAGATGGAGTTAGACCTGATTATGAAAAAATAAAGGCCATCGCTGAATTTCCGACTCCGGCGAACTTACAACAGCTGAGAAGTTTTCTAGGGTTATCGTCATACTATCGAAGATTCATTAAAGGCTATGCCGACATTTCAAGACCACTCAACGAGCTTTTATGCAAATCATCCACATTTAAGTGGGAAGAGAAACAAGAAAATTCATTTGAAAGCTTAAAGCGAGCCCTCTCCTCAAAACCGGTCCTAGGGCATTTCGACGAGAGCGCACCAACAGAGGTACATTGCGACGCTAGTGGATTTGGAATAGGGGCTATTCTGGTACAGATTCATGAAGGGAGAGAGAGGGTCATCGCTTACGCATCTCGTACTCTAATAAAGGCCGAGCGGAATTATTCCACTACCGAGAGAGAATGTCTTGCAGTCGTATGGGCGATCGGCAAATTCAGGCCTTATCTATTTGGACGTCCGTTCAAGGTGGTAACCGATCACCACTCATTATGTTGGTTGGCGAACTTGAAAGACCCATCGGGTAGACTGGCTAGATGGGCTCTTCGGCTGCAAGAGTACGACATCTCAATCGCCTACAAAACTGGAATGAAACATCGGGACGCTGATTGTCTATCCAGAAATCCTATAAAAGACAAAGTTGACGAAATGTATGATGATTTTCCATTTTTGTCAACCATTATGAACATCAAAGATGAACAGAAACAGGATCCCTATATTCTGAAAATTCTTGATGGGTTGTCAGACAGTACTTCCAAGGACAACCGTTTCAAAATTGTGGATGGGATTCTTTATAAGAAGAACTTTGACCCAAACGGCCCATCTCTATTACTCGTCGTGCCAAGACGGCTCAGATCCGACATATTGAGAGAGCTACACGACGCTCCCATGGCAGGCCATCTGGGTTTCGCCAAAACATATGATAGGGTGATAAGGAGGTACTTTTGGCCGGGACTCTACCGAAGTGTGAAAAAATATGTCAGCCACTGCCAAGAATGTCAACGCAGAAAGAACAGCCCACAATTGCCACCTGGACACCTGGTTCCTATACCACCCCCAAGCCGACCATTCCAAAAGATAGGTGTAGATTTACTTGGACGATTTCCATTATCAAGAAACAAGAAGAGATGGATTATAGTATGTACTGACTATTTATCTAAATACGCAATTACAAAAAGCTTAGCGACTGGGGATGCCCAAGGGGTGGCAAATTTTCTGCTGGAGGAGGTGATACTGATCCATGGAGCCCCTCGGGAAATCGTGACGGACCGAGGCCGCAACTTCCAGTCAAAGTTGATCCAAGAGTTGGCCAACTGCTGTGGGATCATCAAACGGTCCACTACGGCATATCATCCTCAGACCAATGGTCTTACGGAGAGGCTGAATAGAACCATGGCCGATATGCTGTCGATGTACGTAGACCTTGATCAAAAGAATTGGGACGAGATTCTACCCTTTGTCACGTTTGCATACAATACCGCGAAACAGGAGGCAACTGGATTCACGCCGTTCTTTTTAGTTCACGGGAGAGAGGCAGAAACCCCACTGGACGTGCTGTTTCCCTATCCAGAAACCACCGATAGTGACGAATATATTCAAGAATTGGAAACTAAAGCAGAAGAGGCACGCCAAATTGCACGATTCCACATTCTGAAAGCCCAAGACGTCAATAAAACAAACTATGACTCAAAACACAGGAGAGTGACGTACCATCCAGGCGACCTGGTGTGGATTTACACACCAGTACGACGTGTAGGGCTGTGCGAGAAACTGATGAGACGCTATTTTGGACCTTACCATGTGACCCGGAAACTATCAGATGTGACGTATGAAGTGAGACCAGTTGAAGATCAAGGAAGACGACATCGAACCAAGGACATTGTGCATGTGCTAAGGATGAAGCCCTACCATGGACCCATCGGACAGGAGGACTAGGAACACGTGAGCCCTTTGCCCCAGGGGTGATTCTCCTAGCTGTGAGGACACAGCCCTTTATAGGGAAGGGGCAATGTAAAAGTTATTTGTAAATAATAGTTATACATTATTTATTTTATTCTGTTTTATGCAAAATTAATTTTGCATATATATATATCACTATTTTTGTTTTACATAGTTGAGATTATTATTTCTTTCCTTTTTCTGCGCGCTGGCACTCACTTCCGTGCAGCGCATTTATAGTTGTACCAGCAAATAAACTGACTTAATTTCTCTGGAATCTCCCGCTCTTTATCTTCGTTACAATATCATCTCAAATTTTTAAAGAATATATATATAGTTTTTGTCAATCAAAAATTTTTGGTGTTCAGCCAACTTAAATATTGGTGAATAAATTATATTTTGATTCAATATATGCCTTTTTATTTAAATATTTATATATGTTATATAATATTTAGAGACAGAAAATCTATTTGCTAATTTTGAATACAAGAGTATTATGCCAATGGTATGCAGACGTGAAATCTTTTAAATAAAATACAATAAAAATATTTCAGATTACTATTTGGTTTAATTGAGCTGTTAAAATAATTTAGAGAAATAAATACCTGACTTGAAATATGAAGAATAAAGGAAATAAAAGATTACGTATTTACATATTTACCAAATTTTATACCGGCCAAAAGAAAACAACAACAATGGATTTATAAAGTGTAAAACCGCGTTATCTGGCGATCGACTTTACTGAGTCTCTGTCCTAGAAATTATAATCCAAAAAATATATGGAAATATTTTATATAACATATATATTAGAGTTATGCAAATTCTTATTTGCAGATCAAACGAAAGCACACACAAAATATATATATGTGGTATATGTAAATATACATATAGCACATATATATATTCTGTGTGCTTTCATTCTCACTGCGAATAAAAATTTGCACAACTCTAACTGCAGTTAGGATAAAAATTTATTTCAATTTTCGTTTTTCCTTTTTTCCCCCAAGAACAAAGAAAGGTGGAATATTTTCTCGAGCCATTTTGGGCCAAATGGTTCACATCTTTGTTTTTATTATCTTTTTACACGAGCTATGATATGGCTGCTACCATGGGAGGTATGAAATTACCTCGGGTTCAAAGGAATATCTTTTTATATATTTTGTTTTTATACTGCGTTCTCTAGCTTTAATATACTTTTTATTATTACTTCTTTCATCTGGCCGCCTTTCTCTATGTGTCTGTGTGCAATCGAGATATGATCTAAAGAATTTAATATATAGCAATATTTCTCGAATTGTGTCATATAGCTTATATCATTTCGTATTTTGTTGCTAAAAATATAAATTAGATTTTTTTGTCGAAAATACGTGTTTTGAGCGTTGATAATTTCTTTTGGGTATTTTTTTAGTTTATTGCGTTTGGAGATTGACCTAGGGTTCACTAATTAAACGTTTAATCATTGAAAAAGAAAGCTCACCACTGCGTTTAAATTAGACTGAATATAAACACTCATGGACAAAACTTAAGTAAATTGTACTTTTTACCATGTATATCGGGATTCAGACAATACACTCGTGGACAAAACTTAAGTAAATTGTACTTTTTACCATGTATATCGGGACTCAGACAATACACTCATGGACAAAACTTAAGGAAGTTGTACCTTTTACCATATATATCGGAATTCAGACAATATACTCATGGACAAAACTTAAGGAAGTTGTACCTTTTAGCATGTATATTGGAATTCAGACAATACATTCATGGACAAAACTTAAGGAAGTTGAATATTTTAGCATGTATATCGTGATTCATACAATACACTCATGGACAAAACTTAAGGAAGTTGTACCTTTTACCATGTATATCGGGATTCAGACAATAACTCTGAAAGATATTACAGTGATCTTTATTGAAGACATACGAGATAGCCAAGTGTGAACAACCTCTGTCTACTTTAAAAAGATAGACATCCGGTGATATTAAAGACTTTCCACTTTCTTAAGTTTTATTTTGTCCATGAGTATATTAGAACTAATTGTAGAAAATGTCTGTGATTGTATCAATAGAGTATTCTTTTAATTTGCATCAAAGGATTGATATCTCAGAAGATGTCTTTTTCTCAATTTATCCACTTGATACCAGTACAATATCACCTTTTTGTATTATTTTTTCATCTAGTTTAGCGTCCTAACGCCTTTTCTGGCCTAATAACCTGTTTAACGATGCAATACAGGCAAGCCTTTTTGGTCATTGAGGTATAGCTTGCACCACGCTGATGAGGACCAACAGCCCGAAACGCGTACCATAGTCAGCTTTTCTATATTAATCAAGTAGAGGTATTTGGCAACTTCTGAAATAGTTAAAATCAATGAATAGTTTATATTTATTCCGACAGATGGCGTAAGCCATTAGCAACTTTTAGCATCACGATCAGTAGAGGTCTTTCTCTTAATTTGATAAAGTTTGTGAATGATAAAAATACAAAAAAGGTATAATTTGACTATATTACAGGCGTGCTAGTGTTTCAATTACACCAAAAGAATTCCAATATACCGAATATTTCATTACTTGGACAATTGAATTCTAAAATGGTTCCTATAATTAGAGCCTGCTGATTTAAAATAACGCGACGCTAAATTCCTACAGGAATATATAAAAACATAATTTGACATAGGTACTGTCTGGCTTAAGGCGTAAGAATCAAAAAATGAAAAACTTATTTACATAATGTACAAAAGGTTGAGCCGGCCATCTGGAAACAACAACAATGAGTTTTTATAAGGGAAGCGTGACCTCTGGCGGTCGATTTAACAGAGTATTTGAATCTATGAAATATAATTTTAAATGAAATAATATTTTAATATAACATTTATATATATGGCATTTACTACATATATATATATATATCTATAAAAAGGGGAATTGAAAAGAGAAAGGAGGTCAGAAACGGCAGCCATTAACTTAGAACGTCAAGTTCAGTGGGAGCAATATCGCATTCTTTAAGTCGGGGACCTTGGTCAAATATTCTTTTCTTCTTTTTTATTTTATTATCAATTAAATATGTATATGTAAAAATAGTACGAAATTTAAACTGTACTGGGATAAGGTGGATAAATTAAGAAAAAAGGCATCTACTTATCGTGCAACTGAAAGTTGCTGGTGGCTTGCGCCATCTATCGGAATAAATATCAACGAGAATAATTGATATTTATTCCGATAGATGGCGCAAGCCATCAACAACTCTCAGTTGCACGATAAGGAGATGCCTTTTTCATAACATATATGTGTGTTTGTGAAATAATTATACTATGAGGTTGTCCCACACACACTAAAGTTCGTGCTTTTCTTAAAACGTTGTTTTTCTTAATAATTGGCGAATAATATTATTACGGTGAATACATAAAAATACACATTTAATAGAATTACTTTAAACATAATACAAAGACTTTATACATGGCGCGAATACATAATACAATTACTTTATACATAATACAATGACATTATGCATAACGGCGAATAATATTGGTGTTTTATTTTTTTCGCAAATGTTTACGAACTTTTGGGACAACCTTGTATATAAGAATTGTGAACATTTATAAAAAAAAAAACTCTATTTAGGCTAGAGCGAGATAAAAAAAAAGAGTTTTAACAGGAGATATATGGAAGGGTGTAGAGTGACGTAATGGGTAAAAAAGTAAAATAAAAGAGATAGCCTCCATCAATTGGAGAACATGCAAAGTGCATTAACACAGCAGACGATGGGTTATTAGAGCGGGCTATCCCATAATTCATTCCACCATCCTTTTTAAAAAAAGAAGAAAAAAATATTTGACCAAGGTCCCCGACTTAAAGAATGCGATATTGCTCCCACTGAACTTGACGTTCTAAGTTAATGGCTGCCATTTCTGACCTCCTTTCTCTTTTCAATTCTCCTTTTTATAGATATATATATATGTAGTAAACTCCATATATATACATATAGGAAACACCATATATATATCATAAAACGATTTTCTTAGGTTGTTGAAGGGTACATGAGTATGTTTTTTTATATTGCTTTGTAGTCGTTGAAAAATATGAATAAAATAGAGGTTGAATCATAATTTACTTCATACAATATAATGCGGCTTATGATTGTAGAACGACATTATCAAATTATCCCACATGTGTTTCTTTTGAACGAAAAATCTAAATTTTTTCTAAGAAGAAATAGCGATTGTCTCTAGCCTTAGGGATGAAGTATGAAAGGATGAATTGTGAAGAGTAATGATAAATGATTCTTATCCCTGGACACTTTATTTTTCCGTTTATCATTTTTCTTCACAATTAATCCTTTCATGCTTCATCCCTAAGGTTAGAAATAATCATTATTTCTCCTTAAAATAAATTTCGATTTTTCGTTCAAAAGAAACACATGCGGGATCATTTTCAGATATCGTTCTATAATTTACTTTAATTAATATGATAACATAATTGAAAATGAAATAATACCTTGACTTTTAAGTCGGGGAGTAGAAGAAAACAAAAGACTTATTTGCATAACTACATAAGGTTTGAGTCGGCCATCCGGAAACAACAACAATAGGTTATATAAAGGGAAAAGCGCGACCTCTGGCGGTCGAATTAACAGAGTATTTTTTTTCTATAAATTATAATTTTGAAATGAAATATATTTTTTATATAACACTAGACGGGTGACCCGGGCTTCGCCCCGGGATTGACCCGTGTGTATATCTACCCGAGTGATATATATTTAGATAAGATATTTTTTTATAATTGTTTGATATTGGCATTATCTATTTGTTTGCATCAGCATAATTTAATCTAATCTTTGATAGAGGGCGCTGTTCGTGAGCTAAGTAGCATATTTGAATATATAGTTTTAATAATTGATTTATATATATTTTTAAATAGCCTATCGTCTTCCCCGTATTTTTTTTTACCTATGTAAGAATATTTTGGTTTGAATTAGTGAACTACAGCGAATTTGTATACCGGACATACAAACAAACAAACATACAAACATTGATTTTTATATATATAGAAGATATATACATATGGCGTTTCCTTTATTTCTTTATTTATTTAGTTTGTCGAGGTACACTCTGTCATCTAGCGTCTACTTAATTATTATTATTATTTTTTAATTTAGCACTTTTTTATAAGGTTGAGAGGAAATATTTGAGTTACCTTTGTAAAAACTTTTAAAATAATTAATTTCTTATAAATATGTTTCTCTGAGTTGAAAACTATAAAATTAAGCACGATAATATTTTAAAAAACCTAATATTTAAAATACAATATTATCAATATTTTTATGCCATGTTTGAAACCTGAAATTGAATATTATAGAACACCACAATGTTATAATATTATAAATAAATAAAACAATAGGATTAAGATGAACCTATATGCAATATCCATTGTAAATATGCAGATTAGGGTTGTTGCTCTTGTTTAGTGTTACCTACGAAAAAGAGAGAATTAGAGTTTTGAACTTTAAAATAATTAAGAAACTATATAAGGAAAATCCTTTTTTTTTCTTCTAAACCATATAAATTCAAATTTGGGTTTGTGTCTTTTCAATTGAAAAATACAGTATAACCTCCCTGTAAATGACACTTAATTTCAGAGCCAAAGTGTTCTTTAGGGAGAGGTGTCCTCTAGCGCGCGTGTCCTCTCATGGAGTTTGTTCTACTGTATTGGTGATGAAAACTGTTCTTTATAGAGAGGTGTCCTCTAGCTTGAGTGTCCTCTCATGGAGTTTGTTCTACTGTATTGGTGATGAAAACTGTTCTTTATAGAGAGGTGTCCTCTAGCTTGAGTGTCCTCTCATGGAGTTTGTTCTACTGTATTGGTGATGAAAACTGTTCTTTATAGAGAGGTGTCCTCTAGCCTGAGTGTCCTCTCATGGAGTTTGTTCTACTGTATTGGTGATGAAAACTGTTCTTTATAGAGAGGTGTCCTCTAGCCTTAGTGTCCTCTCATGGAGTTTGTTCTACTGTATTGGTGATGAAAACTGTTCTTTATAGAGAGGTGTCCTCTAGCGCTCGTGTCCTCTCATTAAGGTTCTACTGTATAATTCTTTATAAATGCATATATAAATTTATAAATATTATTTGGAAAATTAATATAGGATGCACAATTATAGTTTAAATTGTTATAATAACAATAGAAACATAATAGTTAAAAATGAGCAATAAAAGTATCTTTTTTGTTGTGTGTGTGCAAAAGAAGCAAGCAAAAACGTTCTTCTTAATAGCTTAACAAATCTATAAATTACACTCATGGGCAAAACTTAAGGAAGTTGTACCTTTTAGCATGTGTGTGTATATAGGGATTCAGACAATACACTTATGGACAAAACTTAAGGAAGTTGTACCTTTTAGCATGTGTGTGTGTGTATATCGGGATTCAGACAATACACTTATGGACAAAACTTAAGGAAGTTGTACCTTTCAGCATGTATATCGGGATTCAGACAATACACTTATGGACAAAACTTAAGGAAGTTGTACCTTTTAGCATGTGTGTGTGTGTGTATATCGGGATTCAGACAATACACTTATGGAAGTTGTACCTTTTAGCATGTATATCGGGATTCAGACAATACACTTATGGACAAAACTTAAGGAAGTTTTACCTTTTAGCATGTATATCGGGATTCAGACAATACACTCATGGACAAAACTTAAGGAAGTTGTACCTTTCAGCATGTATATCGGGATTCAGACAATACACTCATGGACAAAACTTAAGGAAGTTGTACCTTTTAAATTGTATATCGGGATTCAGACAATACACTCATGGACAAAACTTAAGGAAGTTGTACCTTTCAGCATGTATATCGGGATTCAGAAAATACACTCATGGACGAAAACTTAAGGAAGTTGTACCGTTTAGCATGTATATCGGGATTGAGACAATAACTCTGAAAGATATTACAGTGACCTTTATTGAAGACACAAGAGATAACAAAGCGTGAACAATATTGCCTCTATCTCTTTAAAATAAATAATAATAATAGACGATCGGCTACATCAGAGGCTTTCCACTACCAAAAGCTTTGTCCATGAGTGTATTTATATAAAAATCAATAAGGGTGATCTAATTTGTGTATCTAGGCCATCTAAACCTGATAAAAATATGTGAAAATATTATTGAAATAGACAAGCTAGATAAATATTTTCTTTTCTTTTTCCTCCTTTATTAGATTTATTCCATCAATACCCTAGAGACCGTATAGTTGGATAGTGGTCCTAATATAATATTTTGTATGCTCTTGTATATTTTCACATATAAATCACAATGTATATTTCACATTTACCTCTATATATTATTGTATATAAAACTAAACATGTGTGTCTTTTTTATGTACATTTTTTTATCTCTAATACACTGGTGTCCAAAAATAAGAAACTTTTGTTTTTTAATGATATGTTTTAAAATATACAACGCTAAAAGCTAAAAAGTAATTTAATTAGGTATTTTAAGTCGTAGAATTTATTTATCGCAACCATTCGATTCGGTAAAATTGAAAATATGCAAATTTTTGCTTGTCTTTATAAGTGTGCTATTTGGCGTGTCGTTTACCCCATCTAAGAATTGTCCAATTATAATTTTATTTAATCCTTAGTTAATTATTAGTTTACGAAAAATTTTATCAGATGATTTAAAATGGAGAGTTGTTGGAAGAATGGAGGCAGGGCAATCACAAGTTGAAGTAGCAAAATGGCTAAATGTGAATAAATCTGTGGTCAGCAAAATATGGAAACAGTTCATTGAAACAGGAACCATCAAAAGAGAAGAAGGTTCTGGTAGAAAAAGAAAAACAGCTACCTCTGAAGACCGTTATCTGGTCGTAACTGCCAAGCGCCATAGGGAGATGACAGCTATTCAACTCTCTAATGAACTCTCAAGTGCTACTGGAACGATAATTTCAAGACAAATTGTTTACCGAAGGCTTCACGAAGGTGCTCTTTATGCAAGACGATCAATGGTCTGTATCCCTTTAACATCTGCTCACAGAAGAGCCCGCTTGAATTGGTGCTTGGAACATCACGCCTGGACTAATGATCAGTGGGCCAATGTTCTCTTCAGTGACGAGTCAAGATTTAGTTTAAACACAGATTCTCGACGAGTTTTCATCTGGAGGGAGCCTGGAACCCGCTATCATCCCAGTAACATCAGGGAAATAGACAGTTTTAGAGGGGGCAGTCTCTTAGTCTGGGCTGGCATCAGTTCTAGCAGACGCACACCCCTCCACATTTTTTCTGGGGGTACTTTAACTGCCCAAAGGTACAGGGACGAGATCCTTGAGCCCTATCTAAGACCTTATAGAGATCAAATTGGTCACAATTTAATTTTAAGGGACGATAATGCTCGTCCGCATAGGGCTAGGCTAGTCAATGAATATCTCCAGAGTGAGAATATTCGAAGGATGGATTGGCCAGCCAGATCTCCGGACCTGAATCCAATAGAGCATGTGTAGGATGCTCTAGGGAGGCGTATTGGGATCGTCACCCCTCTCCCAGAACCCTCGTTGAGCTAAGAACTGCTCTATTGGAGGAGTGGGGTTTACTACCCAGGGACCTCCTCCAAAGCCTGGTAAACAGTATGAGGGCTCGCTGTTAGACCTTGATAGCTGTTAGAGGTGATCATACTTTCTATTGATATCTTATTTCTTTAAGATCTGGAACCTTAGCTTTGGGTATGTTGGTAATAATTTGCATATTTCATAATTTCAAATATTTTTTTAATTTTCAAATAGCTATTCAAATTCTCCATAGTTTAAACTATTTGTACACTAAATTTTATATTTGTTAATAAATTAGCTTTTGAGAAATTTCAATATTCGTTAAGTTTCTTATTTTTTGGACACCAGTGTATACGTGTTACTGGCTAATAATATTTTATTATGAAAATGGCATCTCTTTATCATGCGACTGAAAGTTGCTGATGGCTTGCGCCATTTATCAGAAAAGATATCAACATTTCTCGTTGATTATTCCAGAATTGGAGAAATACGCATTCTTGATTGATCAAAAAATATATAATAATTTATCAATTGAAAAAGCCCTGTAAGATTTATATATGAATAAAACAAAGCATCAAGGGCTGCGTTTCTTTATTAAAACAAATATATTCGAGCTTTCGGGCACATACGCCCTTCTACAGGAATTAATAAACAATAATCCAACTAGTTTGAAATAATATTTATATTTAAATTTAACGTGCATATCCACGATATACGTGCATTTCAATTAGCAAGGTATCCCATCAGCCATGTGATATCTTATACTGTGAATGAATTATTTTTATCTTATTTTATTTAAGTCTATTGAATTATATGCTTCTGGTAAATCAATTCTGCGATTTATACTGTTATATTGTTTGGACACTATTGCTTCAATTATTAATCTTTGAAATTTATTATTAATATTGTTATAATGTACTTTAGGTTCATTTAAGTTAAATGTGTGTCCTGTTGAATTGGAGTGCTGTACTATTAATGATAATGGGTCATTTCTGTTTATGTTTCTTCTGTGTTCAATGATTCTATTATGCAATTTTCTTCCCGTTTCTCCTACATATTTGGCATTACAATTATTACATTCTATAGAATAAATTACCTCTTTTCTGCTTGATATATATTCAGTTTGCCTGTTTTTTGTAATCGGGTTTCTTAAGATATCTGATAAGTTGGGAGAGTTGCTATAAAAGGTTTTTATTCCATATTTATCTAGTGTTCTAGAAATGTGGATGGATTTCGGGGAATATGGGATGTAACATTTCTGCCTATATATTTTAGTTTTTTGTGCTGACATGTTAGATGTGACCTGTGCCTGATAGAAATGTTTTAAAATAAATGTTCTCATTATTCTTTATTATTTATAAAATATACTCATTGTTCTTTGAATCAATACAAAACGCAAGAAACGCAAACCGTTATCAATAATTTGACATCAGCTGGTTATCCCAAAACATTTATTTTAAAACATTTCTATCAGGCACAGGTCACATCTAACATGTCAGCACAAAAAACTAAAATATATAGGCAGAAATGTTACATCCCATATTCCCCGAAATCCATCCACATTTCTAGAACACTAGATAAATATGGAATAAAAACCTTTTATAGCAACTCTCCCAACTTATCAGATATCTTAAGAAACCCGATTACAAAAAACAGGCAAACTGAATATATATCAAGCAGAAAAGAGGTAATTTATTCTATAGAATGTAATAATTGTAATGCCAAATATGTAGGAGAAACGGGAAGAAAATTGCATAATAGAATCATTGAACACAGAAGAAACATAAACAGAAATGACCCATTATCATTAATAGTACAGCACTCCAATTCAACAGGACACACATTTAACTTAAATGAACCTAAAGTACATTATAACAATATTAATAATAAATTTCAAAGATTAATAATTGAAGCAATAGTGTCCAAACAATATAACAGTATAAATCGCAGAATTGATTTACCAGAAGCATATAATTCAATAGACTTAAATAAAATAAGATAAAAATAATTCATTCACAGTATAAGATATCACATGGCTGATGGGATACCTTGCAAATTGAAATGCACGTATATCGTGGATATGCACGTTAAATTTAAATATAAATATTATTTCAAACTAGTTGGATTATTGTTTATTAATTCCTGTAGAAGGGCGTATGTGCCCGAAAGCTCGAATATATTTGTTTTAATAAAGAAACGCAGCCCTTGATGCTTTGTTTCATTCATATATATAATAATTTATGTTGGGTGGATTAAGGCGACTGCTTTAAGTGTATGACATGTCTACACATGAAGTAAGCATTTTTGAATGTAGACTTTTGAATTTACAAACGTACCAGAACCTCGTTTGGTTACTTTGCACTCATTGATTTTTTTTTTTTTTTAAGAATCGGGTAAAAATGAAGTAATATACAAGTATACTTGTATACTCATGAACAAAATTTAAGTAAGTAGAAAGTCTTTGATGTCGCGGGTCGTCAGTTTTTTTTTTTTGAAGGAAACAGAAGCACTTTTGTTCTGTTCACACTTGATTATCTTTTGTGTCTTAAATAACGATTACTGTGTGTATCAAATATCTTTCAGGTTTATTTGTACCTATGTACATAAGGGACTTTTTTATTTTTGATACATGTGATATAGACTATAAAAATTATGTTGGGTAGAGTTGGCGACTTCTTTTACTGTAAGTGCACCACATGTTTACACACTTAGAAACCAGTTCGACGTTTGCATCTAAAAACGTACCAGAGCCCCCTTTAGTTATTTCACTCATTGATAAGATATTTTTAAGAAACGGGTAGAAATTGGAGCAATATATACTCATGGACAAAATATAAAGAAGTAGAAAGTCTTTGATATCATCGGTCGTCTATTTTTTTTAAAGACAATATGCAATTCTTTTCACACTAGGTTATCTTGTTTGTCTACAATAAAGGCCACTGTAATATCTTTCAGGGTTATTGTCTGAATCTCGATATATGTACATGTTAAAAAGTACAACTTCCTTAAGTTTTTTCCAAGAATGTTTATTGGTTATCTTGTGTGTCTTCAATAAAGGCCACTGTAATATCTTTCAGAGTTACTGTCTGAATCCCGATATACATGCTAAAAGGCTCAACTTCCTTAAGTTTTATCCATGAGTGTATATATATATATATGAAAAAAATAGTGCAAATGTGATATTGTACTGGGATAAAGTGCATAAATTAAGAAAAAGGCATCTCCTTATCGTGCAACTGAAAGTCGCTGATGGCTTGCGCCATCTATCGGAATAAATATCAACTTTTTCTTGATTAATCAAGAATGGGTATTTGGCCAATTCTGGAATAATTAAAAATCAACGAGAATAGTTGATATTTATTCCGATAGATGGAGCAAGCCATCAGTAACTTTCAGTTGCACGATAAGGAGATGCCTTTTTCTTAATATATATATATATATATTAGATAATAAAAAGACATATATTAGATATAGAATAAAAGATTTATTTGCCAATATTTCGGCTGGCTGAACGCCAACTTTTAACGAGGCATTACATTTTTGTATACACAAACTCATGGCCGCATAGTGTTATATATTTATATATAGTATAAATTTTTATAAGTAAAATAGTGTTAAAATATATTTTATTTTCATCACTAGAATATCCGTTCCAATCCAAGGTAAATGCAATATCGCTATACACATGTGAAACTATATTTTTAAACGGTTTGAAAAGCCCTTTCTAAAAATAGAAAGCAATAGCAGAATGTAATGTTTGTATTTTATTCGCTTCTTTCAACAATTGATTTGTCCGTATGTGTGCCCTGTCGAAGATGAAGGCAATTCTAGTGAGTTTGTTAAACATAGAATTGTGGAGTTTGTTCCCCTCTCAATTTTACTGATAGCTACTGGACATCGACTTTCTCGTTTTTATCTCACTTCTTCCTTTAGAAATTTCAAGATTTTGAAATTTTTAACATTTTTTTCTCCTTTAAATTAATGCCAGTAAATATTTTTTATTATCTCGACGTTTCGACAAAAATCTTATGTCCTCGTCAGGAGCGAACAAAAATCAAAACATTTGGCAAAGCGTTAAAAAAAAAAAAAGAATAAATTTTGACGATTTGCCAAATGTTTTAATTTTTGTTCGTTCCTGACGAGGACAAAAGATTTTTGTCGAAACGTCGAGACAATAAAAAGATTTACTGGCCGAAGTGTCTTTAATTTGAAGACCTATGAATGCCGGCCAGGCAGCCTCTATCTTTATGATTCAACATTTTTTGTTTAAACATACAGAGTTATTATGTATAGGCTTTCTGTGAAATCAAGAAATAGATATTTAAGGCCAACTCTGTGTTAAATACGCTATTCATTTGAAAAAATAAGAAAGATAGGTTTAAACATAGATAATTAATGTGTATAGGCTTTCTGAGAAATCAAGAAATGGGTATTAAAGGCCAAATTTGTGTTAGATACGCTCTTCATGTGAAAACAATAAGAAGAAATAGTAAATTGTTAGGTGTTTATATTAAAAAAACATTTATAGAACGACGTTTAACAAGTTATACCTCAATTTTTCTTTTTACAGAACGATAAATCGTAATTTTAATTATTTTAAGGAGAAATAACGATTATTTCTAACCTTAGGGATGAAGTATGAAAGAATGAATTGTGAAGAGTAATGATGAACGGAAAAATAAATATCCCTGAACACTTTATTTTTCCGTTCATCATTACTCTTCACAATTTATCTTTTCATACTTCATCCCTAAGTATAAGAAATAGTCGTTATTTCTCCTTAAATAAATTACGATTTTTTGATCTGTAAAAAGAAACATTTGCGGTAAAATTTGTAAAACGTCGTTCTATAATCATAGCCGAATTATATTGTATTATACTTTAAAAAAACTCCACCTTTGCCGGTCCCAAGCCCGGATGAAAAAGGAGGAGGGTGAGCAGTAACAAGCTTACTAAAAAACCTGGGCTCAGCTGGCCCGTCTGATAGTACCCTGTAAGGACTCCAGGGATACAGGATGAGCAGCGTTTGTACTCCATGTTAGGAGCAGCTGCACATGGTGTCTGTTCCTCATGTCAGAGGCGGCCATTTCTTTTGGAGCTAAGTCGGCCTGCCACTGAGTAGTGCTCCCAGTCTTAATGACAAAGGCAGACGCATTTTACTTCACCCAGTCATGATGGTTGTCAAACAGACACCATCAAGGGTCACAACATGATACCCTAATATGATTGAGTGGAGATAAGAAAGAAGATAAATTAAAAAAAAAAACATTTAGCTAATTAACTAAACTATACAATTTAATTATAACTATACAACAACAAGGTAAACAAGCTAAGAGAGATATTTGTGATTGTAATGTAATATATTGATGTGTCTTCCATTAATATGACAGAAAAGTGTATTGATCTGACAATTACATAATGCAATTTGTCCCCGGCTGACATTGGTGAGAATAGGCAGGTTAAGTGCTTCCATCTTTTGGTGAAATACAGCAGCAACGGCCGGTAAATATGCACCTTATGTAAATTAGCCCATATTTAATACTAAGGTTTAGTGCAGTATTTTTTCAGTATAGAAATACAGATAGGTATTTGTTTCAGGAAACTAATTTATTAAACCAGAATGATAAAAATTGATTTCATATACATTCGTGGTCAAAATTTTAGGAAATTTGATATTTTGATGTCGCCGGTCGTCTATTTTTTTTTTTTTTTTTTTTTAAGGAGACAGAGGTTGTTCACACTTGGTTATCTCGTGTGTCTTCAATAATCTTCAATAATATCTTTCAGAGTTATTGTCCGAATCCGGATATACATGCGAAAAGGTATAACTTCCTTAAATTTTGTCCATGAGTGTATTGTCTGAATCCGGATATACATGCGAAAAGGTACAACTTCCTTAAGTTTTGTCCATGAGTGTATTGTCTGAATCCCGATATACATGCTAAAAGGCACAACTTCCTTAAGTTTTGTCCATGAGTGTATTGTCTGAATCCCGATATACATGCTAAAAGGTACAACTTCCTTAAGTTTCGTCCATGAGTGTATTGTCTGAATCCCGATATACATGCTAAAAGGCACAACTTCCTTAAGTTTTGTCCATGAGTGTATTGTCTGAATCCCGATATACATGCTAAAAGGTACAACTTCCTTAAGTTTCGTCCATGAATGTATTGTCTGAATCCCGATATACATGCTAAAAGGCACAACTTCCTTAAGTTTTGTCCATGAGTGTATTGTCTGAATCCCGATATACATGCTAAAAGGTACAACTTCCTTAAGATTTGTCCATGAGTGTATTGTCTGAATCCCAATATACATGCTAAAAGGTACAACTTCCTTAAGTTTCGTCCATGAGTGTATTGTCTGAATCCCGATATACATGCTAAAAGGTACAACTTCTTTAAGTTTCGTCCATGAGTGTATTGTCTGAATCCCGATATACATGCTAAAAGGTACAACTTCCTTAAGTTTCGTCCATGAGTGTATTGTCTGAATCCCGATATACATGCTAAAAGGTACAACTTCCTTAAGTTTTGTCCATGAGTGTATTGTCTGAATCCCGATATACATGCTAAAAGGTACAACTTCCTTAAGTTTCGTCCATGAGTGTATTGTCTGAATCCCGATATACATGCTAAAAGGCACAACTTCCTTAAGTTTTGTCCATGAGTGTATTGTCTGAATTACGGATGGATAGAGTTAATAATATGACAAAATAATTTTTATATATTTTTATTCTATTACAATATATAACAATCTCAGATAGATAAATAAAGAGGTTAAATACTTCTTTTTAAGATCATATTTCATAAAAATAACGAAAAACCCACTTCAAAAAAACTTTTAAACTAATTCTTATAACGATTGTCACATTTCATCCATGAATTCTATCTAGGTGTATTTGTGTTCCAGTTTAATAATATTGTGTATATTGTTAGATGAGTTTTTGTAAGCATTATTAATCCCCTATGAAAACACAAAAAGAGGTTTTTTTGAAAAAAATGTAGTAGTTATGTGTGGTATAAAAAATAGAGAGTGATAGTTGTGTATTTAATTGAAAACTGTCAAATATTTAATGGGAAAATGTAAATTTTGTTGTTTAAATAGATTTCTCGTTGTTTTTGCGTGTGCTTACACCTGGCACTTCCCATATTTCATTATTTCTACTCCGAACCTACTTAAATTGCCTTGTTGTTGTGTATAGAGGGTTTATCTATACTCCAGTAGAGTTCCTATATAAATTAACGGTCACCTCTTCCGTCAAAATAGACGCTAGATCTAAGCGCCGTCTAATGAACGTCTCTGCAAACTGGTTCACCGTTGATGAACTAAACCTTCTAAATGATATTTCATTGCAAAAGTGTGGAGAGTAGAACGTTTGTTTTATGAGCATTGATTATGAATAGTTATATTTCTTAAGTCCGAATACTGTCGTGTGGTAGTGGTGTCTTGTCCATGGAGCAGTTCGGTTCATGCACCCTGATCACAATATCGGCCAACTGAGGTGGTGGAGGTGTCTTGTCCATGGAGCAGTTCGGTTCATGCACCCTGATCACAATATCGGCCAACTGAGGTGGTGGAGGTGTCTTGTCCATGGAGCAGTTCGGTTCATGCACCCTGATCACAATATCGGCCAACTGAGGTGGTGGAGGTGTCTTGTCCATGGAGCAGTTCGGTTCATGCACCCTGATCACAATATCGGCCAACTGAGGTGGTGGAGGTGTCTTGTCCATGGAGCAGTTCGGTTCATGCACCCTGATCACAATATCGGCCAACTGAGGTGGTGGTGGTGTCTTGTCCATGGAGCAGATCAGATCGGTCCATGCACCCTAATCACAATATCGGCCAACTGAGGTGGTGGTGGTGTCTTGTCCATGGAGCAGATCAGATCGGTCCATACACCCTGATCACAATACCGGCCAACTGAGGTGGTGGTGTCTTGTCCATGGAGCAGATCAGATCGGTCCGTGCACCCTGATCACAATACCGGCCAACTGAGGTGGTGGTGGTGTCTTGTCCATGGAGCAGTTCGGTTCATGCACCCTGATCACAATATCGGCCAACTGAGGTGGTGGTGGTGTCTTGTCCATGGAGCAGATCAGATCGGTCCGTGCACCCTGATCACAATACCGGCCAACTGAGGTGGTGGTGGTGTCTTGTCCATGGAGCAGATCAGATCAGTCCATGCACCCTGATCACAATACCAGCCAACTGAGGTGGTGGTGGTGTCTTGTCCATGGAGCAGATCAGATCAGTCCATGCACCCTGATCACAATACCGGCCAACTGAGGTGGTGGTGTCTTATCCATGGAGCAGATCAGATCGGTCCATGCACCCTGATCACAATACCGGCCAACTGAGGTGGTGGTGGTGTCTTGTCCATGGAGCAGATCAGATCGGTCCATGCACCCTGATCACAATACCGGCAAACTGAGGTGATGGTGTCTTGTCCATGGATCAGATCGGTCCATGCACCCTGATCACAATACCGGCCAACTGAGGTGGTGGTGGTGTCTTGTCCATGGAGCAGATCAAATCGGTCCATGCACCCTGATCACAATACTGGCAAACTGAGGTGATGGTGTCTTGTCCATGGATCAGATCGGTCTATGCACCCTGATCACAATACCGGCCAACTGAGGTGGTGGTGGTGTCTTATATATGGAGCAGATCAGATCGGTCCATGCATCCTGATCACAATACCGGCCAACTGAGGTGGTGGTGTTGTCTTGTCCATGGAACAGATCAGATCAGTCCATGCACCCTGATCACAATACCAACCAACTGAGGTGGTGGTGTCTTGTCCATGGAGCAGATCAGATCAGTCCGTGCATCCTGATCACAATACCGGCCAACTGAGGTGGTGGTGGTGTCTTATCCATGGAGCAGATCAGATCGGTCCATGCATCCTGATCACAATACCGGCCAACTGAGGTGGTGGTGTTGTCTTGTCCATGGAACAGATCAGATCAGTCCATGCACCCTGATCACAATACCAACCAACTGAGGTGGTGGTGTCTTGTCCATGGAGCAGATCAGATCGGTCCACACACCCTGATCACAATACCAGCCAACAAAGGTGGTGGTGGTGTCTTGTCCATGTAGCAGATCGGTCCATGAACCCTGATCACAATACAGCCAACTGAGGTGGTGGTGATGATGTCTTGTCCATGAAGCAGATCAGATCGGTCCCTGCACCCTGATCACAATACCGATCAACTGAGGTGCCGTATGGATGTCCTCTTCTGGATTGATGTCTGCCATATAGAGGGCTGGCCGGGTATATATGGTCCGGAGTGAGTTGGGTGTTGTAACAGCAGTTCCTGTAGTATCTAGTCATGTCTTGTACGAAAGGTATAATCAGCTCTTATACTCATGTGCACACAAAACTTAAGGAAGTGAAAAATCTTTGATTTCGCCGGTCTCTCTCTCTCTCGTCTATTTTTTATTTTACAAGCTTCTTCTATCGGTTTAGCAAGCATTCTTGTCGTAAGGAGCGGAGAAAACTGTAAAATAACAAAGTTTGGAGTAGGAAGGAAGGAATTGGCAGCACCTTTCTAAAGGTCTTGTTGTTGGAATTTCTCTCCCTTCTAAACGTTGACATTTTTATGTGAAAACTTTGTCTCTAACAAGGACAGTTTGTCGCGAGTTGAATTCTAAAACAGCCTGGGCAGAGTTAATTGTGCCACATACAACTGTGCCTTCATTTAACCCAACTTGATTGTGGTAAACTCACGATTGACTAATTGCTCCTCATTTCTATGTAGCCTGTATTAAACTGGGAATAAAAAAAAACATATTTTGGAAATCAGAAAAAGTTATTACAAACGGGAAAATTAGCATTCGGTATATTATCAACTATTCCAGATATTGAAGCTTATTCAATAAGATTTATTCATATGGATTAATGCACTCTCTCTAATAGACAAAACTTAAGGAAGTGGAAAATCTTTGATGTCGTCGGTCGTCTTTTTTTTTTTTTTGAAGCACACAGAGTCAATTTTGTTTACAATTATCTGGTGTGTCTTTTACTTCTGCTTACCCATCTGGGAGAACGCTGTAATAGGCGAATGTCCCTAATAAAGGCTGTTGTTGTTGTTTGTTGTTGATTAATGGAAGCTTTCGGACAAACCCTTTTTCAGATAAATAAAACGATGTTTTATGTAAGCTGAAGAAGGGTTTCTCCGAAAGCTTCACTTTAATTAAATAAATAAAAAAGAGTTGGGGTGTCTTATATGCCTTTTTTTGTATTTTGTTGAAATCCGCAAATCTTTCATAACGAATATCATACCCATTATAACTATATATTAGTATTACAGCCAAAGGGGAGGAGAAGTCCGACCACACCTCCCTGCGGTTCCCCCTGGACCCTTGGAATATTTGAACACATTCCGGTCCAAGGTGACTAACGTGGCAACGGCACCCATTTTCCAATGAAGAGCAAGATAGTGGACATTGCTGCTGCTGTGATAGAGATGTACGGATACATCTGAGGCTCTTCATTGGACACGACAACAACAGAAAATTGACCCAGGACAGCAGCTTTACATACCCAAGATAGAGAACATTACTGTGATAGAGATGTATGGAGACATCTGAGGCTCTTCATTGGACACGACAACAACAACAGAAAATTGACCCAAAACAGCAGCTTTACACACCCAGGATAGAGAACATTACTGTGATAGAGATGTATGTAGACATCTGAGTCTCTTCATTGGACACGACAACAACAGAATATTAACCCAGAACAGTAGCTTTACACACCCAAGATAGAGAACATTGCTGTGATAGATATGTACGGAGACATCTGAGGCTCTTCATTGGACACAACAACAAAAGAAAATTGACCCAGAGCAGCAGCTTTACACACTCAAGATAGAGAACATTGCTGTGATAGAGATGTGCAGAGACATCTGAGGCTCTTCATTGGACACGACAACAACAGAAAATTGACCCAGAACAGCACTTTACACACTCAAGATAGAGGACATTGCTGTGATAGAGATGTACGGAGACATCTGAGGCTCTTCATTGGACACGACAACAACAGAAATTTGACCCAGAACAGCAACTTTACACACCCAAGATAGAGGACATTGCTGTGATAGAGATGTATGGAGACATCTGAGGCTCTTCATTGGACACAACAACAACAGAAATTTGACCCAGAACAGCAGCTTTACACACCCAAGATAGAGAACATTGCTGTGATAGACATGTATGGAGACATCTGAGGCTCTTCATTGGACACGACAATAACAACAGCCAAAAGATGATGTTGAAGGCTGGTAAAGGAGTAATATCAACCGTTAATTTTAAACAACCATTATCCGGGTTCGAATCCTGCATTTGCCACTTTTTTTTTTTTCTGAAGAAATATTTTCTCTAATGTTCCCTACGGGCTCTACAAGTTCATGTCACATACAGACAGACATCGTAATTACAAAAAGAAGCATAAAAAACAACAACTCTTTTTATTCACTTGATTAATGGAAGCTTTCGGGAAAAATCTTCTTCAGCTAAAACGACGTTTTAGTTAGGTTAACAAAGGTTTGTCCTAAAGATTCCTTTTAACCGAGTAAATAAAAATATTTGAGGCGTGTCTTATGCTTCTTCTTCTTTTGTAATTTGTTGAACTATCGGTATAATACTGTGTTAATGAATATACAAGGTATGTCCCATAAGTTCCCGGACTGGGTCCATAAAAAAAAAGGTAAGATTTTTTAAAATTTTTTTTATTATAACTTTTCAAAGTAATCCCACCTTGCTTCAACGCACCAGCGCCATCGTTTCTCCCAATTGTCGAAACAGTTTTTATAAGCCTCTTTTGGAATGCTCTTCAATGCTAACGGCGATTTTTCTATTATGTCATCCCTGGTGTCAAAATGTCTTCCTTTTAGAACTGCTTTAAGTTTGGGGAACAGGAAAAAGTCATTTGGTGCGATGTCTGGGAAATAGGGTGGTTGAAGTAGGATTTGTGTCCCGTTTTTCGCCAAAAAGCTAGTCATCAAGTGCGCTGTGTGAGGGCGAGCATTGTCATGGTGTAGGATCCAGCCACCATTAGTCCATTTTTCTGGCCTTTTTTTTCGAATCGCTTCCCTTAGACGGCGAAGAATGCCCAAATACATATCCTTGATAACTGTTTGGCCTGCAGGAAGATACTCGTGATGAAAAATGCCCTTTTTTTATCCAAAAAAGCGACCAGCAACACCTTGTTTCTGGATTTCAATAATCTGGATTTTTTGGGTCTAAGCTCACCCTGACATCTCCACTCGGCAGATTGATGCTTGGTTTCAGGATCATAGCCATAGACCCATGTCTCGTAGCCTGTGATTATCTTTTCTTTCCATTCCGGATCCGTTCTTGTCATTTCCAACATGTCCTCACAGGTTGCAAGCCGACACAGTTTTTGCTCATTAGTGAGGAATCTTGGGATGAATTTTGCAGGAGTCTTTTTGATTTGGTTACGATCCTTCCAATCGTTGTTTTAGATATGCCTGTGTCTTGCTCTAGCTCCAGCAAAGTGGTTCGAGGATTTTCTTTTATCAAATCGGTGATTTTTTGCACATTTTCATCAGTCCTTTGAAATTTTTGGGCGTCCTTGACGAAGATCATCTTCAATGGAAATTCTGCCAGCTTTAAATCTAGAATGCCATTCAAAAAAATGTTCTCTTTGGGGAATGCTTTATTAAGCATTTAAAAAGTTTCGGTTGCTGATATTTGAAGTTTCAAACAAAATTCTATGCAAATCCTCTGCTTCAATTTTCGTTCCATCGTAAAATCGCCGCAGCGCTATGTGTAACCTTTAAATAAATTAGAATAACTTTGGGGCGCGTGCACGTACCGCCACGATATTGGTACCACCGTGTAGCCAGATATTTTTTCTATAATAAACAGTCAAATTCATTTACATTTTTCGTTTATTTATTTTTTTATGGGCCCAGTCCGGGAACTTATGGGACATACCTTGTATTATTCTATATACAGTTACGAGCGTCATTCTTCGTCGCCTCTGTCACGGTTTGCTTTTTTTTTTTTTTTTGGAATGGCGCCCTCCTATTGGTCGGCTACGATCACGCCACTCGCATTTTCGTTTTTGTAACTATTGTGTTTGAGCGGGTCGCTCCTTAAATAAATGCATATATTAGTTAATAACCAAATGGAATCCTCTCTTTCTCTTTCCCAGTAAGAGACGCCTACGGAAGCCAAAAGTACATAGACAGATAAAGCACATAGGCTATAGTTATTAACTAATATATGCATTTATTTAAGGCGCCAATTTATAATTGTAACAAATAGTATTTGAATCAAAACATTCAATCGGGTAAAACACGGGCGTTGCCCGGGTCATTCGGCTAGTTATGATATAAGAGAAAGAGATTGAGATTGAAACTGATTTATCTTAAAGAGGCTGCCTGGCCGGCATTCATATTTCTTGAAAATAAAGATACTTCGTCCAGTAAATCTTTTTATTACCTCGACGTTTTGACAAAAATCTTTTGTCCTCGTCAGTAGCGAACAAAAATTAGAACATTTAGCAAGAAGTAAAACGATTTTTAATGGACCTCTTCTCAGGTGACAGGTCTTCCCTGTTAGAAGGGAAGACTTACTCCTCCCTATAATATACAGGGGTTCTAGGATGGTTTTGACATTCAAGCTTTCAAACAGCTTCTCTACAGAGACAGACAGATTGAGATTGAATCAACTTTTATTACAACGTTCATAAAATATTATGGTGACAGATGAAAACTAAAGAAAATAATAATAAGGATGAATATACATAATTAAATCTATACAGGCTTCATTGGTTTAAATCAAGGGCTACAAGACATCCTGAATTCGGATAGGCCCTTGGTTATAAATGGGTCTTTGTTCCCAATATGTTCAATTGCCATGTTGAGGAAATCTCGCAGAATTATCTTGTTTTCTGTCGTGAGTGTCTCGGAGAGTACATCCCTCACATGCTGGTATAGAGAGAGAGAGAGAGATTGAGATTGAAACTGATTTATTACAATGTCCATATAAGATTATACATTAACATAAGGTTGAATACAGAATAAATATAAATATGGATAAATATGATTATATAATGATATAGGAAAAATATATATAAATAGATGAAAATAATTGATAAATATGCATGTGGTATAATAATAAGGTGGGAGAGAGAAATATTCACACCACAAGTTGGTAGAGGAACCCAGGCAACCAGAGAGAGAGAGGGGGAGAGACGGGCCCGGGACCGGCCAGAGCCGGGCGGCCGTCCGTATCGCACACAATCACCCACTGTCTTAATCGTCCAGATTCCAAGTAACGGGCCCCAGTAGTCGCCTCTTGGAATGTCGCTGAGGTCTAAAGTGACCGGTCCTTACCCGCCCGTCTCTCTCTGGGTTGACTGTAGGTTTGCTTTATTATTCCTGGGAGAGTATATATTATGACATACATATATATAAATATATACAAGGTCTTCATTAGTGGCGCTCACCACAGGAAAGACTCCTCCACCGATGAACTGCGAGAGTTTTTTCCCACAGAGTGGGCAGGTCGAGATGATGGCTGGTGTTACCTAACTCAAGACCAAGATGGTACTTGTAGATGGTAGCCATACTTGTCATTACCTCGGGATGGAGGCCGACGCCGAACAGCCAGGCCTGGAGATCCAGGGGTACTTCGCAGGAGGCGAACACCTCCCGGAACAGGGGTCGCACGGCTCAGTAGAGAGAGGGAGAGAAAGAATCGATATTGAGAGAGTTGAGGGGTGTCTATAAGACCAGGTAGGAAGTTAGGTTCCGGTAAGAAATCAATCAATCAGCTCAGAACAACCAAAATGGAATCGGCGGAAGTAAATGGGGCAGAAGTCCAGAAAGTGGCCTCACCTCAATAAAACCCATCTGGCAACTCCATTGATCGTGTCAAAGATCTGAAAAATGGAAGGTGGGTCTTTTGAGAAATGGCTGCCGCTTGCTGGATTTGTCCCCAATTTGTCCCTGTAATGTCTTCTCTTTGGAACTTTTCCCCAAATTTGTTCCGGAATATAATGCCTAACAGAGAAGCTGACAAAACAAAAATACAAGTTGTTCTTTTTTTATTTTTGGTTTAAAATAAAAACGTTGATTTGGCTTATTCCATGATATTTGGGCAACTCAATTTTTTGATAATTTCTCTGTTCGACAATAATATTATGCTCTTAAAATTAAAGATTTTTCGGCCTTTTTATATAAAAAAAGATGTATACTGGCTGAAGTATCTTCAATTTTAAGAATTATGAATGTCGGCCAGGCAGCCTCTATCTTTACAATAATATTATGGGACAAGTTAAATCAACGTTTAGTTATTTTTTATTCCACTAGATGGCGCTCTGCCATTTTTAATGTTCATGAGAGCGTTCAAGATAGGTTTATTTTTATTTTTCTATACTTGTATATACACTCATGGACAAAACTTAAGGAAGTTGTACCTTTTACCATGTATATCGGGATTGAGACAATACACTCATGGACAAAACTTAAGGAAGTTGTACCTTTTACCATGTATATCGGGATTCAGACAATACACTCATGGACAAAACTTAAGGAAGTTGTACCTTTTAGCATGTATATCGGGATTCAGACAATACACTCATGGACAAAACTTAAGGAAGTTGTACCTTTTACCATGTATATCGGGATTCAGACAATACACTCATGGACAAAACTTAAGGAAGTTGTACCTTTTACCATGTATATCGGGATTCAGACAATACACTCATGGACAAAACTTAAGGAAGTTGTACCTTTTACCATGTATATCGGGATTCAGACAATACACTCATGGACAAAACTTAAGGAAGTTGTACCTTTTAGCATGTATATCGGGATTCAGACAATACACTCATGGACAAAACTTAAGGTAGTTGTACCTTTTACCATGTATATCGGGATTCAGACAATACACTCATGGACAAAACTTAAGGAAGTTGTACCTTTTACCATGTATATCGGGATTCAGACAATACACTCATGGACAAAACTTAAGGAAGTTGTACCTTTTAGCATGTATATCGGGATTCAGAAAATACACTCATGGACAAAACTTAAGGTAGTTGTACCTTTTAGCATGTATATCGGGATTCAGACAATACACTCATGGACAAAACTTAAGGAAGTTGTACCTTTTAGCATGTATATCGGGATTCAGACAATACACTCATGGACAAAACTTAAGGTAGTTGTACCTTTTAGCATGTATATCGGGATTCAGACAATACACTCATGGACAAAACTTAAGGTAGTTGTACCTTTTAGCATGTATATCGGGATTCAGACAATACACTCATGGACAAAACTTAAGGTAGTTGTACCTTTTAGCATGTATATCGGGATTCAGACAATACACTCATGGACAAAACTTAAGGAAGTTGTACCTTTTAGCATGTATATCGGGATTCAGACAATACACTCATGGACAAAACTTAAGGTAGTTGTACCTTTTAGCATGTATATCGGGATTCAGACAATACACTCATGGACAAAACTTAAGGAAGTTGTACCTTTTAGCATGTATATCGGGATTCAGACAATATACACATGGACAAAACTTAAGGAAGTTGTACCTTTTAGCATGTATATCGGGATTCAGACAATACACTCATGGACAAAACTTAAGGAAGTTGTATCTTTTAGCATGTATATCTGGATTCAGACAATACACTCATGGAGACAAAACTTACGGAAATTGTACCTTTTAGCATGTATATCGGGATTCAGACAATACACTCATGGACAAAACTTAAGGAAGTTGTACCTTTTAGCATGTGTATATCGGGATTCAGACAATATACTCATGGACAAAACTTAAGGAAATTGTACCTTTTAGCATGTATATCGGGATTCAGACAATACACTCATGGACAAAACTTAAGGAAGTTGTACCTTTTAGCATGTATATCTGGATTCAGACAATACACTCATGGAGACAAAACTTACGGAAATTTTACCTTTTAGCATGTGTATATCGGGATTCAGACAATACACTCATGGACAAAACTTAAGGAAGTTGTACCTTTTAGCATGTATATCGGGATTCAGACAATACACTCATGGACAAAACTTAAGGAAGTTGTAACTTTTAGCATGTATATCGGGATTCAGACAATACACCCATGGACAAAACTTAAGGAAGTTGTAACTTTTAGCATGTATATCGGGATTCAGACAATACACTCATGGACAATACTTAAGGAAGTTGTAACTTTTAGCATGTATATCGGGATTCAGACAATACACTCATGGACAAAACTTAAGGTAGTTGTACCTTTTAGCATGTATATCGGGATTCAGACAATACACTCATGGACAAAACCTAAGGTAGTTGTACCTTTTAGCATGTATATCGGGATTCAGAAAATACACTCATGGACAAAATTTAAGGAATATGTACCTTTTAGCATGTATATCGGGATTCAGACAATACACTCATGAACAAAACTTAAGGAAGTTGTACCTTTTAACATGTATATCGGGATTCAGACAATAACTCTAAAAGATATTACAGTGACCTTTATTAAAGACATATGAAATAACCAAGTGTGAATATAATTGTCTCTGTTCCAAAAAAAAAAAAACAGAAGACCGGCGACATCAAAAACTCTCCACTTCCTAAGTTTTGTCTATGAGTGTAGAATATATATCTAAATTCAAAACTATTATACACGCGTTCTACCAAAAATAAAACAATTTTTCAAAAGAATCATTCCCGTCTATAATAGTTTCGAATTTACATAACAGATGGCGTACTGATGTATCATAATATAAGAGTATACATGTACCAATAAGACTCTCAACCTTAAACTTAATGTTACAAAGTTATTATCACAAAGGTTACAAACAAATAGAAAGATAAGTGCTTAACTCAAATAAAAAAAGATAACACTTAATTGATATTAAAAAACAGACAAAATATTTAAACAATTCCCCATCAACTTACAATCTAGATTGACACATCTTCACTTTATATTAAAACATTTTTTATCTTTTTCTCTAAATTACAAATTGACAAAAAGAAATCTAAAAGTGTTCTATTGATGACACCTCGAGGCTAAATGACATTTGTAGATTTTTTTTTTCACAGAAGTAAAATAAAATTTATTGACCCTGGACCACAGCAGTATTTGTATGGTAGCCCTCTGGCGACAAAACTTTTTTTTTATTTCTCACAAATTTATAACACTTCGTTTGTGAAGATCTTTTTTAAACTTTTGGAGTTTTTTTTTCTTTTTTTTTTCTCATGTGAGGTAGATATTTGAGAATGAAGGAAATAATCTTTTGATATATATATTTTTGGAAGTATTTGAGTTATGATTGCACTTTGTAAAGACAATAATGTTTTGGCGTAGAATTGATAAAGGATTGTCATTAATTCAGGTTAAATATTTTCTTTTTAATTCATCTTTGTATAAGCTTTTGGACTTTTTTTTCTACAAATAGTCTAAAGGAATAACAGTAAAAGAATGGTAAAATTCGAAATCTTATATATACGCATGGACAAAACTTAAGAAAGTCGAAAGTATTTGATGTCACCGGTCGTTTATTTTTTTACTATTATCATTATTAAGGAGACAGGAGTATTTTGTAAACCTTGGTTATCTTGTGTACCTTCAATAAAGGTCACTGTAATATATTTTAGAGTTATTGTCTCAATCCCGATATACATGCTAAAAGGTACAACTTCCTTAAGTTTTGTCCATGAATGTATTGTCTGAATCCCGATATACATGCTAAAAGGTACAACTTCCTTAAGTTTTGTCCATTAGTGTATTGTCTGAATCCCGATATACATGCTAAAAGGTACAACTTCCTTAAGGAGCTGAGGACTTAGTATGAGGGTGACGGAGGGATGAAAGAAGGTTCGGGGAGTTTTTATTGTGTATTGTCTGAATACCGATATACATGTTAAAAGGTACAACTTCCTTAAGTTTTGTCCATGAGTGTATTGTCTGAATACCGATATACATGTTAAAAGGTACAACTTCCTTAAGTTTTTTCCATGAGTGATTGTCTGAATCCTGATGTACATGCTAAAAGGTACAAATTCCTTAAGTTTTGTCCATGAGTATATTGTCTGAATTCCGATATACATACTGAAAGGTACAACTTCCTTAAGTTTCGTCCATGGGTGTATTGTCTGAATCCCGATATACATACTAAAAGGTACAACTTCCTTAAGTTTTATCCATGAGTGTAAATATATTAAAAAATATAGTACAAGGTGTTAAATTAATAAATTATGAAAAAAATACTTTTCTGTTGATCGTGCAACTGATTATTGATAATTTGCACCATCTTTCGGGATAAATATCAATAAATCGTAGATTTCATTTCAAAATATGAGCTACAGACTGCACCATGCTAATGAGGGCCAACAGCTCCGAAACGTGTACGTGGTTAGCTTTTCTTGTTTTATCAACTCTAATATATTAACGGCTAATATTTAAAATAATTTTAAAAAATCCAACCAATAGTTTTTTTTTTTATTCCGATAGATGGCGCAATCCATAAGCAACTTTTAGTTCAGGAGATGTTTTTTCCTTAATAACATATTGTTATATGAACCGTCAAAAATATAGAGAGACCATTTTTAAACAATAAATAGCTTAAAAAGACAAAGGTCACCTCTCCCGTCAAAATAGACGTCAAAGCTACACTCTATCTATTGACTGTCTCCGTAAACTAGCGGCCTCGGGTCGGTGACAAAGCCACAACATCAGGTTTGCCAAAACTGGTGTTGTGGCTTTGTCACCGACCCGAGGCCGCTAGTTTGCGGTGACGGTCAATAGATGGCGTCTAGTTTCGACGTCTATTTTGACTGGAGAGGCGACCTTTGTCTTTTTAGATCGATATCCTCCCGGCATTATTTCCAAAAAATAAGTCACTTTATTTCTTAACAATTTGTTAAAATTATTCAAATAAATTAGAATAAAAAAAATACCCTTTTTTTAAAGAAATTAAATAAGGCGTTTATTTAATCAAATTTAAAAAATATTGAAAAATTCTTTTTTATTTTTTTTAACCCAAAATTCTAAATGATTCGATATTGGATATTGTATTTTTTTTTTCCTATAAACAATAGACACGCAATGTAGAAAGTTGCAGATTAAATTGACTTTTAAAACGTATCAAAAGGTGAAAAGATTTCAATAAAAGGGACAATGTTTAGGATGGGGACAATTTAATCTAGTTCTTCACTAATCAAAACAAATGGACACACAGAGACTAAGTCGTGCAGACGAAATGAAATTCCGCATTTAAAAGCAGCAGATGGTTCCAAATTATAAGAGTTTTATTATTAAACGGAGGTTTTTCCATTTTGGTTGAAATTATATTTAAATTACTTTAAAGGAATTGGAGTGAATTCTCTCCAATTTGAGGGGTAAAATATTTGACTTCCAATACATTTGGAATGTATTATAAATCAATATTTATTGCTATTTTTGATATTAAATTGAGAAATAAGGAGAGAAAGTTAGGATTGTAGTGAGTATCAGAGATATAAAATGCTATTTATGAAATATCTTTTTTTTTCTGATCGTTTTAAAAAACGTAAAGTGAAAAAATATTGCAAAAATGTTTTTATATATATAAACACATATATATAAAACTCGTTGTTGTTCTTCCCCGATGGCCGGCTCAAAAACTTTTGTACATTATGTAAATAAGTTTTTGAGCCGGCCATCGGGGAAGAGAAAATATCTTTATTTTACGGGGCTGCTAACCAAAATGAATGATTTTTGAGCCCCGATGGACGCATAAAGCGGAATATAGACAAAGCATAGTTGGAGGGGCCTGGGGATGGGTGGCCAGGGATCATCGCCAGGTGAGGCCAGGAGAGCCGGGATGTAGAGGAGGACCGGGGGGGAGCAGGGTGGTGATCCAGGGAGTTCAGGGGGTGGCAGAGACGGGTTCAATGGTGTTGAGCCCAGGGGTGACCGTGGAGAGCAGACAGACCGCAATGATTAAAGTATTTGATTTTTAAACCCAAAAGGTGTAGCAGGCAGACAAGCCGCAATGCACAATTTCAAAGTATCAAGGTGCTGCACGCAACCAAGGCTGTTCAAAAAGGTTAGATTCCCCAGGCCAGGGAAAATAAAAGAAAGACAGCTGTCGTTTAAATAAGAATATTAGATAAAGCGAGAATGATTCAGCAACTGATAGGAAAAGATAGATTTTTTTTTTGTAAAAATGAATATATTAAAGTTTTAGATAAGATTACTGGTGAGGGTACCAGTGCTAAGACAACCAACCAGAAAAGTACACCATAGATTGCATAGCGCGCTCAAATGGGTCGCTGCGTAAGTCGATTTCTCGAGCAGCCCGCGCCGTCGAATCGCCAAACCATTTGCCCTCTGTCCTTGGGTTACAGAGACAGCGTCAGGGGCGATCACATACGCAGGGCAGGTCGCGAAACCGATCTTAAACAGCGGCACATGCCAGAGTTACGTCTACGAGCGGCCGCCAATGACCGGTGTTAACCATGAGGTGAGGAGTCCGAGTCACTCAGGTGATCGGAATCCTCCGCGCGGACGCGTGGCTTAAGTCTATCAGAGGCCTTTAGGAACTCCAGGCAGGCTCGCCAAGTGCTCCTGGCCATCGGGGAAGAGAGAAAATATGGTTTCACGGGCTACTAACCAAAAGTTATGATTTTTGAGCCCAAGCGCGATGTCAGGTGGCAAGGGACCCTAGAATCTGGCTGCAGGAGATGTGTCGCAGGGGTAGTGGAAACGTTGGGCAAGCAGGGGAACAGCGCCAAGGTGAAGTGAGGCAGGAGCATTGAATTGGCCAGGAATCCAGTAGAAGTGGCAGATGGAATTGGAGGCAGAAGGTCCTTGAAGCCTAGAACTTGAGGGCCCTAGACTTCAGGAAGGGGCAGCTTGAGGCTCTAGCCTCGTGCTTGTCAGGAAGGCCCTTGGAGCAGCAGTTGGCACATTTGGAGGTGCGCTGGTCAGCAATGGATGGGCAGGCGCGGCCTTCATGGCCGTCTTGACCGCAGTGGAAGCACTTAGGAGCTCTGGAGCATTGGGAAGAGTTGTGGCCGAAGCCACAACAGCGGAAGCAGACGCGGGCGCGGATGGACTCCTCGAAGTTGAGGATTACTCCATCAACTACGATTCTCCCGCGAACGCCCAGGGCTCTAAAGGTCTTGAGGTCCACCTCGATGAAGGCGGTGCAGGTCCCGCTTCTGGGTGCAGAACGGTGCGCCACGCGCACCACCTTGTCCCCAGGAAGCTTTCTAACAGCAGCGGTTTCCAGGAAGGTCTCCTCAATTGTGGAGTTGGATGTCTTCTCATCCACTTTGAAGAGGCAGATCCGTGGCAGGATCTCCTTCTGCTGGCGGACCTTCATTCCATTCAACTTGCTGGCCAGGGAGGTTGTCACCTCAGGGATGGTGTCAGGATTACTGGAGTGGAGGACCAGCTTCCCCTTGGTGTGTAGGGAGGCCCAAACGCCTTGGGGGAGAGTGTGGGCAGCGCGGACAGCTTTTAGCATCTCCCTTGGGTCAGCCTGTGGGTCATCAGAGATGACCACTGCGTGGGCCGCCGATTTTTCTCCGTGGAGGATCACTTGGGCGGCCGCAGGCTTGGATACGCGGGAAGGCGCAGGTTTTGAAGGACCATTCAGGTTTGTCCTCTTTGCAGGCGGGTTGGGAGCCTCAGACTGCTTCCTTTTGGTTGGAGCAGGAGCAGGCAAGGTGGAGGCAGGCTTCTTGGCAGGGAGAGCAGCAGGAGCAGGAGTGCCGGGCTTGATTGGGTCAGTCTGGGAGCTGGTTTCCTTGCAGGAAGGAGCAGGGCAGGTTTGAGTGCCGCGGCAAGCAGTCTTGGGCTTGTTGGCCTCCTCAATTTCGTCCAACTCTGCGAAGGACTCGAGGGTGTCAGTGAGGTTCTCTACATTGGTAGCGAGGGCTTTGATCATTTCAGTCCGCGAGGCGATGTAGCGGATCAGGTTCTCATGCAGGGATTTCAGGGCAGGATGGCCAATGGAGCTCAGGATGCTGCAGTTGCGTGAGATCACCATCTCATCTTCCCTCTCCAGGTCGGCGACGTTCACGATGGGCTTGTAGGCCTTCTTTTTCTTCTTGGCAGGATTCATGTATGTCACGAGTAATAATACATACGACCAACGAATCAACGATACTCTAAAGTTTTTATAGGGGAAGCATGACCTCTGGCGGTCGATTTAACAGAGTATTTGGATCTAAGAAAAATATAATTTTAAATAGAATAATATTTTAATATAACATATATATATACATATATATATATATGATATATTTTGTATATAGTAAACCATGATTCAATTCCATATTGAACACACAATTGTTTTTAATGTACTAGTTTTTGTTTAATCTTTTATTTTTGTCTGAATTGTTTCACAATTTGCCAAATACATTTTTTAAACATGTAAATTCCATGTTAGAAAAGAAAACGTTTTGTAAATATGCAAATTAGTGACCAAGAAATTTTTTTTTGTTTTTCTTCAACTTGCTTCTCAATACACAGTGTGTGTGGCCTCGTGCTGATTGCTTATAATAAAGAAGAAGTAAAAAGGCCTAACGACTGCTTAATTGTCATTTCCAGATATTGAAACTTTGGAAAAATTTACTTTACGACATATATATATATATATATATAGTGTAGAAACTATATAACAAAATTATAACAGTGATTCTACTTTTAAAACTTAAGGAGCAAACTGATAATAATGATAACTTATATCAATTAGATTTGATTAGATTAGCAAGCTAAATCTAAATTAATTATAATAATAAATAGTTATTTAATTTTATAGTCCAGTTTTGTATTAAGATTATCTTCACTATTATGATCATTTAAATTCAAATTATAAAATTTGTAAAATGTTATTAATTTGTAGATAGAGAGAGAAAAAAAAATCCTTTACTTCTAATACATCATCAAGTTAATTATATATTTATAATTAATAACAATAAAAATTAACAACGTAACGTCTTTTGCATCGCCTTTTACACGTCATTTAGACATACTCTAATCCTATATATAGAATAATCGAAGTGAGAATATATATAATAGTTAGAAAAAAGAGAGAAAGACAGAACCATGCACTTTTAATCAAACTAATAATAAGGAAAAAAAAAGTTTTGTAAAGAAGGTAGATAAGATTGTTGGTATATATATATATTTTTATAATTTTATATTTTATCCTTTTTTTTAAAAAGATTTTTAAAGGTTTTTTTTATTTTATAATATGATTATAAATAGTTGTATTTAGTAATATATCTATAGTATGAATTAACATTTGTTATAAGTTTGGATATTATGTTTTGAAACCCTAATGGTAGACCAGACATACACAAAAAACTTTAAATTGAAATAAATTGGAAAAAGAGATCTGCTGGACCGGGGATCTTCAGATAAAAGCCCAGCGACATTTCACCCCTTCTTTATTATGTCATAGATCTCTTTTAAACCGGATTTTATGTGTTAATATTAAGTTGTTTCAGTGAAATATTTAAATGAACATATATAACAGATACAAGTGTTAACAAATTCAAACTGTAAACCTACCTCGACCGCGGCGTCCTCCATTGTGAATATCTATTTCTGGCTGACACATGTTGTGGGGGGGGGACATTTCAAATTTAGACCATTTATTCAGAATTTTTTGAACAACAAGAGAATTAAAGAAGAAAGGAAAAATAGTTAAGGGAAGAAAGCTGAATTTCATAATCTTTACAGCTAGTTATATCAAAATAACTGATTCAACACTTATTCATCTTTTAATATTCCTTTAAAAAGGCAAATTATAAGAGTTTAATAAAGCTATTAATTGTGCAAATTCACCTTTATTTAACTTCCATTTTCCTCCCCAGAAATTGGAGATTAAACAAAATGAACTATATACTATAACACTTTAAAAATCTTGTGAAAAAATCTTTTAATCAGTTATTTAATCAAAGTTTAATTAACTGTTAAAGATTATAAATTTGTATTAGTTATTATTAAGAGAAATTATAGAAAGTTGATTTCATAAATGGATATTTCCATTTATTTTTTTTTAAATATTTTATAATTGATATACTGATGAAATATTTTACTTGTTTGATACTAAATTTGTTTTTAATAAATTCCATGTTTAAATTTTTAACATCTTCTATGAAATTATCTAATATATTATTTATTCTGTAAAATCTTAGAAACTGACCATAATATATACCCTTACAGCAATTTAATGATATATTAGAATTCATATTACAGTATTTTATAATATTGAAATTATAATTACTCTTTTTATTATAAACTCTAACAGCACTATTTGTAAGGTCTATATTCAAGTCTAAAAAGTTAACTTTTTTGTTTCTATAAATTTTTTCATTGTTCTTAAGTTTCAAGTATTTAGAATATATTTCAGGTATTAATTTTTTAAACTGTGGATTATTAAATATTATTATGTCATCTACATATCGGAATATTTGCCAATTAATATTATTTTGTAGAAAGTATTCTCTTTCGTACCAGAACAATATTAGATTGGCTAATAAAGGACTAGAAGAAGTTCCCATGGGAACGCCTTCTGATTGAATATATATTTTATTTTTAAATTCTATATAGTTAAAATTTAAAAATGTTTCCAGTAGAGTTTTTGCTGTTTTAAGATCTAATTTAATTGTTTTATATCTGTTATGAATAATTTTAATGTAGAAAGTTTTGTCATTAATGAATTCATTAAATAAATTGGTTATTTTATTATTTAGATCTCTTAAATTTATTTTAGAATATAGGTCCTCAAAGTCAAATGTGTGTACTGTTTCAATGTTTGACCAATTGTTCATTAAATAATTAATGATTTTTTTATTTGAGTCGATAAATTTATAATTATATTTATTAGTTAATTTATTTATAATAAATTGTAGTGTTGAAGCTAATTGTATATCAATATTTTTTATGACTGAATTTATACCAGATGTGATTGTTCTGAAAGAAATAGGTTTTTTGTGTAGTTTAGGAATTATATAGAACTTTGGTATGTTTGGATTTTTGTGGTTATTATAAATTTTTAGTGAATTTTCAACATTTTTGATGTCTTTTTTGATTTTTGTGGCTGTAGTTCTAGCAAAAGTGTATTTATGATTATTATCAATTTCCTTTTTTAGTATATCGTGGTATAGATTTTTACAAATTAAAGATAAATTATTGGAACATTTATCTATAGGAGTGATAATATAGTCCTTCTGTAAATTAATTATATTTTCTTTAAAAGAAGGAATGTCTGAATTAGGTTTTGTGTATTTAAGTGTATTATTATAATAATTTATAATTTCCTTTTTAATATTATGTTTCCATTCCAGAAAAGTAAATTCTGGAATACTGTATTTTATACTAGTTTTATTTATGAAAATATCTATATTTTAAATAAAGGGTATAAATATATACCTCAAATTAAACACAATTATAATAATACAATTAAATCTATATTAAAAGATATAGATATTTTCATAAATAAAACTAGTATAAAATACAGTATTCCAGAATTTACTTTTCTGGAATGGAAACATAATATTAAAAAGGAAATTATAAATTATTATAATAATACTCTTAAATACACAAAACCTAATTCAGACATTCCTTCTTTTAAAGAAAATATAATTAATTTACAGAAGGACTATATTATCACTCCTATAGATAAATGTTCCAATAATTTATCTTTAATTTGTAAAAATCTATACCACGATATACTAAAAAAGGAAATTGATAATAATCATAAATACACTTTTGCTAGAACTACAGCCACAAAAATCAAAAAAGACATCAAAAATGTTGAAAATTCACTAAAAATTTATAATAACCACAAAAATCCAAACATACCAAAGTTCTTTCCTAAACTCCACAAAAAACCTATTTCTTTCAGAACAATCACATCTGGTATAAATTCAGTCATAAAAAAATATTGATATACAATTAGCTTCAACACTACAATTTATTATAAATAAATTAACTAATAAATATAATTATAAATTTATCGACTCAAATAAAAAAATCATTAATTATTTAATGAACAATTGGACAAACATTGAAACAGTACACACATTTGACTTTGAGGACCTATATTCTAAAATAAATTTAAGAGATCTAAATAATAAAATAACCAATTTATTTAATGAATTCATTAATGACAAAACTTTCTACATTAAAATTATTCATAACAGATATAAAACAATTAAATTAGATCTTAAAACAGCAAAAACTCTACTGGAAACATTTTTAAATTTTAACTATATAGAATTTAAAAATAAAATATATATTCAATCAGAAGGCGTTCCCATGGGAACTTCTTCTAGTCCTTTATTAGCCAATCTAATATTGTTCTGGTACGAAAGAGAATACTTTCTACAAAATAATATTAATTGGCAAATATTCCGATATGTAGATGACATAATAATATTTAATAATCCACAGTTTAAAAAATTAATACCTGAAATATATCCTAAATACTTGAAACTTAAGAACAATGAAAAAATTTATAGAAACAAAAAAGTTAACTTTTTAGACTTGAATATAGACCTTACAAATATTGCTGTTAGAGTTTATAATAAAAAGAGTAATTATAATTTCAATATTATAAAATACTGTAATATTAATTCTAATATATCATTAAATTGCTGTAAGGGTATATATTATGGTCAGTTTCTAAGATTTTATAGAATAAATAATATATTAGATAATTTCATAGAAGATGTTAAAAATTTAAACATGGAATTTATTAAAAACAAATTTAGTATCAAACAAGTAAAATATTTCAACAGTATATCAATTATAAAATATAAAAAAAAAAATAAATGGAATTATCCATTCAATAAATCAACTTTCTATAATTTCTCTTAATAATAACTAATACAAATTTATAATCTTTAACAGTTAATTAAACTTTGATTAAATAACTGATTAAAAGATTTTTTCACAAGATTTTTAAAGTGTTATAGTATATAGTTCATTTTGTTTAATCTCCAATTTCTGGGGAGGAAAATGGAAGTTAAATAAAGGTGATTTTGCACAATTAATATCTTTATTAAACTCTTATAATTTGCCTTTTTAAAGGAATATTAAAAGATGAATAAGTGTTGAATCAGTTATTTTGATATAACTAGCTGTAAAGATTATGAAATTCAGCTTTCTTCCCTTAACTATTTTTCCTTTCTTCTTTAATTTTCTTGTTGTTCAAAAAAATTCTGAATAAATGGTCTAAATTTGAAATGTCCCCCCCCCCCCCCCGCAACATGTGTCAGCCAGAAATAGATATTCACAATGGAGGACGCCGCAGTCGAGGTAGGTTTACAGTTTGAATTTGTTAACACTTGTATCTGTTATATATGTTCATTTAAATATTTCACTGAAACAACTTAATATTAACACATAAAATCCGGTTTAAAAGAGATCTATGACATAATAAAGAAGGGGTGAAATGTCGTTAGGCTTTTATCTGAAGATCCCCGGTCCAGCAGATCTCTTTTTCCAATTTATTTCAATTTAAAGTTTTTTGTGTATGTCTGGTCTACCATTAGGGTTTCAAAACATAATATCCAAACTTATAACAAATGTTAATTCATACTATAGATATATTACTAAATACAACTATTTATAATCATATTATAAAATAAAAAAAAACCTTTAAAAATCTTTTAAAAAAAAGGATAAAATATAAAATTATAAATATATATATATATATACTAACAATCTTATCTACCTTCTTTACAAAACTTTTTTTTTTCCTTATTATTAGTTTGATTAAAAGTGCATGGTTCTGTCTTTCTCTCTTTTTTCTAACTATTGTATATATTCTCACTTCGATTATTCTATATATAGGATTAGAGTATGTCTAAATGACGTGTAAAAGCCGATGTAAAAGACGTTACTTTGTTAATTTTTATTGTTATTAATTATAAATATATAATTAACTTGATGATGTATTAGAAGTAAAGGATTTTTTTTTCTCTCTCTATCTACAAATTAATAACATTTTACAAATTTTATAATTTGAAATTAAATGATCATAATAGTGAAGATAATCTTAATACAAAACTGGACTATAAAATTAAATAACTATTTATTATTATAATTATTATATATATATATATATATATGGAATATATATATATTTTTTGAGAAACTACAGATAGCGTTGATTCTCTCATTAAACTTTAGTTTTCACGATTAAGAGAAATGTTTTGTTTATATTTAACTTAAAAAAATAACAGCAAAAAGCTTTATTAAGACCTTTTAGTCGTATATACAGATTCTCCAAGTAGAAGAGGGTATATATATATAGGAATAACACAGTAATATGTTTTTAAAATTAAAGATACTTCGGCCAGTAAATCTTTTTTATTGTCTCGACGTTTCGACAAAAATATTTTGTCCTCGTCAGGGGCGAACAAAAATTAAAACATATGGCGTTAAAAATTGTTCTAAGATTTACTGGGCCGATGTATATTTAAATTTGAATAACTATGAATACCGGTCAGGCAGCCTCTATCTTTACGTTAATATGTTTATATAAAAAATGACGTACCTCTCTGTGTGGATCTTTAAAGAAAAAAAAAACATTTTTTTCTCAGAATATTTCGAGAGATTGCTCCCTTTATATCAATTTATTGAACAATAAACTTAACATACAAATTCTTTTTGAAAATAGAGCAATCCATACTTAATTCATTAATATATACAGTTAGCAGCGTCATAATCAAGCAACAATTCTTAATCAATTCTGTCACCGTTTGCTTTGTGAATGGAATAAATACCCAAATATGGCCATTTCTCATAATCATCGGTGGTTCAGTGGTAGAATGCTCGCCTGCCACGCGGGCGGCCCGGGTTCAATTCCCGGCCGATGCATTATTATTTTTTTTTTTTACAATTTTTAAAACTCATTTATATATTATACAAGAATGACATCCACGGCGCCAATTTATAATTGTAACGAATAGTATTTGAATAAAAGCATTTAATCGGATAAAACCCGGGCGTTGCCCGGGTCATTCGGCTAGTTATATAATAAAAGACATATATTGAATTTAATAAAAGGTTTATTTTGCCAATATTTCGGCTGGATGAACGCCAACCTTTATCGAGGCATTATATTTTTTGTATACACAAACTCAGCGCCGCATAGTGTTATAATATCACAGTTGAAATCAATTAAAAAACAAAGTAGGTGGGAGAAATCTGTGCATGAAAATATTATTATAAAAATTGCAATCAAATATGTAAAATATCTTAAAATATTAAAGGAATATATGTCTTTTATTATCTAATACAAATTCTTGTAGATCACATGGAAACAACTTTGTCAGTGATGTCTTAAAAATAATAAAAAATAATTGAAGGGCATTATAGCCTGAAAGCTAGAAATATAAAAATATATTTTAAAGAAACCTGGCTTTGGATTACTTGTTGATTTCATAAAAAAATAAGAAGGTTCAAGAGAATAAAGTGTCATAGATATGTGACAACAGGCGTAGAGTGGAAAGGAAAAGAAATAAATTACTCAATTAACTAAAATATTGAAAAAATGAGACGACTACAGGGAGAATAGAAATGGCTCAAACCAGATAAACACCTATTTATAGAACTCCAAGCGCGTACCCGCTCAGCTATTTATAGAACTCCGAGCGCGCACACACTCATATATTTATAGAACTCCGAGCGCGCACCCGCTCATCTATTTATAGATCTCCGAGCGCGCACACACTCAGCTATTTATAGAACTCCGAGCGCGCACCAACTCAGCTATTTATAGAACACCGAGCGCGCACCCTCTCAGCTATTTATAGAACACCGAGCGCGCACCCTCTCAGCTATTTATAGAACTTCGAACGCGCCCCCGCTTAGCTATTTATAGAACTCCGAGCGCGCATCCGCTCAGCTATTTATAGAACTCCGAGCGCGTACCCGCTCAGCTATTTATAGAACTCCGAGCGCGCACCCGCTCAGCTATTTATAGAACTTCGAACGCGCCCCCGCTCAGCTATTTATAGAACTCCGAGCGCGCACCCGCTCAGCTATCTATAGAACTCCGAGCGCGCACCCACTCAGCTATTTATAGAACTCCGAGCGCGCACCCTCTCAGCTATTTATAGAACTTCGAACGCGCCCCCGCTCAGCTATTTATAGAACTCCGAGCGCGCACCCGCTCAGCTATTTATTGAACTCCGAGCGCGCACCCGCTCAGCTATTTATAGAACTCCGAGCGCGCACACACTCAGCTATTTATTGAACTCCGAGCGCGCACCCGTTCAGCTATTTATAGAACTCCGGGCGCGCACCCGCTCAGCTATTTATAGAACTCCGAGTACCGCGAGTAGACAGCAAGTCTAGTTTCCGATACGTATTCTTCTTAAAGTCACCGCGATCTCTTTCCTCTATTAATTCCTGGAAGGATATGTATTGAATTACGACATATATATATCTCTACATATTTACATATATATTGAAAGATTTACATATAGAGAGTAATATGAACGACAAGAAATATATAAATACATATTTGTGAATATATATTTATTATTATATATATATATCATATGTCATATATATATTATATAGGGTCACATATAGGAACTGTTATATATGTACGTATATATAAAGGCATATCCTGTCCGCTTACACCTGCAGTTTAGATGGAAGAATGCTTACGTGAGCTGTCAGGATGTTCCCTTTTTTAATTTAACATCAATACCTGTCCTTCTTTTATATTTTTAAATTATTTTTTCACACACACATATACATATATATTAAAAAACGAAAGAAAAAATAAAAGATAAAAAGATCAGGTGTTGAAATCAATATTAAAAATGGCATATCCTGACCAGGAGCACATGTGCTTTACAGAAGGCAGAGCGCCATTTGGTGTAACAGAAATCAACTAAAAATTGATTTAGCCTGTTCCCTGATATTTGGCCAACCCAATTTCTTGATAAATGATTCATCAAGAAATTGGGTTGGCCAAATATCAGGGAACAGGCTAAATCAATTTTTAGTTGATTTCTGTTCCATCAAATGGCGCTCTGCCTTCTGTAAAGCACATGTGCTCCTGGTCAGGATATGCCATTTTTAATATACATATATATAAAGACGTTTTGAATATTAAAGAATCTGTGAGAAAGTACAAAGAGGAAAAGTTGATTTGTTCAATTAAGCCTAGTCAATGACGTTGTGTCTTGCTTCTTTACATAATGGTCATTGGATTCTGGGAATCAAAAATTCAATGTTCTATCTAACTTGAGGAATAATATAAAATTCCCTGGATTCGATTATGATAGGGCAGATCTTACTGATGCCGTCTCCACGCCGATTGTTCCCAGGGTAGTCCTTGGAATAGCTATTTCCTCTCCGAACTACTCCTTACGGGTTTGTGTCTCTGGATCTAGCTTCCTGTGTGTGTCCTTACAAGTTTCCATCTCGACTACTCGCGACTTCACCACACATACTTATACTCATAGTCAAAACTTAAAGAGATGGTAGGTCTTTGATATCACCGATCGTCTGTATTTATTAGTATATATATTTTTTATATTTCTTACTAAAATAAATACGTATAAAGCACTTAGATGGAAAAGTTTGTAGATTTCTGTTCTCATAGTCAATATAGGATTACAGCACAAGCACATTATAAAGTTGCATATATACACTCATGGACAAAACTTAAGGAAGTGGAAAGTCTTTGATGTCGCCTTTCGCCTGTTTTTTTTTTTTTTTTTTTAAGGAGACAAAGGTTGTTCACACTTAGTTATCTCGTGTGTCTTCAATAAACGTCACTATAATATCTTTCAGAGTTATTGTCTGAATCCCGATATACATGCTAAAAGGTATAAATTCCTTAAATTTTGTCCATGAGTGTATTGTCTGAATCCCGATATACATGCTAAAAGGTACAACTTCCTTAAGTTTTGTCCATGAGTGTATTGTCTGAATCCCGATATACGAAGTGTGTTCAAAATTATCGCGTCTTTTGTGTTTTTTCAAAAATTATTTATTTATTCATGAATACCTATTTTGTCCCCTTCAAAGTAATCCCCATGAGATATTATACACTTGTGCCAACGGTTTTTCCAATCTTCGAAGCACTTTAAAAAAATCATTTTTAAAAATCGTTTTCAGCTCCTCCTTCGATGCCGTCTTTATCTCGTCAAGCGTAGCGTAACGTCGTCCTTTCATGGGCCTCTTCAGTTTAGGGAACAAGAAAAAGTCACAGGGGACCAGATCTGGGGAATACGGTGGCTGCGGCATCATTAGTGTGTTGTTTTTGGCCAAAAAGTCGCGCACAAGCAACGATGTGTGAGCAGGGTCGTTATCGTGATGCAAAAGCCAATTTTTGTTCTTCCACAAATCCGGGCGTTTCTGGCGGATTGCTTCGCGCAAATTGCGCATAACTTGCAGGTAATATTCTTTATTGGCCGTTCTACCCTGTGACAAGAACTCATGATGCACCATGCCCCTGCAATCGAAGAAAACTGTCAGCAAAACTTTCACATTCGACCGAACTTGGCGCGCTTTTTTCGGTCTTGGTTCGTGCGGCAGCTTCCATTGAGATTATTGAGCTTTGGTTTCCACGTCATAACCATAAACCCACGCTTCGTCACCAGTTATGCCCTCTGGAGCAAATTTGGGTCGTCGCGGACAGAGTCCAACATCTCATTAGCAATGTTCATGCGATGCTGTTTTTGGTCGCAATTGAGCAATTTTGGTACGAATTTCGCGGCGACCCGTCTCATGTCCAAATCATTGATAAAAATCGAATGGCACGAGCCAATCGATATGTTTAGGTCCTCAGCAACTTCTCTAACGGTGATTCGACGATTGGCCAATATCATTTTCTCCACTTCATTAATTTTTTCGTCTGTTGTTGAAGTGCTCGGGCGTCCGGCACGCTCTTCGTCGTTCACATCTTATCGGCCTTCTGAGAACATTTTGTACCACCGATAAACGTTGCTTCGGTCCAAGGTAGCTTCTCCGTATGCCACAGTCAACATTCGGAATGCATCCGCGCACTTAATTTCGTTTATCACACAAAATTTGATACAGGTTCTTTGATCCATTTTTTTTAATAGGTAAAAATCGAAGACGATCCAAAATACCTGCAAGCAAAGCAGCTGTCAACAATTAAGTGAACATTCAAAATGGCCGAGCTTGTCGGCATAAGTGAGAGACATGAGTACCAACATAAAGCCACAAAAAGATCGAAATTCGAATATACGTAACCCGCGAAAATTCAAAATTCGCGATACTTTTAGAACACACCTCCGAACCTACCGTAACGTACATGCTGAAAGATACAACTTCCTTAAGTTTTGTCCATGAATGTATATATCGTATATTTTAAACTGTATGACACTTTTAGTATATGTCACATATCTTCCAATTAGTTAGAGCCGATACCTTAAAATATCCTACCCTTCTTTTAAAATGTACACCGCGTCTGTTTGCTGCCACCCCCATATTTTGTATATATGCTATATCTTTATTATTAATACCTGTAAACCCCTATTTGTATGTAAAACTAAAAATGTTGACGTCAAAATAAAGATCCAAAGAGTGTTTTGTCAGCTGGTGGCAGGGACAGAGGGGAGGAAAAGCCAACGCCCAGCCCATCTGGGGCCCCCAGGGACTCTTTATAGACGACCCCTGTAAACAGGAAAGTTTTGGCGGGGGGTCAGCAGCAGATGGTTCTAGGGTGTATTTCTCGGCAGGCCGCTTCAGCCTGGCTCTCCATGTCTCGGTGATAAGCATCCAAGTTTGTGTCATGGCCTCTACCTCTGTCCCGTGGGCTGTCCCCGATCACTCTCGGTGTTAACATCTAGCCCTGCCTCTGCTTCTTGTTGTCCGCGTGTGGGAAGATCATCAACACTCGCCTCACGTACACGACTGCCAGCTTATCCATACATCGACATTTGCAACAATATTACATATATATATACATACATTTTCAAATGAAAAAGAGATAGACGCTGATAAAGATAAGCTTACAGACTTGTGAAATATTGGTTTTTCAAATTATAAAAATGTTTCATTTAGATACAAAATATACCATTAGATTAATACATATTATATATAATATTTTGAGCAGAATTAATTAAAAATAAATAAAACAGAAGAGAGGAAAGGAATGTAATTTAAATTATATAAATGCTATTTAATAGAAAGGGATATAATTTTATATATTTAATATCAATGTGTATTTTCACCTCTATCAGAATATATTCCATGTCTGTGTATAGCGTTTTATCACAGCCTTCTCTCACGCATTCATTATAAAAGCGAAATATTGCATCATTTATCCTTGGTGATTTCTCCGTCTCCATGTTTACCTGATAAAATACCCTTTTAAATTAGTTCAGTCAAGGTCATGATGAATAGGCGCCCTGGTAGATTGTGCACTCATGGATAAAACTTAGGGAAGTGGAAAGTCTTTGATGTCGCCGGTCGTCTATTTATTTATTTATTTATTTTTTTGTTATATTTTGTGAGGAGACTGGAAATTTAGTTCTAATTTGGTTATCTCTCGTGTGTCTTCAATTAAAGTTACTGTAATATCTTTAAGAGTTATTTGTCTGAATCCCGATATACATGGTAAAAGGTACAATTTCCTTAAGTTTTGTTCATGAGTGTATTGTCTGAATCCCGATATACATGCTAAAAGGTACAACTTCCTTAAGTTTTGTCCATGAGTGTATTGTCTGAATCCCGATATACATGCTAAAAGGTACAACTTCCTTAAGTTTTGTCCATGAATGTATCGTCTGAATCCCGATATACATAGTAAAAAGTACAACTTCCTTAAGTTTTGTTCATGAGTGTATTGTCTGAATCCCGATATACATAGTAAAAGGTACAACTTCCTTAAGTTTTGTTCATGAGTGTATTGTCTGAATCCCGATATACATAGTAAAAGGTACAACTTCCTTAAGTTTTGTCCATGAGTGTATTGTCTGAATCCCGATATACATGCTGAAAGGTACAACTACCTTAAGTTTTGTCCATGAGTGTATTGTCTGAATCCCGATATACATAGTAAAAAGTACAACTTCCTTAAGTTTTGTCCATGAGTGTATTGTCTGAATCCCGATATACACATAGTAAAAGGTACAACTTCCTTAAGTTTTGTCCATGAGTGTATTGTCTGAATCCCGATATACACATAGTAAAAGGTACAACTTCCTTAAGTTTTGTCCATGAGTGTATTGTCTGAATCCCGATATACACATAGTAAAAGGTACAACTTCCTTAAGTTTTGTCCATGAGTGTATTGTCTGAATCCCGATATACACATAGTAAAAGGTACAACTTCCTTAAGTTTTGTCCATGAGTGTATTGTCTGAATCCCGATATACACATAGTAAAAGGTACAACTTCCTTAAGTTTTGTCCATGAGTGTATTGTCTGAATCCCGATATACACATAGTAAAAGGTACAACTTCCTTAAGTTTTGTCCATGAGTGTATTGTCTGAATCCCGATATACACATAGTAAAAGGTACAACTTCCTTAAGTTTTGTCCATGAGTGTATTGTCTGAATCCCGATATACACATAGTAAAAGGTACAACTTCCTTAAGTTTTGTCCATGAGTGTATTGTCTGAATCCCGATATACACATAGTAAAAGGTACAACTTCCTTAAGTTTTGTCCATGAGTGTATTGTCTGAATCCCGATATACACATAGTAAAAGGTACAACTTCCTTAAGTTTTGTCCATGAGTGTATTGTCTGAATCCCGATATACACATAGTAAAAGGTACAACTTCCTTAAGTTTTGTCCATGAGTGTATTGTCTGAATCCCGATATACACATAGTAAAAGGTACAACTTCCTTAAGTTTTGTCCATGAGTGTATTGTCTGAATCCCGATATACATGATAAAAGGTACAACTTCCTTAAGTTTTGTCCATGAGTGTATTGTCTGAATCCCGATATACATGCTGAAAGGTACAACTTCCTTAAGTTTTGTCCATGAGTGTATTGTCTGAATCCCGATATACATGCTAAAAGGTACAACTTCCTTAAGTTTTGTCCATGAGTGTATTGTCTGAATCCCGATATACATGCTAAAAGGTACAACTTCCTTAAGTTTTGTCCATGAGTGTATTGTCTGAATCCCGATATACATGCTAAAAGGTACAACTTCCTTAAGTTTTGTCGTCTCCGTGAATCTATGTTCTATATAGTCTTCAGAGTGTCTCATTATTTGATTCTAAAATTTAATTTGGACTTGAAAGCTGAATAGATAAGTTTCTGGTTTATCGTTTTCTCATGTAATCTTGTGTTTGATATATACTTTTAAATTATCAGAATGAAAACGTTTATTTCACAGTCGTTGAGAAGTAGACTGAAGTTTGCGTTGGGAAGCAGTTAGAGAAGGAATTCAACTTAGATATTAAATGTGAAAAAAAAAAAAAAGTTGAGGTACAGCTTGCACCACGCTGACGAGGGCCAACAGCCCGAAACGCGTAAGTGGTTAATCAAGAATGGTTATTTGGCCAATTCTGGAATAATAAAAAATCAACGAATAGTTGATATTTATTCCGATAGATGGCGCCAACCATTTTCACGATAAGGAGAGATACCTTTTTCTTAACTTGAGATATTAAAGTTGAAAGCTTATAAAACTGTAAATGATATCAAGCTAGAGAATATACCAGTCACATGCTGCAAGTACGTTAAAACGTACTTAGAAACGTTCAAATGTGGAGTCCTACTCCACCCGCCGTATAACCCAGACCTTGCTCCTTCCGATTATTATCTCTTCCAATCAATGCAACATGGCCTGGCTGACCAGCACTTCTTCAATTACGATGAAGTCAAAAAATGGATCGATGAATGGATAGCGACCAAAGAGCCGGCCTTTTTCCACGATGGGATCCGTCAATTGCCACAAAGATTGTAAAAGGTAGTGGCTAGCGATGGACAATACTTTGAATATTGAATGTTTAATCAATTTTTAACAATAAAACTCCAAGTTTCTAAAGAAAAAACCGCATAAACTTATGTATACTCCTGATATCTAAGCATAACTTCACCAGGTATTTAACTAATTGCTAAATAGAAGTTGAAATATGAGGATATTAATGCCAAGATAATATGGGGTTTCCTTTTTGATCTTGGCGTAAAAAGCAAACAGTATTGTTGGCCTATTAATATATTTGCAATTTGAATAATGTTTTCGATACTTATACACTCATGGACAAAATTAAAGGAAGTTGTACCTTTTAGCATGTATATCGGGATTCAGACAATACACTCATGGACAAAACTTAAGGAAGTTGTACCTTTTAGCATGTATATCGGGATTCAGACAATACACTCATGGACAAAACTTAAGGAAGTTGTACTTTTTAGCATGCATATCGGGATTCAGACAATACACTCATGGACAAAACTTAAGAAAGTTGTACCTCTTAGCATGTATATCGGGATTCAGACAATACACTCATAGAAAAAACTTAAAGAAGTTGTACATTTTAGCATGTATATCGGGATTCAGACAATACACTAATGGACAAAACTTAATGAAGTTGTACCTTTTAGCATGTATATCGGGATTCAGACAATAACTCTGAAAGATATTACAGTGTCCTTTATTGAAGACACATAAGATAACCAAGTGTGAACAAAGTTTACTCTGAATCTAATGATATCAAAGACTTTCCAATTCCTTAAGTTTTGTTCATGTGTGTATATGTAAAATGTAATTTGATTTATTCATCAACCCAGTATAAAACATAAAGGTGATCACAAAGAATAAGCAACAACCCCAGTTTTGGTAAATTCAGACAAAAGCCAACCTGTATACCTTGGGTCTGGTTATTGATCCTTATCAGTAACTCATTCTTCATCTTCGACTTTACGTTTTGTACTGGGGTGATGAAAAAATGCATTGTTTTAATGCAATTTTAAAGGGAGAGGTGCCTTTTTTTGGTTAATGAAAACTATCCATCCGCAACCCATGTCATAAGGATATATTTATGCTATTGTTTATTTTCAAAACAACACTTATTTGCATATAGAAATGGATCAATATGTAAGTCTGATAGATTTTTATTCAATCACCTTATATAGGCAAACTTTTTTTTCGAAACAGAAAATTCGTTAGGAAAAATAAAAATAGATAAGAAAAAATATATTTTTATTTTTCCTAAAAGAGATATTTCAATTTTCTCCACAGCCGAAGTTTTCAATATATTCTGGGTCAAGAGTCCAAAACGATAAAAAGAATTTCGGAGAATATTGTTTCCCGCCAAAATGAAACTGGTCTCTATTTACTTTGGCGCCAATCGCTAGGCCTTAATTAAAGTGTAGCAGACGACTTTTCATTACCACGAGAAGTTGATACCACCAGAGATGGGATATATATGTAGTCTTCTGTAACGTCAAAATACGCTTTTTCATTAAATTATCATTTATTATTTAACTCTGTGATAAAAATATGTTTTATCATGATGATGATAAGTTATCTCACTCACTGATAAAAATGTCAACATTTTATCGTCTGTTTTCAAAATTAATATATTAATATTGTCATTCTTTTGTTAATCAAATTATTTTTTATAAATTTTTATTTGAATTGTTTAAAATAATTAATAACATGGCATACGTGTTTCTCTTATTAAAATTAATAAATTTTATATATATCTTAGAACAGTTATTTACCTTCATTCATTTTTTTTTGTGTGTGTCTCAATTGTCGTAAGGATTGAAACATCGAAATATATTTGAAAATAAAGTGTATATATATTTGAAATATATAAAAACAATACAAAGATTATATATATATATTTTATCTATTTTTTCGAAGTTATCCCTATATATATAAAAGTCAGTGTATGTATGTATGTATGTATGTGTGTTTGTTCTTATGTCGGCTATACAAGTCCACAATACGTAACTAATCTGACTGAAATTTTAACAGTATATAGTGTAGAATCTGGAAAAACTCACAGTGAAAATTTCAGGTCTCTATCCCGAATATTCGTCGAGTTATTTGCAAATTGCGTTGCAAATTTGCCCTTTCGCTCGCAAGCAGCGCCTCTAGCGGTGAAGATGGGAGGTAATATCAACTGACCTAATGTACATGTAAAACATGTTTTAAGAGGAAATAGAGAAAATCTGGATGAGATATTTAGCCAAAGAAATTAAAATTGATAGGTTTTGAGCAAAGATAGTTGTTTTTTTAGTCAGAAAATGTTGATGACAATATTGCTGTATCATGTTTGATTATCAGATACAAAATTATATCAGGAAAAATTCCAAAAAGCAGAGACCACTGGTGAAACCAGTTCATTTTTAGTATGAAGGAACAAAATTCTAACATAAAAACATTTATTCGAGCAGAAGACACAAAGCCAGATCATCTCTCTATAAAAATATCGCTTCTCAGACACAAAGTTTGGAGCGGGAAACAAGAGTGACATCCACGGCGCCAATTTATAATTGTAACGAATAGTATTTGAAAATTAAAGTAATAGAATTTAAAAATATCGTTGTGAAAATTTACATTTTTATTTTTATATTTTAAAACGCATAAAGTTTGGAGTGGGACGTTTCACAAGAGTGAAATCCACGGCGGTATTTGAATTAAAAACATTTTTAATCGGGTAAAACCCGGGCGTTGCCCGGGGCATTCGGCTAATATAAAATATAAACACTTGTGTGTGTGTCTTAAATTGTTTTATATATATAACTAGCCGAATGACCCGGGCAACGCCCGGGCTTTACCCGATTAAATGTTTTTATTCAAATACTATTCTTTACAATTATAAATTGGCGCCGTGGATGTCATTCTTGTGAAACGTCCCGCTCCAAACTTTGTGTCTGAGAAGCGATATTTATATAGAAAGATGATCTGGCTTTTGTTTTCTGCTCGAATGAATGTTTTTCTGTTAGAATTTTGTTCCTGCGTACAAAAAGATGAACTGGTTTCACCCGTGGTCTCTGCTTTTTGGAATTTTTCCCGATATAATTTTGTATCTGATAATCAAACATGATACAGCAATATCGTCATCATCATTTTCTGACTAAAAATATATAGTTTTAATAATATAGTTATATATATTTTTAAATAGCCTATCGTCTTCCCCGTATTTTTTTACCTATGTATGGAAATTTTGGTTTGAATTAGTGAACTACTGCGAATTTGTATATCAGACATACAAACATTCATTTATATATATATAGATATTAAAAATAAAAAGAAAGCAAATCCTGACCAATATGTATATTTTGAAAATAGAGCAATCCATAAATAGATATTTGATTAAAAAGGCATATATTGGATCAAAATACAGTTAAACCTGTCTATAGCGCCCCCTCAAAATAGTGCCTCCCTCTCTATAGTGCCTGATTTTAAATACGTAGTACGATGCGATTTACATTAAATGTGACCTGTCTATAGCACCCTATCTCTATAGTACCCTATTTTGGTGAGTCCCAAGAAGGGGCGCTATAGACAGGTTTAACTGTATCATTTATTTTACCAATATTTCAGTTGGCTGAACGCCAACCTTTTTCAAGGTATTACATTAAAATGTTGTAATATTTTGAAAAAGGTTGGCGTTCAGCCAACTGAAATATTAAAGTACAAACATGAGACCTCCATGGAAAAGTTTCTTTTTTTACAAATCATTTATTTATAAATATCTCCAGCTTTCGGACAAGAAAGTCCTTCTACAGGAGACCTAATTTGTATTTTAATATTGATTCAAGGGGTTATTATTCCAATTGACAATTGAAATATTGGTAAAATAAATTATATTTTGATCCAATATATGCCTTTTTATTTTAAAATGTATAAATATATATTTCTAACCTTAGGGATGAAGTATGAAAGGATGAATTGTGAAGAGTAATGATAAACGGAAAAATAAAGTGTCCAGGGATGGGATTATCATTACACTTCACAATTCATCCTTTCATACTTCATCCCTAATGATAGAAATAATCATTATTTCTCCTTAAACTAAATTTTGATTTTTCGTTCAAAATAAACACATGCGGGATAATTTTCAAATGTCGTTCTACAATCATTAACCGCATTATATTGTATTATAAATATATATAATATAAATTTGCGATAGAATGATATTCATGCAACAAAAGAGGCACCTCTCCCTTTAAATATACATTTGAACAATGCTTTATGTTTACTACCATAGTAAAAAGGCTTTACTAGTAGTAATAAGGAATGAGCAACAACACCAGTTTGGGAAAATACAGACAAAAAAGCCAACCTGTATTGCTTTGTACAAATTTCCTTAAGTTCTGTCCATGAGTGTAGATCTAGCTAAACAATTTCATATCTGAAAAAAATAGCACAAATGTAATATTGTACTGGGATAAAGTGCATAAATTAAGAAAAAGGCATCTGACATGACGTAGCCACGCAATAATATTTGAAATGAAGGCGATAAAAACGTGGTGATTTTCTTTTAATGGTAAAATACAAGCTTTCAGGCAAGAATGCCCTTCTTCAGTTACAACTTGGAAATATTTTAAAACTATGGATATGATTGGGCTATCTTTCATATCCATAGTTTTAAAATATTTCCAAGTTGTAACCTAAAGAAGGGCATTCTTGCCTGAAAGCTAGTGTTTTTACCATTAAAAGAAAATCACCACGTTTTTATCGCCTTCATTTCAAAAAGGCATCTCCTTATCGTGCAACTGAAAGCTGCTGATGGCTTGCGCCATCTATCGAAAAAATATAAACTATTCTCGTTGATTTTTATTCTGGAATAATTAGAAATCAACGAGAATAGTTGATATTTATTCCGATAGATGGCGCAAGCCATCAGCAGCTCTCAGTTGCACGATAAGGAGATGCCTTTTTCTTAATTTCATATATGTAATATAATTCATAAGCGCTGTAGAAATGCTAAAATCAACCTTTATCATAGAGAAAAAAAAAACTTTTAAAATTATTTGGGTAAGTTTTTTGTTCAAATATTTACGTTTGATAGAAAACTTGGAATTGTCGTAGTGTTTACTTTTAAATCGAAAATCTAACCTTTAGAAACAAGTAGTCGTTCATATTTCCATAATTCCGTTTAGATAGGGAACAGTTATGCAAATCAAAATTGTGTATATCATATCTTTCCGAATTTAAACGGAGAGTTTTGACTTCTACTTTGTTATTTAGATTGAGTCAAAATCGAAAAAAGAAAAATAGTTTACGTGTAAAACAGGTCATGATATATTAGTTATTATTTTTGTAAGGATAAACATAACAAGTTTTTTTTTTCCTAAAAGACTGAAAAACAAAGAAGAAATTTCCGTGAATTTAAATGTAAATATCCCCAACACTTTTCAAATCTACTTACAGAAAAGTTTAAATAAAAGCTTATCTTTAACCCCGGAGGAAATAAAAACACAAAATTCGAATTTATCTTTTTCTCTATGAATAAAAAATACATTTAAAAAAAGAATTTGACCATTTTTAAAGGTGTTTAACTTGAAGTAATTATGAGAGAATTTAAATAAAAATATTTATATATATCTCTCTCTTCGCGTGTTTCTTAAAACCTTTGTATTATTTTTTTAAAAAGTAATACAAAATATTACGATGCACTAGCGCGCCATCTGTTATCAAATTACAAAACTATTTTAGAGGCGTAATATTCTTTTTAAAATAAAACAATTTCTACTGTCCTTACTGCAATGGAAAAATTCTAAAATACCCATTCCAAGAGTCTTACAACAGTCAACTATAAAAGGAAGTTCCAAAAATGCAATATAACAGCGGTATGGTAGATTAAACTGGCGAAACCGCTAGGAGGGTTCACCACTGATGAGCCAGGCCCTCCCTTTAATTTTTCCATTGCAGTAAGGACAGTAGAAATTGTTTTATTTTAAAAAGAATATTACGCCTCTAAAATAGTTTTGTAATTTAATACAAAATATATACCATAAAAAATATATAATACAATATAATGCGGCCTATGATTGTAGAACGACATTTGAAAATTATCCCGCATGTGTTTCTTTTGAACGAAAAATCGAAATTTATTTTAAGGAGAAATAACGAATATTTCTAACCTTAGGGATGAAGTATGAAAGGATGAATTGTGAAGAGTAATGATAAACGGAAATCCCTGGACACTTTTATTTTTCCGTTTATCATTACTCTTCACAATTCATCCTTTCATACTTCATCCCTAAGGTTAGAAATAATCGTTATTTCTCCTTTAAATAAATTTCAATTTTTCGTTCAAAAGAAACACATGCGGGATAATTTTTAAATATCATTCTACAATAAAAATATGTATTTATATTATTTAACAGAATAACTTGACAATGGAGAAAAATAAAACAAAACATCAATTATGGAAAATTTCATTTTGTAGGTTGTTTTTTATAATTGGTTCTCTCTATATATTTGAATATAAATTCGTATCTGTTGTTTTAACAAATTCGATAAGTTAATAGAAATTCATTTCTTCTATCTCTCACTTGATATATTTATTATATTCCTATATTTATCATTATATAATCACTAGCCGAATGACCCGGGCAACGCCCGGGTTTTACCCGATTAAATGCTTTTATTCAAATACTATTCGTTACAATTATAAATTGGCGCCGTGGATGTCATTCTTGTATAATATATAAATGAGTTTTAAAAATTGTAAAAAAAAAAATGCATCGGACGGGAATCGAACCCGGGGCCGCCCGCGTGGCAGGCGAGCATTCTCGCCATTGAACTACCGATGATTATAAGAAATGGCCATATTTGGGTAATTATTCTATTCACAAAAGCAAACGGTGACAGAATTAAGAATTGATTGATGACTCTCTGATACTTGTATATTTTAATATTCATTTATATTCACATATTTATTCTGTATTTAACCTTATATAATCTTATATGAACATTGAAATAAATCAGTTTCAATCTCAATCTCTCTCTCTCTCTGATCGTGCAGCTAAAAGTTGCTGAGGGCAAGCGCCATCTATCGGAATAAATGTCAATTTTTATTTGCATAATCAGGAGATACCTTTCTCTTACTTTATCAACCTAATCTTAGTACAATTATCTACTTATATATTTGCCTTATTCTGTCTGTTTGTTTGTCTGTTTGTCTGAAGCTCACGGATAGAATGCGCGCCCATTGGCCGCCAGCGAACACGTGGCCTCCCTGCCCCCCTCTAGACAACCCTGTTATTCAAAAACCATACATCCAATCGCCATGAAATTCAGGGATATTATTAGGTATATCCCCGGAAAGGTGTCCGAAAAATAATTTCTTGAATATCTTGAATTTCCTTAGAGTTATTTGCAGATATGTAGACTTAACTCGCATGCAGCGCCACCATTGCGACGACGGAGATAGGCTTTGCTCCACCCCTGAATGACCTTGGGTCATCGTGTGAGTCACAGCATGATGCAACAAAAACACTCTCTCTGGGGATTGCGGCGTCAACAACCTGTAAGAACGACAACCTAAATTTGAACCTTCAACCCCGCCGACCAAGAATAGAGGTGAGTGACTACCTCTATAGAACCTAGATCGTCGTCACAACACAGAGTGGCGGTGAAATCGCAATAATATTATATTTATATATATATATATTATAATAAGGCAATTATATATATGTCATAATTTGTATATAATTGTATGCCCCCCGACCCACTATGCATGTACAATGTATGATTTTCAAAGATTTAATAAAGAATGAGGTAACTGGAGGAAAGGAAGTAGCAACAAGACATAGGAAGCCGGCTAAAAGCGGGCACAAGTATAAATAACTTGTACAGTCAATACTTCCTGGCAAGCCCGGACGTATCTAGTATCCGCAGAAGTTATATTAGTATAGAGACGCCCAACATTTCCGGACAGAACCGGACGTATTTGATACCGCGGAAGTAAAATAGAGTCGAACTAACACCCGATACTTCCTATCAGGCCGGGCATATCTTTCACCAAAGAAAGCCGCCGGTCCAATTAGGAAGGAATAACTAAATAGGTCAACCAATAGAAAAACGGACACGTTCCATCCTTCGACCAATGGGAAGGAAGACAACTCGTGGTGTTAAATCGAAAGACAAGAATTGTCAGTAGCGACTTGGCTCCCACCGAGTTCAGATCAGTAGTGATTTGGCTTCCAACAAGGTGACATCGGCTCTGGACCTCTCTCCCTCTGCTCATCCCGTAGCTAAGTACAATCACCACCATGTGATCAGATAATTAACAATCAAAACCCGCTCCGCCTTCTCAAGCTTTCTTTCCTCCAACCCAGTTGCCTTTTATTTTCAAACCCCATCATGTGTCCTGATTATTCCTAACTGTGTGCTTCACTTGCCACTCAACGACTGCGTTTCAACCAATCCTCACCATTCAAATCGAACAACAAGAAATTCCGCAACGATATTGCCACAGAACGGTTAAGTCGACAGAATTCTACAACAGTGTAATACATCAAATATTGCAGTGTAATAACTTTGGATCATATTACAATAAGTCGACAGGATAAAGAGATGGAATTTAATCAGGATTCCATAGGCGTAAAGTCGGACGGCCCGACGGAAACAACGGAAAGAAGGCAAGAAGTAAGAGAGAACGAACAGGCAGGAGAAAGGCAGGAAGTGACCGGCCGAGAGACAACTGCGCCCCTAGCGGACTTGTCACCCAGCTATCGGCGCTCCTGACCCGAGTAAAAATTTCTGATGGAGCTGAGGCGACAATCCCGCCTTTCGATGGCACATACAACGCGACACAGTTTTTCCAAGCATTCGACCGAAAAATGGAAGACGCATCCATGGGAGAACAAGAAAAATTACTCCGCCTGCCAAACTATCTGGCGCGACAACCCCTGGAGCTCTTCAGGAAACTTCGGATGGCCGACCGGAGCTACTTCCAGGTGAGGCAAATCCTCCTAGATCTCTATCCTGAGTCAAGCGAAGCGTCCTTTGCGAAATATTTCGCCATGAAGCTTACTGGGCAAGCCAACCTAGAGACCTACTACCGGGAGAAAACCGCCATGGGATTGCAACTAGGACTTCCACAAGAGGTGATCCTCGAGACGCTGACAGAAGGACTGCCATTCAACGACCAGCGCCTAGTCCGCGTAGTACCTCCCGAGAACCTAGGAGAATGGTTCCGACTGGTACAGCGGATCCACGGGCCCAGTGTACCGGCAACGCGATCCAGAGAAGATCAACCACCCACAATGTCGGGTCCGTATCACAGCACACCCCGACGCCCAGGTGCATGGAATGCACCTCTTCCGCCGTCCAACTGCAAGTTCTGCGGCACGAGGCACTGGCACAGCGAATGCCGACATCGACCAGTCCCGACGACCCACGAAAAAGTGCGGACAGTGCAAACAGTCCCACAACAACCAAGTCAAGCCAGAGACCCCCCAGCCGAGCAGACTTTTCGAGACTAAGGTAGGCACCCCCCCTATGGCGTCAAGAATTGACTTTGAACTCTTAACTAACCCTACCTACCCCTTTAACCATGTATCTGAACATGAACCAAATGAATGCAAGCACGGGCTAGACCAAAACCTGTCCCAAAGGACTCGTACAGCACACAAAGCTTTCACACATGGAAACCCTTGCCTGCATTCATTGCCCAAACCTCAAATATTTACATGCCACCATTCTAATCTCACACCACGCAACTTTTCATGCCCACAACATATAAAGCCACCACGACTTCAACCTACAATTCCAATAATGCCCAAAAAAGTGTCCGTACACCGACACAGCTCACCCACTTACCACGCAAATGTACCTCACAACATACACGCACCCATACGTCACCACGCAACAAACACGCATAACCCGCACAACAAATGCAACACGCGCGCCAAAAGACAACAACAACAAACAAGCGCATGCACAACCGTTAAGAATAATACAATCATCCCGTCTACACAAAACATAGAAAAAATTCACGCCACCAAACAACCACACAATCGAAAAACATTGCGATCTTTCCTAAAAGCTGTGAACGCCTATAAAGAGTTCATTCCGGACCACGCCCGCTTGCGGACGCCACTTGTCAACCTTCTAAAAAAGGATGTCGTGTGGGTCTGGAGTGACGAATGCCAGAAAGCGTTCACTAACCTGAAAGAAAGCCTTACCACACACCCCACATTATACCTTTACCAAGAAGGTCTGCCATGCCAGGTGTACTGTAACACCTCAACATTCGGCATTGCAGGCATTCTTAAACAAGTCTACCCTGATGGGAAGACATACCCAGTTCAACATTTCAGCCGCTCTCTGCGTGGTCACGAGCGAAATTATTCAGACTTGGAACTACAATGCCTAGCCATTGTGGAAAGTGTGGATAACTTCCGCGCCTGTCTAATGGGCAGAAAGTTTACAATACTTTCTGACCATCCTGCATTGCAGTGGTTGAAAGAGATCAAAGCCCCGTCAGGCAGATTGTTTCGATGGAGGTTAAGACTGTCAAGATACGAATATGAGGTCCGTAGCATAAATGGAGTACAACAATATGAAACGGGCGTTGTAACTCGTATCCCATTTTGTGGCTTTCTAGATGCGCCACTCATACAGAGCCAACCGTCTTCTCCACCGGGAAAATCTCGCGTGACTATGGATCACAATAAACTGCGCACCGTCTCCCGAAAAGGAGTACTTAAAACTATAGTCCCAAGTTCACTTACAACCAGACTTCTTAAGTCCGTACACACACAACACCACCACCCAAACATCTCCAAGATGACGAGACTCATCTCGTCACAATATTATTGGCAGAACATGACACAAGACATCGCAAAACAGTACACACACAATACAATCACCCCGGCATTTCACAAATGTCACGACTCATATCCACGCAGTATTACTGGCAAGGTATGTCAAAAGATATTAAACAAAAGGTTAAGACCTGCCCCACCTGCCAGTTAACAAAACGGCCATTGGGACCCACTTACGGGGAATTAAGTCAACCTCCGGAAGCCAAAGAACCCTTTGACCTATTATCCCTTGACACCATAGCAGGATTTGCCAAATATGGCAACACCAAAATATACCTCCATGTGGTAGTCGATCATTTTTCGCGCTACGCGTGGACTTTTCCATCTAAATCCACCAGCACCATCACCTACCAACAGGTACTTAAGCGAGTATTACAGGATGGCTCTCCAAAACGCCTTCTTACGGCTAGAGCCCCTGCTTTCACTTCGCCAAAATTTCGTAGTTTCCTACTTAATAGAAATATTCACCCATTACTCACAACCAGCAACAATCCACAGGCCAACGGTCTATGTGAACGCCTGAACGCCACCCTCACGGGAAAACTTAGGCTATTGCATCTAGAAAATCCTAAGATCGCATGGACCAAGTTGGTCAAAAGAGTTACAATTATATATAACAAAACCCCACACTCTACCACAGGTTTTCCACCCATCTACTTAATGTTTGGTATCCTACCCCCCGAACTCTCTGACCATAGCACACCTTACCCCGATATCGACAAAGCTAGAAAAATTGCACACACACGCACACAAAACAAGCATTTACAAGACAAAAACATTTATGATCAACGACACAAACAACCACATTTTGAAGTAGGTGATCTAGTGTTAGTAAAATTATATCACCACCCAAATACAGGGAAACTTGCGCCATATTTCACAGGACCTCACACAATATTAGAAATTATTTCACCAAATGTGGTCCGCATAGATCGACCAAATCAACCACTTCAAAGAGACACTGACACGATTCACGTCAACAAGCTTAAGCTGTATACAGAAAAAATCCGTTATATATCACCACCCGCCGTTAGCACATATCACATAAAGCACAACCCCAATTACACGTTCCCTTTCAAACATTTAACACCCGAATTATTCCCAACAGAGTCATTAAGATTCAAACCCACCAGCAGCGAACCTTTCAGGCATTTAGACCCTGCCATTTTTGCAACAAGGCGATTTGCATCACTCTTCCCCGATGTTAAAAACTGCAAACCTGACAACCAGCTCAATCATATCACACCACTCCCTAAAGATATCAAACAGTGCGAAATTGAACGACCAACAATAAATAAGGTTCGAACAAATATTTCAGAGTCCCCATTTACAAAAATATGGAAGAACATGGGGCAATACCCTATCTTTCATCTGATTTTCATCCTTTGTTTGTTAGTTCTACCATACAAATGTATCCCAATTTTATTTTTTAATTATTTGTTTATCTATACCATGCCCGCTCATAAAAATTTCGAACTACAAGAGGCAGTTTTTAATTTTGGACAAACATTAGGAAACATCTTTGCAGAAAATCTAAATAGATTCCGAGGAGATAGAAGTAACTGAAAGATGACCAACCAATGTCGGAGAAGTCACACATTTCTTACACAACAGTCCTCTAACATTTTTCACAACACACACAAAGACAAAAAATTACACATAAAGGTTATATAGATTTCCATGTCTCCTGTACACATAGCATAAACGCACTTGAGGGCTAGAATCACGTTTTCACCTAAGTGTCGCTACAGATGAGACAAAAAATTTATAGGGCATAATTGAGCAATTAAAACATTTAGATCAGGGCATGTAGATACACAAAAGGGTTCAAACCAATACACCTTATTTTTCATATTAATCATTTTCATTATTTTCTCTCAATTAAAATTTAAATATATAATCAATTTATCAATTTATTGAACTTATTATCACTTTTAATCATTAATTATCATTTTTTTTTACCAATTAGTTTATATTATCATAATTTCAAATCAACGAGAACTCATTGGTTTTCTTTTAAAATTGGATATTATATTTTATTTTGATTAACAAAAACATTCTTTTTTTTTATTTTTATTTCTTTTTTCCACCATGCAACAAAACATTTTTTTTTTTACCATGCATCAAGCATTCACTTTGATTTCTTCCAACTTTTTATTTTTATTTTTATTTTTTGATTTCTCAAAAGACCTAATAAAAATCCCTCGATTTCCATTCCCAGTTTCGAGCAGAAATATAATTAGGCATTTCTTTTTACCATGCAACAAGCACTTTTCTTTTTTCACCATGCAACAAAACATTTTTTTTTCCCTCACCATGCAACCAAACCTTTACTTTGATTTCGTCCAACTTTTTATTTTTATATTATTTTTGATTTCTCAAAAGCCCTAATAGAACTCCCTCGAATTTTTTCCAATTTCGAGTAGAAATTAGTTAGGCGCATTTTCTTTTCTTTTTAATCCACTATGTACCATAGCATTCATTTTGATTTCTTACAATTAAAATTTTTTTTGATTTCTATTAATTATACTCAACCTATATCATCAACACCATTCTATTTTACTTCTTATATCGCCACCAATGCTTGTATATAAACTCTCAATACCCACAACTAATTTTCCCACAAAATTATTTTTTACTTTACAGAATTCTCTCAGGCTAACCCCTTCTTGAATTCTTCACATGTAGGGGGCGCATCTGTCATAATTTGTATATAATTGTATGCCCCCCGACCCACTATGCATGTACAATGTATGATTTTCAAAGATTTAATAAAGAATGAGGTAACTGGAGGAAAGGAAGTAGCAACAAGACATAGGAAGCCGGCTAAAAGCGGGCACAAGTATAAATAACTTGTACAGTCAATACTTCCTGGCAAGCCCGGACGTATCTAGTATCCGCAGAAGTTATATTAGTATAGAGACGCCCAACATTTCCGGACAGAACCGGACGTATTTGATACCGCGGAAGTAAAATAGAGTCGAACTAACACCCGATACTTCCTATCAGGCCGGGCATATCTTTCACCAAAGAAAGCCGCCGGTCCAATTAGGAAGGAATAACTAAATAGGTCAACCAATAGAAAAACGGACACGTTCCATCCTTCGACCAATGGGAAGGAAGACAACTCGTGGTGTTAAATCGAAAGACAAGAATTGTCAGTAGCGACTTGGCTCCCACCGAGTTCAGATCAGTAGTGATTTGGCTTCCAACAAGGTGACATCGGCTCTGGACCTCTCTCCCTCTGCTCATCCCGTAGCTAAGTACAATCACCACCATGTGATCAGATAATTAACAATCAAAACCCGCTCCGCCTTCTCAAGCTTTCTTTCCTCCAACCCAGTTGCCTTTTATTTTCAAACCCCATCATGTGTCCTGATTATTCCTAACTGTGTGCTTCACTTGCCACTCAACGACTGCGTTTCAACCAATCCTCACCATTCAAATCGAACAACAAGAAATTCCGCAACGATATTGCCACAGAACGGTTAAGTCGACAGAATTCTACAACAGTGTAATACATCAAATATTGCAGTGTAATAACTTTGGATCATATTACATATATAGATTTGAACGATAGGCTATTGCACAAATATTTAATCTTTCTTACATAAAGTACAATACTTAAATGAAAATATGTTTCTTATACAATCCAATACTATAAAATAGACCTTTATATCGGTAACCTTTATATATTATATATTTTATATTATATATATTATATATTTTATATATTTCATATTTTCTATATATTATATAAAATATATGTTATATATAAGTATTTAATTATATATAAGTATTTAATTATATATAAGTACCTTTATAAGAATTGAATATGATATTCATTAAAAAGGTATTTAATATTTAGTATCTCATATATATTTATTCGAAATTTATATTTGAACGATAGGCTCATTATTTCTTTTGCAGATCTGCATCATGGGACCCAAAAAATACAAAACAGAAGAAGAAAGGAAGCAAGCAAAAGCAGAGCAAGATAAGCTAAGATATGAAAATATAAATCAGAAAGAGGCTGCATCTGCTCAAAATGGGGATATATCAGCTAGAGCAAAAAGGCTCCAAAAAATTGCAGCATCTCAACGTAAAAGAAGGTTAGACGAAAGTTTGGAAGTCCGAGTAGAACGACTGAATCAAGATGCGGAATCCCATCGGCGACAACGAGAAAATGAATCGGAACTAGAAACAGCAGCAAGGCTTCAAAATATTGCAGCATCTCAACGTAAAAGAAGGTTAGACGAAAGTTTGGAAGTCCGAGTAAAACGACTGAATCAAGATGCGGAATCCCATCGGCGACAACGAGAAAATGAATCGGAACTAGAAACAGCAGCAAGGCTCCAAAATATTGCAGCATCTCAACGTAAAAGAAGGTTAGACGAAAGTTTGGAAGTCCGAGTAAAACGACTGAATCAAGATGCGGAATCCCATCGGCGACAACGAGAAAATGAATCGGAACTAGAAACAGCAGCAAGGCTCCAAAATATTGCAGCATCTCAACGTAAAAGAAGGTTAGATGAATCGGAACTAGAAACAGCAGCAAGGCTCCAAAATATTGCAGCATCTCAACGTAAAAGAAGGTTAGACGAAAGTTTGGAAGTCCGAGTAAAACGACTGAATCAAGATGCGGAATCCCATCGGCGACAACGAGAAAATGAATCGGAACTAGAAACAGCAGCAAGAAGGGAAAACGACCGTCAAATTCACATAAGACGTCATCAGAATCAATCTATTAACCTGAGGAGACATCGTCAGCAGTCAGCTGATTTAGTTACTGAGGACGAAAATTCTGTAGTAGAGCACACTTGCGGATTGATGAGCGTTATTTGCTTGTATTGCGGGTCACATAACTTTTTGGCAGAGAGACCGTTAGACGGAAAGTTTACACAGTGTTGCCAAAAAGGAAAGGTAGTATTGCCTCAAAACAAATATCCGATATTACTGGAAGACCTGATGAAACAAAGACATCAGCATAGTAAAATTTTTTGGAAAACATAAGAAGTATCAACAGTTCCTTTGCTTTTGCCTCCATGGGAGCCCAAGTGTCGCCACCGCCTGGCTATGGTCCTTATTGTTTCCGAATTCAAGGCCAAATATACCATCGTACCGGAACACTGCATCCAGAAGACGGAGAAGGCCGAAAATTTGCTCAACTGTATATACTGGACACTGAGGTTGCAACCGAAGAGAGACTTAAGTTGAAAGAAAATCAAGGTTGCAACAAAGACTTAATGAATGCAGTTGCTACATTGCTTCAACAGATAAATCCTTTCACCGAAGCTTACCGGATGTTGGGAGATGTAGAAAAAGAAGAGGAACGGAAGGCTAAAGAAAATAATACTGAATTGCCATCAATCGTCATGGCCATTAAACAAGACAGAAAGCAGGATCACCGGCGGTATAACAATCCACGTGTGAGTGAGGTAGCTGTGATCTTTGAAAGCGACGATGGAGAACCTCCATTTCAACGAGACATTTTAATACATTTAAGACCCGACCCACTTGATCCATTCTCTCCTAACACTCAACGGATAAGTTTGTTGCATCGCAATCTGGACGCGCTTTTGTACCCACTGTTTTATCCTAGGGGTGAGCAAGGATGGCATGACCAAATATGGCAAGTAAGCACTGCAAAACCACACCGAGTAACGCAGCTACAATTTTACAGCTATTGTTTATCCAAAAGAAATTCTTTCAACCCGTTACTTAACGGTGGAAAGCTGACACAGCAGTTTATTGTAGACGCATACGTCAAAATAGAAGCCAATCGTCTTAACTATGTTCGGATGAACCAAAAGGATTTAAGAGTAGAAGATTACTGCGTAGTGCAACAGCATCTGGAGAATCGCGCCATTCAAAATGGGATACCTATTGGAAAAATGGTAATTTTGCCGTCATCTTTCGAGGGCAGTCCACGCAATATGCAGCAGCGCTACCAGGATGCAATGGCCATTGTAGAGAAGCACGGCAAACCTGATTTATTTGTCACTATGACATGCAATCCAAAATGGAAGGATATAACTGATAACTTAGAAGATTGGCAGCGCGTTGAACATCGACCGGACTTGATAGCGCGTGTATTTAAGTTGAAATTAGAGCAGCTTCTAAAAGAAATTAATGAGGGATTATTTGGAACTGTGAAAGCTATGGTGTACGTCATAGAATATCAGAAACGTGGGTTGCCTCATGCACATATTCTGCTAATCCTTAACGGCGAGTCCAAATTAAGAACTGAAGAAGACGCGGACAATGTAGTTTGGGCTGAAATCCCTGATGAAGAAAAATATCCCGTATTAAACTCCATCGTTCTTGAAAACATGATTCATGGACCATGTGGAACCAGGAATCCAAACTGTCCCTGCATGGAAAACGGCGTATGTACAAAGGGATTCCCAAAAGACCTCCAACAATTTACAATCACTGATGGAGACGGATATCCAAGGTATCGTCGAAGAAAGGGCAAAACCTATCTTCATAAAGGAAAAAGTGTCGATAATTCTTTAGTGGTTCCGTATAACCCATATCTGCTTAAAAAGTTTAACTGCCACATAAATGTGGAGATATGTGCATCTATAAAAAGTGTCAAGTATTTGTTTAAATACGTATATAAAGGGCACGACAAAGCAAATGTGGCAATTACTACGGAAACAGCTGCCAACCATGACGAGACGTCTAAATTTGTAGACTCCAGATATGTTAGCGCACCAGAAGCCATTTGGAGAATCTTTACGTTTAAAATGCATGAACAGTCACATGTAATCTACCGCCTTGCTGTACATTTGCCAAACGCCCAAGCTTTGTATTTTAATGAAAATGATTCGGCAGATAACTTACATCAAAAGCTCAGTAAATCATCAACCCTCATGGAATGGTTTAAACTTAATCAAAACGACCAGGAAGCAAGAAACTATTTCTATCGAGAGATTCCAAATCACTATGTGTGGGAAACAAAGAAAACGAAAGGAACATGGCAGCCACGACAAAGAGGTGGAGAAAACGTCATTGGTCGCATGTATACTGTTAGTGTTTCTGATCAAGAGCGATATTTTCTCAGAATATTGTTGCTGCATGTAAAAGGGGCTACAAGCTTTGAATATTTAAGAACAGTCGATGGAAATCTTCACTCAACATTTAAGAAAGCTGCTCAAACACATGGACTACTGCTCGATGATACCATGTGGAGACTAACAATTCGAGATGCCTGTCTATTAAGTATGCCTCAAAAGCTTCGGGAACTGTTTGCGTACATCTGTGTTTATGGACCTCCAACAAGTCCATTGGAATTGTGGCAAGAGTTTAAGGAGCAATTTACTGAAGATTTCTGTCATCGTCATACAATAAACAATAGCATAAGTCATGAATCGTGCGAATCATTTGCGATGCGAGAAGTTCAGAATATCCTTGTGCTTCATGGTAGATCATTCAAAGAGTTTGATTTACCTGAACCAGCTTCCCATCTTCCCTGTCTTATTGAGGACTATGACGAAGCTTACGAGTTATCGATGGCAGCGGAAATGAGGGAAACTCTAAATGATGGACAGCGAGCTGCGTACAATGTTATAATAGATGCATTAGAAGATTCAGAAAGCCGCACTCCAAAGTGTTTCTTTATTGACGGACCAGGAGGCAGTGGCAAGACTTTCCTCTATGAGTTGCTGATGCATCACGTTCGAGGCTTCAATGATGTTGTCCTGCCTTCTGCTACAACTGGAATTGCTGCCAATCTGTTAACGGGAGGACGAACAATGCATTCGTTTTACGGCATACCCGTTCCGATAAACGAAACGTCTGTATCTCAAATCAAATTGGACACAAATGCAGCCAAGCTACTAAAAACCGCCAAGTTATTGATTATAGATGAATGCACAATGGCCCATCGACATGCCTTACTTCTGATTGACAGACTGTTGCGTGAAGTGATGTCAGAATCTGTTTCTCTTAAGTACCAGATTCCATTTGGAGGCAAAGTGATTGTTTTTGGTGGCGATTTCCGCCAGTGTCTTCCTGTCATTCCGAACGGCACAAGGACAGAAATAGTTGACAGCTGCATTAAGCAATCCTATCTCTGGTCAAACTTTTCTAGACTACCACTTGAAGCAAATATGCGATGCAGCGATATAGATTACTGCGAGTGGCTACTTAAACTTGGGAATGAGGAGCTAACAAACGAACACAATCTTGGGGAAGATGTAATAGAGATTCCTTCTGAAATGCTTTGTACCCAGAGTATAGTTATTGATATATTTGGCCATCAAATATCCATTGATATAACAAATACCAAAAGCATAAAAAAACTAGAATCGCATGCTATTCTCTGCCCCAAAAACGACGACGTGGATTTGCTTAACTCTGAAATAATGGACCGTATTACTGGAGAGGACACTGTTTACAAAGGTGATGATACTGTCGTAACAGATGAAGATGATCAGCGTGAGAATTATCCGGTAGAATTTTTAAATTCCTTATCGCCATCAGGAATGCCTCCTCATCGTTTGAGGCTTAAGATCGGCGCTATCGTGATGCTTCTTAGAAATCTGAATACCAAAAAGGGCCTTTGTAACGGCACACGCTTAATAGTTACAAATTTGCTCCCTAATGTTATTGCGGCAAAAGTTATAACGGGATCTGCTGCTGGTGACGACGTCTTCATTCCAAGGATTGATCTTTGTCCTTCCGAAATCAAACTGCCATTTAGACTAAAACGGCGTCAATTTCCCATTAAGCTTGCTTTTGCCATGACGATCAATAAGTCTCAGGGACAAAGTTTGAAAAAAGTTGGAATATATTTACCACAGCCGGTATTTGGTCCTGGCCAACTGTACGTGGCCTTTTCACGTGTAAAGGAAAAAACAGGAGTTAAAGTCCAAGTCATCAATACACCATCTCAAGGACGCCTTTTGCCGGACAGTGACAAAGTATTCACAAAAAATATTGTCTATAAGAACATTCTGTATAATTAAATATATCCTTTTAATTTTCTACTAACAAAACATCTATTCGTCTGCAATGCAAACATCTTAATTAAAAATACTGCTTTAGTAATTTCTAATTGTTATTTTCATTGCATATTCATGATATGGGTTCATTCAAAAAACATTTACCGCAGTTTAGAATATATATCTATATATTTATCTATTTACTTATATATTCACTGGCCGTGTGACCATTTAGAACCTTGCGGAAAGTTATAGGGTCATATTTTTGTGATATATTTATTTGTTTCGATTTTATTGAAAATAAAACGATATGGTGCCTTTACAATATTATCTTTATTACTATGCAGTTTTCTATTTAGTCAATATACCTAGGTTCATGTTGCAAATGTAATTATCTCTATCGATTTAGTAGGTGAAATGCAAAAATAAAAATAGACATGATGATATCTTTATGAAAATCCACATTTCTAATTTTATATTTTCAAGACACACACAGTTTGGGGCGGGACGTTTCACAAGAGTAACATCCATGGCGCCAATTTATAATTGTAACGAATAGTATTTTAATTAAAACATTACTAAAATATATACGCACTCGGGTAAAACCCGGGCGTTGCCCGGGCCATTCGTCTAGTACCTTTATATTTATTTTATCAGAATCTTTAATAGGTGTTGAAATACAAAGGATTATATGATAATGGAAGCTTTCGAACCATATCTTCTTCAGTACAACGTACAGCTTTATTAAAAGAAAACTCTACAAACAAAATCCAATCAATTTTATTACAGTCGTTTGTTGAGATGAAGTAGATCTCCCCGAAAGCTTCTATTGTGCAAATAAAGAACAAAAAAGTTTCTATATTATAGATTTTAGTTCGATCAAATAATCCCTTGAATTAATATTAAAATAAAAACATAAAGCCTCCAGGGAAAAGTTTATTTTAAAAATATATAATTAACAGAAGCCCGCGTTGAGCATGCTTTTAAAACAAATGTAAACAGTAAATGGACTTTATTTAATTTTAAATCATATTTCATTGGCGTATTAATCATATAAAGCATTTTCTCCCATAGAAGGGCGTACTTGCCCGAAAGCTCGAGATTTTTTAAATAAAAATATTTTTAAAAGAAACTTTTCCCTGGAGGCTTTATGTTTTTATTTTAATAGATTTTAGTATTTAGCATATCCTTTGTTGTTTAAAATAAAAAAGGTTGTCCCCCAAAAGTTCGTTAACACTTGCAAAAAATTGAAATACCAATATTATTAGCTATAATATTATTCGCTGTTTTGTATAATGTCTTTGTATTATGTATAAAGTAATTGTATTTTGTATTATTATGTATTCGCCGTAATAATATTATTCCCCAAGTAATAAGAAAAACGACACTTGAAGTTACACCGCATGAGTTTCTTTTCAACGAAAAATAAATATTTTATTTCAAGGTGAAATATCGACCATTTCTATCCTTTTTGGATGAGGTATGAAAGGGTGAAATATGAAGAGTAATGACGAACGGAAAAATAAAGCCTAGTGGACATGGCATCTGCCCGGTAAGCGGAACATTGTGGGTTCGATTCCCATCCCTTGACACTTTTATTTTTCCGTTCGTCATTACTCTTCATAATTCACCCTTTCATACCTCATCCAAAAAGGATAGAAATAGTCAATATTTCACCTTGAAATAAAAATTTGATTTTTCGTTGAAAATAAACTCATGCGGTGTAACTTCAAGTGTTGTTTTACAATCACAGGCCGCAGTGTATTATATAAGAAAAACAATGTTTTAAGAAAAACACGAACATTTGGACAATCTTATATCAATAAAATCATATTTAGGTGTAAATATCCTCGAATTTACCTCTCTCACGTGTCGATTACTAAAACGCTATATAATAACAATGAATACTACACTGTGAAAGATGTTTACTACAAACAATGTCGAACAGGTAGTGTATGTACCCCAGTACTGAGAAAGAACCGTAAAAGTTGCGAAATCTAATTATGAACAAAGTTATGGCGGACCAAGGTATTTTATAACACGACAGGGTTCTTTTTTAACTTCGGGTTTTTTACGACCCATGTTCACCTTTCTTATAGGCGTTCTTTAAGACCTGGTTTAAATTAAAACATTCTGAAATGATAGTTATGGTTAGGTAGTTAGTGTCGGTGTTGTTTCCGCTATATCTTTCTTTTTTAATACATTAGATCGCCATCTGTTATGAAAATTCGAAACTATTATAGACGCGTATGATTCTTTTAAAAATTAAACAACATTGTAACAAAGTGTTTATTAGTAAATTTAATTGCCATCTATCGTCAAAACTTTACACAAATAAATTTACTGGCAATGCGTTTCTTTTAAATATCATCAAATAGAGATCATCTGTAGAGATAATATTTGATGATATTTAAAAGAAACGCATTGCGAGTAAATTTATTTGTGTAAAGTTTTTATTATTTTATTAACAGAGTATCATTGTTTATGTTTATATTTTGTTTTACTCTGTAAACTTCCCTCATTGTTTATCTTTTGTTTATTTCATAGTTTGTTCTTGTCTTAAATAAATTGTTGTGTCATCCTGAAGTTGGTCATTCCTTCTCCATCCCTGCGATGACACCTCCACTGCCAGATCTTAGGATCCCTTGCCACCAGTTCACGTTCTGCAGCCATGTTGGGACTAGAAGACCTTATCTGATAGGCCAATTAGCCCGGGATTCAAGAAAGTGAAGTTGGTCTTTCCTCATTTTCCACGTGGCAATATCTACTGCTCTTAATGCAATGGAAAAATTAATAGAGGGTTTGGCTCATCAGTGGTGAACCCTTCCAGCGGTTTCACCAGTTTAATCTAACATACCGCTGTTATATTGCATATTACGGTTTTCCTTTTATAATGATACTGATGGTAAATTCTTTGGGTCTAATAATTGTTTACTTTTTAAAAGAATCATACGCGTCTATAATAGTTTCTATGTAGACATCAACATTACCATAACTATATTGAAATATTATAAACTCAAAAGGAGCTTCTTCTATAGAACTTGTTTATTCCGCTAGCTTTCGAATGACATCGTTTTTCAACGGGGGTAAAGACGTGATGTGTTATACGTGCAATGTACATCTATATAATTGCACCCATCTCTCATCACACCTTGTCTTTACGCCCGTTGAAAAACGATGTCATTCGAAAGCTAGCGAAATAAACATGTTCTATAGAAGAAGCTCCTTTTGAGTTTATAATCTTACAATATATAATAGTTTCAAATTTTATTTTCAATTTCGGTATTTTTTTACTTCATTTATCCATTTAAAGCAAAAATGGTTTATATTACTCAGATATGTAAATCTTGTACAAATGCAAGCTTATTAATGAGTTTAACACTGATTCAAAATCACATTAATAGGTATCGCTCAGCAAGAGCAACCTAGTTCATGATAATTGAAACAGTGAATAATATGTGAAGGTTATTCACATATTAAACAATTTTTAACGCGGGATTCAATCCCGGTTCATGACTGTCGGGAATCGAGGGTGTTACCCTCTCATCCACCGACTTTAATGAGTTTAAGTAACCAAGAAGGGCTCTGACACTTTGAAATGAGAAATCGTATTGGTAGGTTTCAACCTGTATTGATATTTTGAAAAAATATCAACGATTAGTGGGTATTTATTCCGATAGATGGCGCAAGCCTTTATCAAATATTTGTTGCACGATCTCTACTAGATGCTTTTCTCCTTTCAGGTTCAATGCTTCAATCTTTCCATTTAAGCAATTGATTAAAAGTATTCTCGGCTTTCAAAGAAGTATATTTCTCAAAGAGACAGGTGACCCGTATGATATGTAAATAAATTCCTTATATTTGGATAATGGAATGTAAATATTTTACTAATTTTATGATAAAATCCATGATAAGTGTATTTGATGATTAGTTGACGAATTTTCTGTTTCGTGTTCTTCCATTATGATGCATTAGAGGATGGTTCAAAGTTAGTGTTGTATGAGATAATGTTATCTTATATAGATGTTTAATGTTTATTACTTTATGGCTCGGTGGTCGAGTGGTCTAAACCGTTGGTTTTCAATAGCAACGACCTGGGTTCGAATCCCGCATTGGACACTTTTTTTCTAATAAAAAAAATAGTTAGGGAAAAAATTAACATTGAAGTACAATGTTTATTTTTCACATAAAACAAACTTCTACTGTCCTTACTGTGATGGAATAATATATTATGGGAGGGCTTTGCTAATATTTTCTCTTAAACATTTGTCATATTATCTTTTTATATGTTTTTATCTACTTCCAATAAAAGTATAAGTTAAAAGTATATACAGTTAAACCTGTCTATAGGGCCCCTTCTTGGGACTCACCAAAAAAGGATGCTGTAGAGAAGGGGGTACTATAGCCAAATTTTATTGGCCAGAAATCTTCTGCTCGAATTTAGAAAGTCCGCCATTTTATAAAATGAGATGATCTTTTAAATGGTGAGTTTGATTACTGTAGAAATTGTGTACTGTAAAAACCTCTTGGGACTCACCAAAATAGGGTGCTATAGAGGGGATCGGTGGAAGGCTGGTTAAACCGTTTGGTTTTCGACCACTACGACCCGGGTTCGATTCCCGCATTGGACACTTTTTATGTTTAAAAAAATGCTCCAATGGCCCCCGATTATTGCAAAAGTCCAACCCCACCAGCGAGTGCAAGTAACCAAACGGGGCTCTGGCACATTTGTAAGTGCAAAGTCGAACTACTTTTCACATGTGTAGACATGTGGTGCACTTACAGTAAAAGCAGTCGCTAACTACCCACCATGATTATCGTGGGTTTGAGATAAGAAAGAAGAAGAAGGGTGCTATAGACAGGTCACTTTTAATGTAAATCGCATCGTACTATGTATTTAAAATCGGGCGCTATAAAGAGGGAGACGCTATTTAGAGAGGGCGCTATAGACAGGTTTAACTGTACTATTTTCGATTAAAAGATACTTTGACTTTTTTTTTTTTTTTTTAAATCTTATTGCTTTCTTATAATCATTATATTGTCAAATTCTTTATTTTTATTCATTTCTCCTGACGAAGACAAAATATTTTTGTTGAAACGTTGTGAAAATAAAAACTCTAACTGGCCGAAGTGTCTATTTTTCATAGAAATACAGTGGTACCTCGACATACGAGTTTAATTCGTTCCGCAACCTTGCTCGTATCTTGAATTACTCGTATCTCGAAGCAAAATTCCCCAAAAGCAAAAAACAAAGCTTTGCATATAGAACAAATAATAATGAAGAAGAAGAAAGAAACATTTTAGGAAAAGCAAAAACAAAACAAAAGTACTGGTCAAAAATAAACATTTAAAATCACAGATTAATATCTTCAACACTACCGAACCGAACTCGTATCTCGAATTTCGCTCGTAAGTCAAAACAAAAAATCACTTGCTCGTCGGCTCGTATCTCGAAAAACTCGCATGTTGGGGCGCTCGTATGTCGAGGTACCACTGTATATTCATTAGAGCTATCAAAAACTCTAGTAAAAAATCATTTTTGTCTATTTTTACACTTGGAATATACACTCATGGACAAAAATTGAGGAAGTGGAAAGTCTTTGATATTGTCAGTCGTCTAATTTGTTGAAGGAGACAGAGGTAATTTTGTTCACACACTGGTTGTCTCGTATGTCTTTAATAAAGGTCACTGTAATATCTCTCAGAGTTATTGTCTCAATCCCGATATACATGCTAAAAGGTACAACTTCCTTAAGTTTTGTACTTTAGTGCATTCGTAAATATATTTATTCAGAAACTCTTAATTTTTCCCAACAATTTCTACATTAATCAAACTCACCAATTAAAATATTTTTAATTATTTCGAAACCTTTCTCAAAGTTCTTTTAAATAACTCACTGAGGGAAAAAATAAAATCAAACTGATAGAAGTTTTATTTTCAACGTGAGCTCAATAAAAATCATTTCTTTTTTGAAAATGGCGGACTTTCTAAATTCGAGCAGAAGATTTATGGCCAATAAAATTTGTCTTTTTATTTATTTCGCAGCGCGGTCGTGAATAAATATCTTTGTAAATTTTTAACTATGCTCTCAGGTTCGTCTGAGTGTATTTATCTATTTACATTGGCATCGGGAAAGATCTGGAAATGTTTTATGGCTTATGTTGGTATCAAGTTTTCATATCGACAAAAACCTCACTAAAAATTGAATTCTAAATATTTTAGTAGATTTGAAATTGAGAAATATGGAGGTAACTATCTTTTATTATATTGATATCTTTTGTTAAATTTTTAATATATTAATATTCGTGTTTTATGTGTGTCTGTATAGAATATAAAATATTTTGACAATTGACAATTAAAATAATTTTATTGACATATTGTCAATACATACAAAGTACACAGTTTGCACTATTTAAAAAAAAGATAATATACATTATATACACTATGTACAATGAATATGGCGTCTCTACCAGCGCTGCAGAGTTTGGTGGAGAATCACCAGTGGGTCTCCAGCGACACCACCATTGTTTGATCGCATTGAGGGCAGTTGAAAGTTTATTCCATATGATTCTAAAAGAAACATTCAGGCTTTAAAAGTATTGATTTTTTAAGTATATGAATGAATTTAGAATCCAATTATACATTTTCTTTTCAAAAATAAACAATTTCTTCTGTCTTTACTGCAATGGAAAAATTAATGGGATACGCGTCTATAATAGTTTCGAATTTTGATAACAGATGGAGCGATAATGCATCAGAATTGTCTTTTATCTATAATTTTATTTTATTATTTTAGCAAAAAAAAAAAAAGAAACGCAATTCGAAATTAGAAATAAACTTTAGAATTTTATATTTTTTTCCCCGACCAAAGAATTTTGTCGAAACGTCAAAAAAACACTAGAAACTTCACTAGCTAAAATGTCTTTCAATCCTTTGATTTCAAGGTTAAAATGTTATTTCGCGATGCACAAATTTCCCATATGAAATCTGGAATAATTGGCAATTATGAAATAAAAATGTATTTATTTACAATCAATTTACATTACTCTAGGGGGTATTTCCTTCATTTATTTAGACACCTTCTAATTGGGCAAATATTTCTGCCCAAACAACGTTTTAAAACCCTTCGAACCATAAACAATGGCTTTAATTAAAATTAATAGTTTTCACACGAGAAAATAAATTAATAGTTACACTTCGTTGTAGATTTCCTTAATTGGGGAGTGATCTGTGACCTGGAAATTAAATAATATTTTTGAATTTATTTATTTTTGACCATTTTTAACTGACATTTACGGCTTAGATGAAACAAACGGCTTTAAAAGAGAACTAACTAGATAATTTATAGGGATATTTGACTTGTGACCATAATGGTAAATATATTTTATAATGCATTAGCGCGCCATCTGTTATCAAAATACGAAACTATTATAGACACGTATGATTCTTTAAAAAAATAAACAATTTCTACTGTCCTTACTGCAATGGAAAAATAAATGGGAGGACCTGGCTCATCAGTGGTGAACCCTCCCAGCGGTTTCGCCAGTTTAATCTACCATACCGCTGTTATATTGCATTTTTGGAACTTTCTTTTATAGTGATACTGTTGTTAGGCTCTTGGAATAGGTATTTTAGATGAACTATGGACATAAGCTTTGAGGACAGTAGAATTACATATAATTATAAATGTTAACTAAAATAATTTAAACTTTCAGTTGCATGATAAGAAGATGCCTTTTTTTAAAATTAATTTATTAACTTTTCACAGTATAAGTTCACATTTAACTATCTTTTCCACATCTCCTCTGTCTCCTTCAAAAAATAGTAATAGACGACCGGCGACATCAAAGATTTCCACTTCTATTTGTGTTGTCCATGAGTATATATGCATACACGAACTCATAAATAGGCTCAGAAACAAATATACCAACATATACGCAAATAGACACAAAAACAAACGTAAAACCTCTTCAAAAAAAGACGACCGGCGACATCAAAGACTTTCCACTTCTATTTGTGTAGTCCATGAGTGTACATGCACACACGAACTCATAGATAAGCTTAGAAACAAATACGCAAATAGATTCAAAAACTTCTTTAAAAAAAAAAAGACGACCAGCGACATTAAAGACTTTCAACTTCCATAAGTTTTGTCAACGAGTGTGATTGTATGAAAAGTACGTAAACGAATTTGTGAAGGTAAATCAATTTGTTTCAGAAAATTTTATAAATTTATTCCATAAAAAACTTTAAATTTACAAATTTTCTATATCATATCAATACTTATTCATGTTCATGATAAAATTGTGAAAAAAAATTGCAATCCAATTCAAAATAATATCAGTTGTAAATATCCACGCTGTATGTATTTGTAAATATTTCTTGTAAGATATAGTCGATGTTTTATTAAGGCCGTTGAAGAGAGATTATCACTTGAAAGCTAGCGTTTTGTAATAAAAAGAAACACATTGTGAGAAAATATTTTGTAATTTTAAAACTTTTTACTTACTTTAAGCTTGTTTATGCAATAAATTTGTTAAAGAGAGGTGGCAATCTTATAAAATATTTTTTTTTAAAGAAAATTGGCTTTCACAGATTCAGTTACGCACTTTTTTATATATACACCTATCCCCCGATTTACACGGTTGATACGTTCCTGAGAAAAACGTGTAAATCGGGGGATAGGTGTACACAGAAATAAAATTAAAATGCATTGACAGGTTAAAATATGTAGTCAGCACATAAGCTCGGGATTCCTCGTGAGATGTGTACACAGCGCATGTGTTCAATCACAGTAGCATTTAGTATAGTGTGATAAAAAAAACTTATTTGGGAAACCGTGTAAAAGCGAAAACGTGTAAAACAAGTACCGTGTAAATCGGGGGATAGGTGTATATTTATATTTTGATGACGGTTTTGGACATTCCAATAAGGTAAAAAAAAAAAGATGGATGTAAGTGAAACAAGTTCGGATGTTCTTATGGAATCTAAAGTAGCTGATGATAAATTGAGAGAGTTATTGAAGTTCTGACCTGTCCTGCTTACTCGCCAGACATTGCTCCATCTGATTCCGGCACGTTCCGTTTGTTAAGTCTAGAACTTAACGTGATGGCTTAGTTAACATTGTTGGAGCACATCAACTTCTGTTTTTTATTTTTTTAAGGAAGTTATACAATATAATATAATAAATTAATAAAATAATATAATAAATTAATAAAATAATATAATAAATTAATAAAAAAATTAACAATATTGTCACATCGAAAATTAGGAGAAACAAATTTTTCAGGAAGACACGGAAATTTATTTAAGGCAAGGACAAAATTAAAATTGATAAAATACAAAAGAAACTATATATTGGTTATCTCGTATGTCTTCAATAAAGGTCACTGTAATATCTTTCAGAGTTATTGTCTGAATCCCGATATATATGCTAAAAGGTACAACATCCTTAAGTTTTGTCCATGAGTGTATTGTCTGAATCCCGATATACATGGTAAAAGGTACAACTTCCTTAAGTTTTGTCCATGAGTGTATTGTCTGAATCCCGATATATATGCTAAAAGGTACAACTTCCTTAAGTTTTGTCCATGAGTGTATTGTCTGAATCCCGATATACATGCTAAAAGGTACAACTTCCTTAAATTTTGTCCATGAGTGTATTGTTTGAATCCCTATATACATGCTAAAAGGTACAACTTCCTTAAGTTTTGTCCATGAGTGTATTGTCTGAATCCCGATATACATGGTAAAAGGTACAACTTCCTTAAGTTTTGTCCATGAGTGTATTGTCTGAATCCCGATATATATGCTAAAAGGTACAACTTCCTTAAGTTTTGTCCATGAGTGTATTGTCTGAATCCCGATATACATGCTAAAAGGTACAACTTCCTTAAATTTTGTCCATGAGTGTATTGTTTGAATCCCTATATACATGCTAAAAGGTACAACTTCCTTAAGTTTTGTCCATGAGTGTATTGTCTGAATCCCGATATACATGCTAAAAGGTACAACTTCCTTAAGTTTTGTCCATGTGTGTATTGTCTGAATCCCGATATACATGTTAAAGGGTACAACTTCCGTAAGTTTCATTCATGAGTGTATTGTCTGAATCCCGATATACATGCTAAAAGGTACAACTTCCTTAAGTTTTGTCCATGAGTGTATTGTCTGAATCCCGATATACATGCTAAAAGGTACAACTTCCTTAAGTTTTGTCCATGAGTGTATTGTCTGAATCCCGATATACATGCTAAAAGGTACAACTTCCTTAAGTTTTGTCCATGTGTGTATTGTCTGAATCCCGATATACATGTTAAAGGGTACAACTTCCGTAAGTTTCATTCATGAGTGTATTGTCTGAATCCCGATATACATGCTAAAAGGTACAACTTCCTTAAGTTTTGTCCATGAGTGTATTGTCTGAATCCCGATATACATGCTAAAAGGTACAACTTCCTTAAGTTTTGTCCATGAGTGTATTTTCACATTGGTATGTTTGTGTGGTTGTAATTCGCTTGCTTATAGGTTTGTAAACAAATGTTTATCAAAAATAATACAATTTTTATAAAGAGCTTTGCTGTTTTTAAAGATTCTCATTTCTTTATTTTTTTTTAGATATTATCGAAGAAAAGGTTTGAGGAAAAAAGCTAGTTTTATTTTTAAGCATTTAATCAAACAGTAATATAGACATTTTAAAATATATTTACGATAAATTGTTATCAAAACAACCTTCAAAATGTTTTTTAAAAAGATAAAAGAAGACAAATCGAAATTTAAATACGTAAAAAAATAATGAAAACCCCAAGAAAAAAAACACCCAATTTGTAATTGCATGCTTAGAAACTATCTATTCATTATAAAGATAAAAGATCAAAAGATAATTTGAAAATGTTAATTTCTATCTCGTCTGTCTACATATTCCAACAATGTTTTAACAACAACAAGCTAATAAATTTTCACTAAATAATAAAAAAAAAAACTTATTTGCATACAAATTAACAAGAATTTTATTTCGAGCGCTGCAGATAATCCTATGCAAATTGTATTTTACACTCGACTTTAAATGCAGAAGATAATTTGTAAACAATGATATAAATTCCCAAACGAGTTTATACGTGGAATAACTAAGTGTTTACAAATTGCTTCGAATTATAAATATTTGTAGGTAATATTACATATATATATTTATATTTAAAAAAGATGCATATATTGGATTATAAATATTTTATTGTTCCAATAATTCGAGGGGCAACTCGCCTCTCTTTATCGAGGATGTTTTTGTTTTTCACTAGAACATGCGCGCACGCGAACAACACTCTCGTTCTACAAGGCCAATGAAAGAATTGTATCTTTGATTTAAATATTGTATTCAGTTTATATACAGCAAATAATTATATTTAATATTATAGATTATTATTTTATCTATGAAAGATATAGAGATTTATATACAACAGTGTAATTGTAAATACTTGTGTGTATTAATTCTAAATTGATGATATTTTTGAAAGCAAAATAAATGAGTAAATTAAAAGTATATACATAGTTATTTACAAATAATAAAGATATGAACTCTTTATAAATTTCTGGACAATCAAATTTTCTGTCATATTTATATATGAAACGAATAAAGACATTATAAAAAAGCGAATGTTTCTTTTCACAAATAAATCAAACTTTTACTGTCCTTACTGCGATGAAAAAATATTGGGAAGGCTTGGCTCATCATTGGTGAAACCTCCCAGCGGTTTCACCAATTTAATCTACCAGACCGCTTCTTTAGAGCTCTAATACTGTATTGGATCATTCTGCTTTTATATGATACACTGAAGGGTGGAATCTTAGAAATGGTATTTAAGTAAACTATGGACATAAGCTTTTAGGACAGTAGAATTACATATGAACCAAGCCTTCCCAATATATTTTTCATCGCAGTAAGGACAGTAGAAGTTTAATTTATTTATGAAAAGAAACATTCGCGTTTTAATGTCTTCATTGGTTATATATAGATGGCGTGTTATTGGTTTGTATTAATATGAGTAGATTTAAATATTGCCACGTGGAAAATTAGGAAAGACAAACTTCAGAATGACACAGCGATTTATTAAAAAGGTAAGAACAAATTATGAATGAAGAAAAAGGCATCTTATCGTGCAATTGAAAGTTGCTGATGGCTTGCGCCATCTATCGGAATAAATATCAACTATTCTCGTTGATTTATAATTATTCCAGAATTGGCCAAATACCTATTCTTGATTAATCAAGAAAAGCTTACAGTTACATGATAAGGAGATGCCTTTTTCTTAATTTATGCACCTTATCCCAGTACAATATTACATTTGTGCTATTCTTTCAAATTATGAATGATAAAAAAAAGATAAGCAATGAGGGAAGTTTACAAAATAGTAAAATATAAACATATCAAAAATGATACGCTGTTAATAAAATAATAAATACTTTGCTACATTTTTCCTAATGTTTTAACGTTTTTCTTCTAAAATATTATAAAAGGTTTATAGAGTTTTGTCTATAGATGAAGATAGAGATTGAGGTCCAATGAAGAGCCTCAGATGTCTCCGTACATCTCTATAAAAGCATTGTTCTCTATCTTGGGTGTGTAAAGCTGCTGTTCTGGGTCAATTTTCTGTCGTTTTCGTGTCCAATGAAGAGCCTCAGAAGTATCCGTACGTCTCTATCACAGCAATGTTCTCTATCTTGGGTGTGTAAAGCTGCTGTTCTGGGTCAATTTTCTGTTGTTGTTGTGTCCAATGAAGAGTCTCAGATGTATCCGTACATCTCTATCACAGCAATGTTCTCTATCTTGGGTGTGTAAAGCTGCTGCTCTGGGTCAATTTTCTGTTGTTGTTGTGTCCAATGAAGAACCTCGGATATCTCCGTACATCTCTATCACAGCAATGTTCTTTATTTTGGGTGTGTAAAGCAGCTGTTCTGGGTCAATTTTCTGTTGTTGTTGTGTCCAATGAAGAACCTCAGATATCTCCGATTATCTTTTTTTTTTAATCTATACAGCCTTTTTTATATAATTTAGCTTTGAAATACTATAATAAAAAGGGTTTTTTTACTCATTATAAATTTTATTTTTAATTGTAATTTCATTTTTAAGTGGATACATTTTATTTGGATAACAGCTACCTCTCCCTTTGAAAATGTACAAAACCTGCATTTTTCTCATTATATCTTCGCCCACCGCGGTAAAGACTCCGCTTATCTTATTTGAGTAAAACCCAACCGAAAATTAGGGCTACATTCTTTAGTTTAAAATTGAAAAAAAGACTAAAAATATTATAATATATTGTAGAAATATATGCATATAATATATATTAAAATTATATATATATAATCTAAAACTCAAATATTTCTATATTTCAAAAAATATATTTTTTTATTTTTATTCATTGATATTTCTACTTTTTGGTTATCATCGTTTTTAGAGTGACTTTCAGTTTTGTTGTAAATATGCGTAGTTAACATATCTATCCTTTTAAATCACTAATATAGGATTAACTTTATAAATTCTATATATTGTGATAATAACTAATGTATAATATTTTCCTCAAGTAATTGAAAATAAAAGCTACTTGATGGTGAATAATTATTATTTTTTTATCACGACTGCATCTTTTACCTTTTATCAAATCGATCCTTTGTCTTATCAACCCTTTATCTAATAACAAACAAATTATTCATAACATATATATTTAATTGCCATCTATCATTAATATTTTACACAAATAAATTTACTGGCAATACGTTTCTTTTAAATATTATCAAATATTATCTCTACATTTTTTTCTAATAATTTATTGAAATGTAGAGATAATATTTGATGATATTTAAAAGAAACGCATTGCCAGTAAATTTATATGTGTAAAATATTACATATATAATATAATACACAACTATATATATATATACCAAATTTAATTTACGAAAAAATTGAAGATTCCCAAAACTTTAAAGTTTATATTTGAATAAAGTTTAAAATTCTATAGAGAGAAAACCAAATTAAAACTCACAGAAGCCCTATCAAATATATTTTTTCTTTTTTATAAAATTCACAGAGGGGTTATGTAATACAAGACGATAGAATACAATTAAACCACAAGTTTGTTGGTGGTGGATTTAATAAGAAATGGAAGAAGAAGCTTCGTTTAAAAAAATAAACTTTACGTAAAAAAAAAAGTTTTTTTTTTTTCGAAACTCGAATTCTTTTTTTTTTTTTTGTACAAGAACGTAATTTATTTGAGTTTTAGAGGAGAAAACTTTGAAAATTACATGCAAAAGCATTTATCTTAAAATCTTAAAATACTTTCATGATATATTCAACGTTGTTTTAATGTTATAAAAACACTATTTCAGAGATTTTTTTATATATAAACCTATTAAAAAATGATAAGTTTTAAGATAGTTTTAAACGTGTTTTTAATAGAAATTCTAATGGTGATTGTTTAGTAATGAATTTAAACACATTTACTGAATCTTGTTAAATTGATTAATTGACGTGACAACGTCTTAAATTAGGTTGCGGCTGGGAGTCACTTATGAAAAAGTGTAACGCCCGGTAACGTTACGATGAGTCATCGAACGAGAGTGCTGCGCGCGCAGCTGCGCGCGCAGCGCTAGAGAATTAGGCGCATTGAATCGGCGCATGCTTGTCTCTGTCTTTGTCTTTCTCGAACGTTCTTGGCGTTGGAAAAACAAGAAAGCGTCATAATACAAGTTCACACGTGTGGTTAAAGTATCGTCAGCTGTGTCTGTAGTGAAAATGTGGAGTGCTTAGATTCGTCATTTACAACAACTACAACAATAAAGGTAAATAATTGTACACTGATATTTCATTATCGTAAACTATGATTGATTGATTAATTGTTAGATTGACACAAAAGTTGAGAAACTGAGTTTATAGGTTATGTCATACTATTGATAAATGTTGATAGTGTTAAGTAAATTATTAGTTTAAAATTAATTAATTAATTAATTATTATTTTACAAATTTTAAATAGTTTCAAATTTATTTAGCAAAAATTTGAACCTTCGATCTGAATAAATGTTTTGATTTTCGAATTGATTCTTTAAAATTACAAATATTAAGAAAAAGTGGCAGATATAAGAAAACTTTATTTAAACTGTGTTGAGCAAGAATTTTAACATCTAATTTAAGTAAATGTTTTAATTTTCAACTTCATCATTTACAATTACAAATTTTATTTAATTTCAAATTTATTTAGCAAAAATTTGAACCTTCGATCTGAATAAGTGTTTTGATTTTCAAATACCAACGCGGCTGGTGGAGTGGCGATCTATCGTAAATTATCATCGACATCTACGGCGGAAGTGTTCCAAGTTGCGATTACAGACGTAACTCGTGTCATTAAAACCAAGGGTGACATGTGCATGACTGAAGTTACTTGCTTCGCCGCTAATACTAGCTTCAAGTTTATACTCGGTGCTGTATATATTCATCCAGGAGCTAGTATGCAGGATATTGGAATGTTACTATGGCAAGGACTCGGTCCGTACATTCACAACAGCCAGTACGTGCCACCGTTCGTGCAAGTTGATTCTAGTATACCGATTCTTTTGTGTGGTGATTTTAACAAAAACGTAAAGCCTGACAACTCGTTTCTTAAATTCATGAAAAATTCGTATAATCTTGATTGCGTATCAAACGTTTCTAAGTCAACTACGTTAAAAGGAACAACTATCGACTTGACTTTCGCAAGACACATTACAGCAGAAACACTTCCTTTCATTTCATATTTCTCCTATCATCGTCCTATCCTCAACAAAATCACTCAAATAGGAATTAGTTAAGTTTAAGTTTACATGTACAATGTTTTAGTAAACAAAATATATTTCTATAGTTAAAATTTGTGCAATTCTTATTTTCATTCAATTCCTTGTTCCTATTGTGCAATTTAATTATATTCATATCAATAAATATTCTACCGTTGTCACGTAAAATCTTCGCCCGTAAAACCGACTTTACAGGCAACCATTGTTTTTTTTGCAAAGTTACTTTTGAGATGATAAATTAACATTTTATCTTTTTTAGCTCTCTCATTTTTTAAGAACTCTTCCAGTCTATCGGTGGTGGAGTCTTTCCCGTGGTGGGAGCCGCCAATGAAGACTTTTTATATATTATATATATATGTCACAATATATACTCTTCCAGGAATAATAAAGCAAACCTAGAACCAGCCCAGAGAGAGACGGGATGTAAAGTCCGGTCACTTGAGAAAGCAGCGACATTCCAAGGGATGGCAAATGGGGCCCGTCCGTTAACACCTTGGGACTTTTAAGACAGTTGGTGATTGTGTGCGACACGAACGGCCGCTCAGCGGTGGCAGGCCCGTCTCTCTCTCTCTGGTTGCCTGGGTTCCTTCTTTTCCAACTTGTGGTGTCCTTATTTCTCTTTCAACCTTATTATATTGCCACATATATACTCGTATATATATGTTAAAAAAAGGCATTTCCTGATTGTGCAACTGAAAGTTGCTGATGGCTTGCACCATCTATCGGAATAAATATCAACTAATTGTTGATTTTTAAGTTTCACGATCTGGAAATGCCTTTTTTCTTGATTTATCTACCTGATCCAAGTACCAATTCACTTCTGTACTATTTTTCATATATATATGTAAAGAGACAAGAGTCGCCTCACCCGTCAAAATAGACGTCTAAATAGATGGCGTCTGGTTTTAGACGTCTATTTTGACGGGGACTCTTGTCTCTTTAGATCAATTTCCTCCCGACAAAATTCCCAACTATATATATATATGTATATTTATTAATTATTTATATTTAAATCTATTTAATAATATATTTAACCTTATATAATCTTATATGGACATTGTAATAAATCAGTTTCAATCTCAATCTCTCTTAACAGACTTTTTTATAATTTATCTTTAAGATAATTTAATAAAAAAGGGTTTTTTACTCTTTATAAATTTCATTTTTAATTATAATTTCATTTTCGTAAGGATACATTTCATTTGGATAATAACTACCTCTCCCTTTGAAAATGTACAAAAACTGCATTTTTTCTTCATTATATCTACGTTAAGTGGAAAGATTTATATTGGAAAATATGTCTCAACACTAATTATGATGAATTCAGAGAATAGTAAAGCTGTTTTAAAAATGGAGAAGGGTTTATTTTATATTTGAATGTCATCTTTCATAAAAAATATATCCAATATACACTCATAGACAAAACTTAAGGAAGTGGTAAGCCTTTTATGTGGCCGGTCGTTTTTATTTTTTAAGGAGACAAAGGAAATTTTGTTCACAATCGGTTATCTCGTGTGTCTTTAATAAAGGTCACTGTAATATCTTTCACTGTTAGTGTCTGAATCCTGAAATATATGCAAAAAATACAACTTCCTTAAGTTTTGTCCATGAGTGTATTGTCTGAATGCCGATATACATGCTAAAAGGTACAACTTTCTTAAGTTTTGTCCATGAGTGTATTATCTCAATCCCGAAATACATGCTAAGAGGTACAACTTCCTTAAGTTTTGTCCATGAGTGTATTGTCTGAATCCCTATATACATGCTAAAAGGTACAACTTCCTTAAGCTTTGTCCATGAGTGTATTGTCTGAATCCCGATATACATGCTAAAAGGTACAACTTCCTTAAGTTTTGTCTCTATGAGTGTATTGTCTGAATCCCGATATACATGCTAAAAGGTACAACTTCCTTAGGTTTTGTCCATGAGTGTATTGTCTGAATCCCGATATACATGTTAAAAGGTACAACTTCCTTAAGTTTTGTCCATGAGTGTATTGTCTGAATCCCGATATACATGCTAAAAGATATCACTTCCTTAAGTTTTGTCTCTATGAGTGTATTCAAAAAGAAGAAGCTACTAAAATAGATATACAATATATAATATAAATAAGGAATATTTTATATATTTATATAATACTAGCGGGCGTACCCGGCTTCGCCCGGGTTTTACCCGAGTAAAGGTTTGCCTAACGAATCTCTCGATAAAGTGAACATTTTTTCCCGGTCCCTTGAAAAATACTCGATAAGTTGAATAAAATCAATATTAATTGGTTCCCTCGGTAATTGGAAGTTAAAGGAATAGTGTCTTGCCTTGGAATTGTATCATTATTCTTGTATGGACGTACCCGGCTTCGCCCGGGTTTTACCCGAGTAAAGGTTTGTCTAACGAATCTCTCAATAAAGTGAACATATTTTCCCGGTCCCTTGATAAATACTCGATAAGTTGAATAAAATCAATATTAATTGGTTCCCTCGGTAATTGGAAGTTAAAGGAATAGTATCTTGCCTTGGAATTGTATCATTATTCTTGTCTCAAATAAATTGCCGTGTCATCCTGAATTTTGTCTTTCCTAATTTTCTACATTACAAAATCATCGTATCATCATGATAATATTTAGAGCAGATTGTTGAATTATAACAGATAAATTAGAATATTTATCTTGATTATTTTATGTTGAAAAAATAGGAAGGAGAATGCCGGGAAATTGTCTTTAAAGATAGAAAGTTTTATTAAGTTATGCTCTAATGTTACATAAAGTTAAAGCAGCTTGCTTTACATACTCCATCACAACAATGGTAGAAATAATTTATATACATAGCGGTCAATTGGTCAAAAACAAATAAAAGAAGAGTAGAATGCTGAAATTGATTATTCCAACACCCTCCCTCAATTTCTACATTCCCAATCCAGCAACATGTTTATCATACAAGACTCTTGGCAGACCTTTAGTAAGGATGTCGGCAACATTTTCCTGGGTTGGTATGTGAACGACCTCGACAAGACCATCGCTGCAAATGCTTCTAATATAATGCCATTTGATGTCAATGTGTTTAGTTCTGGCATGATGGACTGGATTTCTCGCCAGCTGTTGAGCGCCCTGGTTATCAGTCTTTAAAACCGTAGGTTCATTCAATAATTCACTAAATCCCATCTCATCCAACAGCGCTCTAAGATAGACTGCCTCCTTTCCCGCTTCACAAAGTGCTATGTACTCTGATTCCGTGCTCGAAAGAGCGACAGTCTGCTGCTTCTTCGATTCCCAAGCTATTGGACCTCCTGCTAAGAAGAAAACAAGTCCCGTTTGAGATTTTCTATCCGCGAGGTTTCCACCCCAATCAGCGTCGACACAACCATAAAGGGTCTCATTAGTTTTCTCGTAAGTTATTTTCAAACATAAAGTGCCCTTTAGATAGCGGAGGACACGCTTGGCCGCATTCCAGTGCTGTCTCCTAGGATCATTGCTGAACTGTCCCAAAGCACTAACCGCATAGGCTATATCAGGCCTTGTCGACACTGAAAGATATATTAACGATCCATTCAGTGATTGGTATTCTTCCTTTTTTACTGGCTCATTCTCACCCTCTATAGATGAAATCTTTGTTAACTTGGAGTTCGAGTCCATGGGTGTAGAAATCGGCTTGGCCTCCTTCATTCTATATTTCGCCAGAAGTTCTTCAATATATTTCTCTTGATCTATGGATATTGAGCCATCCTTTTTCGTTTGTATTCTTATACCCAAACAATAATTTATCTTTCCAAGATCTTTTATTTTGAATATCTTCTTCATACTTTCTTTAAAGGATATCAACGTGTCTTCTCTTTCAGCTGCAATTATCAAATCATCAACATAGATTGCCACCAGAAGAATGCCTTCATGATGTTTGATGTAGACACAGTTATCAGTTTTCATCTGTTCTAGGCCCATTTCTTTTAATACTGAATCGAGCTTTGCATGCCAAGTCATTCCAGCCTGTTTCAGACCATATATAGCCTTCTTTAGTTTACATACCCTTCTTGGATATTTCTTTGACTCGAAATTTTCTGGTTGTGTCATGTAAATTTCTTCTTTGACATCACCATTCAAGAAGGCAGACTGAACATCCATTTGATGGACCAGCAAATCATATTCAACGGCCAAGGCTAAAACTGTTCTGATCGTACTGTGGCGTACAACTGGTGCAAAGGTTTCCTCATAATCAATACCGTATTTTTGGGAATAACCTTTTGCTACAAGTCGAGCCTTATACCGTTCAAGAGAACCATCACTACTATACTTTCTCCTGAATACCCATTTGCTTCCAATTACGTTTTGGCCCTTAGGGGGATCAACCAGTTCCCAAGTTTTGTTTTCAATCAATGAACCAAACTCCTCCTTCATTGCTTTCCTCCAAAAATAAGAATCCTTTCCAGACAGCGCTTCCTCTGCGTCTTTTGGATCTGGGGAGTACTTCACTTCTGAAAATTCTTGCGTGGATAAATTTGCCGTAGGATATTCCTTTCTTGGTCGGCCAGGTTTTCCCGTTCTAATATACCTTGGTCTTCCTCTTCCTCTCTGCGAGATGACTTCCATTGTTTCTGATGGTTCGCCTAAAAAATCCGAATCAGTTCCGGGCAAAGTGTTTTCATCATCCTGAAGACTTTCCTCCTCCAATAATACATCTTCCTTTTTCTGTGATATAGCTTCAATTTGCCCCACGTCATTCCTAGAGGTAGAGTTTTCAGATTCGAGGAAACGTACATCTCGACTTTTTATCATCATGCCTGTTCCAGGCTTCCATAATCTGTACGCCTTTGATTCGGGAGAATAGCCAACCAGTCGGTATTCTTCACTACGAGGAGCGAATTTTCCTCTTCTCGGACGGTTGTCAACAGCGAAACATTTACATCCTATCATTCTTAAATGAGAAACGGTTGGTTTTCTTCCTGTAAATATTTCATACGGAGTTCGACTTTCATTTGTTCTTGGGCATCTGTTTCTGATGTATGTAGATGTATGCACAAGTTCAGCCCAAAGTGGATCTGGGAGGTTCGCTTGAATTATGAAACATCTAGTCATTTCTACCAGAGTTCTGTTCGCTCTTTCAGCAACTCCATTTTGTTGCGGAGAATATTCAACTGAGAGCTAATGTCCAACTCCCTCCTCCAATAAATATTCTTTAAAATCTGTACTCAAATACTCTGCGGCATTGTCACTTCTGATTGCTTTAATTTTCTTGCCAGTTTGTTTCTCAGCAAATCTTTTAAATACTTTAAATCCTTTGAAAATTTCACTTTTTCGTTTCATAACAAAAGTGAATATCATTCGTGAGAAATCGTCAATGAAAGTTGCGAAGTACAATGCACCGCCATATGACTTTGTTCTCATCGGTCCACATATGTCAGAATGAATAAGTTGCAGTGGCTCTGTTGACTTTGTCAGAGAGACTTCTGGGAATGGTAATCGAGTCTGTTTACCCCTAATACAAGTTTCACAACTTGTTATACTTTTAAATTCACCCTTGGGTAATCCATTGACTAAATTCTCTCTCTGCAATTTCTTGAGGTCATCAAAATTAAGATGACCAAACCTATTATGCCAAATTTCACTGCTATTTTTGTCTATACACATTCTGGTAAATTGCGTTTTTGCATATTTAGTTTGACGCAATATGTAAAGTCCGTTTCTTTTGTAAGCTTCTATGCAAATTTTCCTCAATGGATTCACAATTTCCGCTTTTTCTCTCATAAATTTTACAAAGAATGATTTTTCTGTGCAGGTGCTGACTGAAATCAAATTTCCCTTCAGTCCTGGGACAAACAACACATTTTCTAATTTTAATAAAAATGGTTCACCATGTTCGAAAACTTCCAATTCTACCGTTCCTGTACCTAAAGCTTCTATGCTTTGGTCGTTCGCTAATTTAACGGCTATTGGCTCTGTTTCTCTTAAATTTGAAAATGCTGTTCTTAAGCAGCACATGTGTGCAGTTGCACCGCTATCCAGGCACCACTCGTCAACCTCAAGAATATTTTCATCTCTAATTCCTAGAGAAGCAGCCATTCGCGTATTGTTTCTTCTAGAGTTCCTTTTTGACCAGCAGTCAGCCGCTTTGTGGCCTTTCTTGCCACAGTAATGGCAGTTAAATTTAAAATCCTTCCGATTTGGTGGTTTAGTGGAATTGGTAGTTTTTCTTTCTGGATTTCCAAAAAAGGCATTTTGTTCTCCAGACGAAGTTCCCTCCATTTCACGTTGTCTTTGATCTTCTTCTATAATCTTCACCTTTAAAGTTTCAAGTTTTGGGAGCTCATCTCTGGTTTCTATTGTAGTTCTGAATCCTTCGTACGATTCTGGAAGACTACACAACAAGAGTATAACTAAAAAGTCTTCGGGTACTTGAGCCCCAATTTCACCTAGATTGTCCACTAATGAAGTAAATTTACTCAGGTAATCTTTCAAATCATCATTAGGCCTCATTTTCATCTGTATAAGCCTTTTGGTTAGGGAAACTCTCGTCGCAGGTCCTTTTGGTCGATAAACTTCTTCTATCTTTTTCCAGGCCTCCTCGGCAGTCTTGCAATTCTTAACATGTATTAGTTCTGATGGATTCAAGCTCAATACAATTGTAGCAAGAGCCTTCTGATCCTTATTTTGCCAATTAGTAAACTCTTGGTTACCGGGTTCAGGTTTGACATTGGCTTCATTAACATAAATCCACAGATCAGAGTGAACAAGAATCATTTGCATTTGAAGCCTCCATGTCTCAAAGTTTTGCTTATTCAACTTCTCAATTTGATATAGACTGGACATGCTTGATTCTTAATATCTTAGACAATCAGTCCTGGGCCCATAACCTGTTGAAAAAATAGGAAGGAGAATGCCGGGAAATTGTCTTTAAAGATAGAAAGTTTTATTAAGTTATGCTCTAATTTTAAATAAAGTTAAAGCAGCTTGCTTTACATACTCCATCACAACAATGGTAGAAATAATTTATATACATAGCGGTCAATTGGTCAAAAACAAATAAAAGAAGAGTAGAATGCTGAAATTGATTATTCCAACGTTTTAAAGCGAAAAGTTATTTCAAAAATTTTATTTGCTAGAAACCTTCCCAGTACTATACTAAATAACTTCCCAAAGTTTCATGGCGTTCCAATGAGTGGTTTGGTCAGGCATAAAGGGCAAACAGACACACACACACATACATTCATTTTTATATATATAGAAGATATATATAACATATATATATATATAACAGTGTAACATACAAGACATAAATATAAGAAGAGTTTCACCACGTAAAGGATTTAAATTTCTTCTCTAAAGTCCCCAATTTGTGAATGGTCTATCCTTGGCAAAGAATCTCCAAGTTTTACATTTATTCCCTTCAAATCCCTTTCCCTAAAAAAAGGGTGTTTATTTGTGAAGTGTCTTTTTTTAAAAGGAGCGCGGGGTTATTTACATGTTTCACTTGCAAATTGAGCCTTCTGTTACCCAACTATTTTATTTATTTTTCTGGTAGGAAGACTGCGTTTCAAAGGTTTTGATTACTATTGATGAAAAATGAATACATTTTATCGAAACGTTTGTGTAAAATATATAAATATTTAACTCTGATATGTTATTTAGATAATTATTGGTGTTTTAGATAATAGATGGCGTCTATTTTGAAGAGAGAGGTGTATAATAGAACAATTTAATCCCTGCGAAAATACCACATGTATATATATTAGATATTACGATGCACTAGCGCGGCATCTGTTATCAAATTACAAAACTATTTTAGACGCGTAATATTCTTTTTTTTTTTTTTTTGTAAATAAAACAATTTCTACTGCCCTTACTGCTGGGAAGGTTCACCACTGATGAGCCAGGCCCTCCCTTTAATTTTTCTATTGCAGTAAGGGCAGTAGAAATTGTTTTATTTATTAAAAAATATATATATTACGCGTCTAAAATAGTTTTGTAATTTGGCATATTAGACAGTAAAAAGGCATATATTGGATTTAATAAAAGATTTATTTGCCAATATATGCCTTTTTACTATCTAATGATTTAAGTATGGATTGCTCTATTTTCAGAACAAAAAATAGATATGTATATGATGATTCGAAAATTTCTTTAGCGAAATAATATGAGGGTTTATAAAAAGAGGGTTTATAAAAAGGCATTCAAACTTTGACTATTTTTGCTTATAAGTGATTGGTAAGCATCCCGAAAAGACCGGCTATAAAAAAAACTATGTTTTATAGCTATACTAGCCGAATGACCCGGGCAACGCCCGTGTTTTACCCGATTGAATGTTTTGATTCAAATACTATTTGTTACAATTATAAATTGGCGCCTTAAATAAATGCATATGTTAGTTAATAACTATAGCCTATGTGCTTTATCTGTCTATGTACTGTTGGCTTCCGTAGGCGTCTCTTACTGGGAAAAAGAAAGAGAGGATTCCATTTAGTTATTAACTAATATATGCATTTATTTAAGGAGCGACCCGCTCCAACACAATAGTTACAAAAACGAAAGAGCGAGTGGGGGGGGGGCATGATGGGGGGGGGGGGGGGGGGGGGCAAAGGTGGCGTGATCGTAGCCAACGAATAGGAGAACGCCATTCCAAAAAAGAAGCAAACGGTGACAGAGATGAAAACTGAAGAATTGATGACGCTCGTAACTGTATATAGAATATACATATAATGATATACTGATGAAGGTCATACCTCGAAAGCCTGGTATACAGGTTGGCTTTTTGTCTGTTTTTGCCAAAACTCGTGTTGTGGTTCATTACTTAACACCCACTAGCAAGGTTTTTAATTGGGTTTATAAACATAATGCACATTGTTCTCTAATGCATATTCAAAGGGAAAGGTGCCTCTTTTAGGTACATGAATATCATCTTCTTGCAACTTTATGTTGTATTCTTGTATACATAGATAAGAGGAGTGTTTGTAGGTATAGGTTTGTTTATTTGGTCTGCATATATACTTACATACTCTTTGAACTTTTTTTTATAAATAATAATCTATTTACAAGTAGATATGTAACAGCTTGTAGATGACTTGTTATTGTTGTTGTTGTCGTGTCCAAAGAAGAGTCTCAGATGTCTCCATGCATCTCCATCACAGCAGCAGCAATATCCACTATCTAGGGATGACTTGTAGATATGTAACAAAAGGTTTTCGAGAACAACAGTAAAATGTTTCTTTTATATATAAAAACATTTATCTCTTTTCAAACTTTTTGTTATTTAATACATTCATGGACAAAACTTTAGGAAGTTGTACCTTTTACCATGTGTATATCGGGATTCAGACAATACACTCATGGACAAAACTTTAGGAAGTTGCACCTTTTACCATGTATATCGGGATTCAGACAATACAATCATGGAGACAAAACTTAAGGAAGTTGTACCTTTTAGCATGTATATCGGGATTCAGACAATAAACTCATGGACAAAACTTAAGGAAGTTGTACCTTTTAGCATGTATATCGAGATTCAGACAATACACTCATGGACAAAACTTAAGGAAGTTGTACCTTTTAGCATGTATATCGGGATTCAGACAATACACTCATGGAGACAAAACTTAAGGAAGTTGTACCATTTAGCATGTATATCGGGATTCAGACAATACACTCATGGACAAAACTTAAGGAAGTTGTACCTTTTAGCAAGTATATCGAGATTCAGACAATAAACTCATGGACAAAACTTAAGGAAGTTGTACCTTTTAGCATGTATATCGGGATTCAGACAATAAACTCATGGACAAAACTTAAGGAAGTTGTACCTTTTAGCATGTATATCGGGATTCAGACAATAAACTCATGGACAAAACTTAAGGAAGTTGTACCTTTTAGCATGTATATCGGGATTCAGACAATACACTCATGGAGACAAAACTTAAGGAAGTTGTACCATTTAGCATGTATATCGGGATTCAGACAATACACTCATGGACAAAACTTAAGGAAGTTGTACCTTTTAGCAAGTATATCGAGATTCAGACAATAACTCTGAAAGATATTACAGTGAACTTTATTGGAGACATACGAGATAAACAAGTGTAAACAGCCTCTGTCTCCTTCAAAAAAAAAAAATAATAATAATAGACGACTGGCGATATCAAAGACTTTCTATTTCCTTAATTTTTTCTCTAAGAGTGTATTTTAATAAATTTCCACCACAATAATACTAATAATAACAGTTATAATAAGCATTTAGTGAAACAATATTTATATGACAAATATCAACTCGGAGAAAACCTGAAAGAAGAAACTAACTAAATCGCTTATACATTTTTTTAGAAAATGCTATTAAAATAACTGAATTATAAATATTGAAATTCGATTTTAAAATAAATTATTGAAACAGATATTCTATATATATATTCAAATAAACATAGCCCAATATTGAAAAAAAGCTTTTCTATTTTGAAAAATAAATGCAATATGACGCGGGGCTTTTAAAGAGATGGGTTTGCCCTCATCATCAAAGCTCTTATATCTAATTGGATTGGAATTTATTAGATATATTTCCATTTAATAACATCATTGGATATATATAAATAGCTTTTAGAGTATAGATTTAATGGTTTTACTTATACAGTAGAACTACCTCCCTGTAAAGGACACCTAATTGCAGAACCAAAGTGTCCTTTAAGGGAGAGGTTTCTTCTTACTGGAGGGTTGCTAAATAGTAAAAAAAGTAATTTTGGCAATTAAATCTGTTCTTTATAGAGAGATGTCCTCTCATGTAGGTTCTACTTTAGATAGGTGTCCTCTCATGGAAGTTCTACTGTAGAGAGGTGTCCTCTCATGGAGTATGTTCTACTGTAGAGAGGTGTCCTCTAGTGCGAGTGTCCTCTCATGGAAGTTCTACTGTAGAGAGGTGTCCTCTAGTGCGAGTGTCCTCTCATGGAAGTTCTACTGTAGAGAGGTGTCCTCTAGTGCGAGTGTCCTCTCATGGAGGTTCTACTTTAGATAGGTGTCCTCTCATGGAAGTTCTACTGTAGAGAGGTGTCCTCTAGTGCGAGTGTCCTCTCATGGAAGTTCTACTGTAGAGAGGTGTCCTCTAGTGCGAGTGTCCTCTCATGGAAGTTCTACTGTAGAGAGGTGTCCTCTAGTGCGAGTGTCCTCTCATGGAAGTTCTATTGTAGAGAGGTGTCCTCTAGTGCGAGTGTCCTCTCAAGGAGGTTCTACTTTAGATAGGTGTCCTCTCATGGAAGTTCTACTGTAGAGAGGTGTCCTCTAGTGCGAGTGTCCTCTCATGGAAGTTCTACTGTAGAGAGGTGCCCTCTAGTGCGAGTGTCCTCTCATGGAAGTTCTACTGTAGAGAGCTGTCCTCTAGTGCGAGTGTCCTCTCATGGAGTATGTTCTACTGTAGAGAGGTGTCCTCTAGTGCGAGTGTCCTCTCATGGAAGTTCTACTGTAGAGAGGTATCCTCTAGTGCGAGTGTCCTCTCATGGAGTATGTTCTACTGTAGAGAGGTGTCCTCTAGTGCGAGTGTCCTCTCATGGAAGTTCTACTGTAGAGAGGTGTCCTCTAGTGCGAGTGTCCTCTCATGGAGTATGTTCTACTGTAGAGAGGTGTCCTCTAGTGCGAGTGTCCTCTCATGGAAGTTCTACTGTAGAGAGGTGTCCTCTAGTGCGAGTGTCCTCTCATGGAGTATGTTCTACTGTAGAGAGGTGTCCTCTAGTGCGAGTGTCCTCTCATGGAAGTTCTACTGTAGAGAGGTGTCCTCTAGTGCGAGTGTCCTCTCATGGAAGTTCTACTGTAGAGAGGTGTCCTCTAGTGCGAGTGTCCTCTCATGGAAGTTCTACTGTAGAGAGGTGTCCTCTAGTGCGAGTGTCCTCCAATGGAAGTTCTACTGTAGAGAGGTGTCCTCTAGTGCGAGTGTCCTCTCATGGAGGTTCTACTTTAGATAGGTGTCCTCTCATGGAAGTTCTACTGTAGAGAGGTGTCCTCTAGTGCGAGTGTCCTCTCATGGAAGTTCTACTGTAGAGAGGTGTCCTCTAGTGCGAGTGTCCTCTCATGGAAGTTCTACTGTAGAGAGCTGTCCTCTAGTGCGAGTGTCCTCTCATGGAGTATGTTCTACTGTAGAGAGGTGTCCTCTAGTGCGAGTGTCCTCTCATGGAAGTTCTACTGTAGAGAGGTATCCTCTAGTGCGAGTGTCCTCTCATGGAGTATGTTCTAATGTAGAGAGGTGTCCTCTAGTGCGAGTGTCCTCTCATGGAAGTTCTACTGTAGAGAGGTGTCCTCTAGTGCGAGTGTCCTCTCATGGAGTATGTTCTACTGTAGAGAGGTGTCCTCTAGTGCGAGTGTCCTCTCATGGAAGTTCTACTGTAGAGAGGTGTCCTCTAGTGCGAGTGTCCTCTCATGGAGTATGTTCTACTGTAGAGAGGTGTCCTCTAGTGCGAGTGTCCTCTCATGGAAGTTCTACTGTAGAGAGGTGTCCTCTAGTGCGAGTGTCCTCTCATGGAAGTTCTACTGTAGAGAGGTGTCCTCTAGTGCGAGTGTCCTCTCATGGAAGTTCTACTGTAGAGAGGTGTCCTCTAGTGCGAGTGTCCTCTCATGGAAGTTCTACTGTAGAGAGGTGTCCTCTAGTGCGAGTGTCCTCTCATGGAAGTTCTACTGTAGAGAGGTGTCCTCTAGTGCGAGTGTCCTCTCATGGAGGTTCTACTTAGATAGGTGTCCTCTCATGGAAGTTCTACTGTAGAGAGGTGTCCTCTAGTGCGAGTGTCCTCTCATGGAAGTTCTACTGTAGAGAGGTGTCCTCTAGTGCGAGTGTCCTCTCATGGAAGTTCTACTGTAGAGAGCTGTCCTCTAGTGCGAGTGTCCTCTCATGGAGTATGTTCTACTGTAGAGAGGTGTCCTCTAGTGCGAGTGTCCTCTCATGGAATTTCTACTGTAGAGAGGTGTCCTCTAGTGCGAGTGTCCTCTCATGGAGTATGTTCTACTGTAGAGAGGTGTCCTCTAGTGCGAGTGTCCTCTCATGGAAGTTCTACTGTAGAGAGGTGTCCTCTAGTGCGAGTGTCCTCTCATGGAGTATGTTCTACTGTAGAGAGGTGTCCTCTAGTGCGAGTGTCCTCTCATGGAAGTTCTACTGTAGAGAGGTGTCCTCTAGTGCGAGTGTCCTCTCATGGAGTATGTTCTACTGTAGAGAGGTGTCCTCTAGAGGGAGTGTCCTCTCATGGAAGTTCTACTGTAGAGAGGTGTCCTCTAGTACGAGTGTCCTCTCATGGAGTATGTTCTACTGTAGAGAGGTGTCCTCTAGTGCGAGTGTCCTCTCATGGAAGTTCTACTGTAGAGAGGTGTCCTCTAGTGCGAGTGTCCTCTCATGGAGGTTCTACTTTAGATAGGTGTCCTCTCATGGAAGTTCTACTGTAGAGAGGTGTCCTCTAGTGCGAGTGTCCTCTCATGGAAGTTCTACTGTAGAGAGGTGTCCTCTAGTGCGAGTGTCCTCTCATGGAAGTTCTACTGTAGAGAGCTGTCCTCTAGTGCGAGTGTCCTCTCATGGAGTATGTTCTACTGTAGAGAGGTGTCCTCTAGTGCGAGTGTCCTCTCATGGAAGTTCTACTGTAGAGAGGTATCCTCTACTGCGAGTGTCCTCTCATGGAGTATGTTCTACTGTAGAGAGGTGTCCTCTAGTGCGAGTGTCCTCTCATGGAAGTTCTACTGTAGAGAGGTGTCCTCTAGTGCGAGTGTCCTCTCATGGAGTATGTTCTACTGTAGAGAGGTGTCCTCTAGTGCGAGTGTCCTCTCATGGAAGTTCTACTGTAGAGAGGTGTCCTCTAGTGCGAGTGTCCTCTCATGGAGTATGTTCTACTGTAGAGAGGTGTCCTCTAGTGCGAGTGTCCTCTCATGGAAGTTCTACTGTAGAGAGGTGTCCTCTAGTGCGAGTGTCCTCTCATGGAAGTTCTACTGTAGAGAGGTGTCCTCTAGTGCGAGTGTCCTCTCATGGAAGTTCTACTGTAGAGAGGTGTCCTCTAGTGCGAGTGTCCTCTCATGGAAGTTCTACTGTAGAGAGGTGTCCTCTAGTGCGAGTGTCCTCTCATGGAAGTTCTACTGTAGAGAGGTGTCCTCTAGTGCGAGTGTCCTCTCATGGAGGTTCTACTTTAGATAGGTGTCCTCTCATGGAAGTTCTACTGTAGAGAGGTGTCCTCTAGTGCGAGTGTCCTCTCATGGAAGTTCTACTGTAGAGAGGTGTCCTCTAGTGCGAGTGTCCTCTCATGGAAGTTCTACTGTAGAGAGCTGTCCTCTAGTGCGAGTGTCCTCTCATGGAGTATGTTCTACTGTAGAGAGGTGTCCTCTAGTGCGAGTGTCCTCTCATGGAAGTTCTACTGTAGAGAGGTGTCCTCTAGTGCGAGTGTCCTCTCATGGAGTATGTTCTACTGTAGAGAGGTGTCCTCTAGTGCGAGTGTCCTCTCATGGAAGTTCTACTGTAGAGAGGTGTCCTCTAGTGCGAGTGTCCTCTCATGGAGTATGTTCTACTGTAGAGAGGTGTCCTCTAGAGGGAGTGTCCTCTCATGGAAGTTCTACTGTAGAGAGGTGTCCTCTAGTACGAGTGTCCTCTCATGGAGTATGTTCTACTGTAGAGAGGTGTCCTCTAGTGCGAGTGTCCTCTCATGGAAGTTCTACTGTAGAGAGGTGTCCTCTAGTGCGAGTGTCCTCTCATGGAGTATGTTCTACTGTAGAGAGGTGTCCTCTAGAGGGAGTGTCCTCTCATTGAAGTTCTACTGTAGAGAGGTGTCCTCTAGTGCGAGTGTCCTCTCATGGAGTATGTTCTACTGTAGAGAGGTATCCTCTAGAGGGAGTGTCCTCTCATGGAAGTTCTACTGTAGAGAGGTGTCCTCTAGAGGGAGTGTCCTCTCATGGAAGTTCTACTGTAGAGAGGTGTCCTCTAGTGCGAGTGTCCTCTCATGGAGTATGTTCTACTGTAGAGAGGTGTCCTCTAGTGCGAGTGTCCTCTCATGGAGTATGTTCTACTGTAGAGAGGTATCCTCTAGAGGGAGTGTCCTCTCATGGAAGTTCTACTGTAGAGAGGTGTCCTCTAGTGCGAGTGTCCTCTCATGGAAGTTCTACTGTAGAGAGGTGTCCTCTAGTGCGAGTGTCCTCTCATGGAGTATGTTCTACTGTAGAGAGGTGTCCTCTAGAGGGAGTGTCCTCTAATGGAAGTTCTACTGTAGAGAGGTGTCCTCTAGTGCGAGTGTCCTCTCATGGAGTATGTTCTACTGTAGAGAGGTATCATCTAGAGGGAGTGTCCTCTCATGGAAGTTCTACTGTAGAGAGGTGTCCTCTAGTGCGAGTGTCCTCTCATGGAGTATGTTCTACTGTAGAGAGGTGTCCTCTAGAGGGAGTGTCCTCTCATGGAGTATGTTCAACTGTAGAGAGGTGTCCTCTAGAGGGAGTGTCCTCTCATGGAGTATGTTCTACTGTAGAGAGGTGTCCTCTAGAGGGAGTGTCCTCTCATGGAGTATGTTCTACTGTAGAGAGGTGTCCTCTAGTGCGAGTGTCCTCTCATGGAGTATGTTCTACTGTAGAGAGGTGTCCTCTAGTGCGAGTGTCCTCTCATGGAGGTTGTTCTACTGTAGAGAGGTGTCCTCTAGTGCGAGTTTCCTCTCATGGAGTTTGTTATACTGTAGAGAGGTGTCCTCTAGTGCGAGTGTCCTCTCATGGAAGTTCTACTGTAGAGAGGTGTCCTCTAGTGCGAGTGTCCTCTCATGGAGTTTGTTATACTGTAGAGAGGTGTCCTCTAGTGCGAGTGTCCTCTCATGGAGGTTCTACTGTAGAGAGGTGTCCTCTAGTGCGAGTGTCCTCTCATTGAGTATGTTCTACTGTAGAGAGGTGTCCTCTAGTGCGAGTGTACTCTCAAGGAGTTTGTTCTACTGTAGAGAGGTGTCCTCTAGTGCGAGTGTCTTCTCATGGAGGTTCTACTGTAGAGAGGTGTCCATCTAGTGCGAGTGTCCTCTCATTGAGTTTGTTATACTGTAGAGAGGTGTCCTCTAGTGCGAGTGTCCTCTCATGGAAGTTCTACTGTAGAGAGGTGTCCTCTAGTGCGAGTGTCCTCTCATGGAAGTTCTACTGTAGAGAGCTGTCCTCTAGTGCGAGTGTCCTCTCATGGAGTATGTTCTACTGTAGAGAGGTGTCCTCTAGTGCGAGTGTCCTCTCATGGAAGTTCTACTGTAGAGAGGTGTCCTCTAGTGCGAGTGTCCTCTCATGGAGTATGTTCTACTGTAGAGAGGTGTCCTCTAGTGCGAGTGTCCTCTCATGGAAGTTCTACTGTAGAGAGGTGTCCTCTAGTGCGAGTGTCCTCTCATGGAGTATGTTCTACTGTAGAGAGGTGTCCTCTAGTGCGAGTGTCCTCTCATGGAAGTTCTACTGTAGAGAGGTGTCCTCTAGTGCGAGTGTCCTCTCATGGAGTATGTTCTACTGTAGAGAGGTGTCCTCTAGAGGGAGTGTCCTCTCATGGAAGTTCTACTGTAGAGAGGTGTCCTCTAGTACGAGTGTCCTCTCATGGAGTATGTTCTACTGTAGAGAGGTGTCCTCTAGTGCGAGTGTCCTCTCATGGAAGTTCTACTGTAGAGAGGTGTCCTCTAGTGCGAGTGTCCTCTCATGGAGTATGTTCTACTGTAGAGAGGTGTCCTCTAGAGGGAGTGTCCTCTCATTGAAGTTCTACTGTAGAGAGGTGTCCTCTAGTGCGAGTGTCCTCTCATGGAGTATGTTCTACTGTAGAGAGGTATCCTCTAGAGGGAGTGTCCTCTCATGGAAGTTCTACTGTAGAGAGGTGTCCTCTAGAGGGAGTGTCCTCTCATGGAAGTTCTACTGTAGAGAGGTGTCCTCTAGTGCGAGTGTCCTCTCATGGAGTATGTTCTACTGTAGAGAGGTGTCCTCTAGTGCGAGTGTCCTCTCATGGAGTATGTTCTACTGTAGAGAGGTATCCTCTAGAGGGAGTGTCCTCTCATGGAAGTTCTACTGTAGAGAGGTGTCCTCTAGTGCGAGTGTCCTCTCATGGAAGTTCTACTGTAGAGAGGTGTCCTCTAGTGCGAGTGTCCTCTCATGGAGTATGTTCTACTGTAGAGAGGTGTCCTCTAGAGGGAGTGTCCTCTAATGGAAGTTCTACTGTAGAGAGGTGTCCTCTAGTGCGAGTGTCCTCTCATGGAGTATGTTCTACTGTAGAGAGGTATCATCTAGAGGGAGTGTCCTCTCATGGAAGTTCTACTGTAGAGAGGTGTCCTCTAGTGCGAGTGTCCTCTCATGGAGTATGTTCTACTGTAGAGAGGTGTCCTCTAGAGGGAGTGTCCTCTCATGGAGTATGTTCAACTGTAGAGAGGTGTCCTCTAGAGGGAGTGTCCTCTCATGGAGTATGTTCTACTGTAGAGAGGTGTCCTCTAGAGGGAGTGTCCTCTCATGGAGTATGTTCTACTGTAGAGAGGTGTCCTCTAGTGCGAGTGTCCTCTCATGGAGTATGTTCTACTGTAGAGAGGTGTCCTCTAGTGCGAGTGTCCTCTCATGGAGGTTGTTCTACTGTAGAGAGGTGTCCTCTAGTGCGAGTGTCCTCTCATGGAGTTTGTTATACTGTAGAGAGGTGTCCTCTAGTGCGAGTGTCCTCTCATGGAAGTTCTACTGTAGAGAGGTGTCCTCTAGTGCGAGTGTCCTCTCATGGAGTTTGTTATACTGTAGAGAGGTGTCCTCTAGTGCGAGTGTCCTCTCATGGAGGTTCTACTGTAGAGAGGTGTCCTCTAGTGCGAGTGTCCTCTCATTGAGTATGTTCTACTGTAGAGAGGTGTCCTCTAGTGCGAGTGTACTCTCAAGGAGTTTGTTCTACTGTAGAGAGGTGTCCTCTAGTGCGAGTGTCTTCTCATGGAGGTTCTACTGTAGAGAGGTGTCCATCTAGGGCGAGTGTCCTCTCATTGAGTTTGTTATACTGTAGAGAGGTGTCCTCTAGTGCGAGTGTCCTCTCATGGAGGTTCTACTGTAGAGAGGTGTCCTCTCAAGGAGTTTGTTCTACTGTAAAGAGGTGTCCTCTCATGGAGGTTCTACTGTAGAGAGGTGTCCTCTAGTGCGAGTGTCCTCTCATCGAGGTTCTACTGTAGAGAGGTGTCCTCTAGTGCGAGTGTCCTCTCATGGAGTATGTTCTACTGTAGAGAGGTGTCCTCTAGTGCGAGTGTCCTCTCATGGAGTTTGTTATACTGTAGAGAGGTGTCCTCTAGTGCGAGTGTCCTCTCATGGAAGTTCTACTGTAGAGAGGTGTCATCTAGTGCGAGTGTCCTCTCATGGAGTTTGTTATACTGTAGAGAGGTGTCCTCTAGTGCGAGTGTCCTCTCATGGAGGTTCTACTGTAGAGAGGTGTCCTGTAGTGCGAGTGTCGTCTCATTGAGTATGTTCTACTGTAGAGAGGTGTCCTCTAGTGCGAGTGTACTCTCAAGGAGTTTGTTCTACTGTAGAGAGGTGTCCTCTAGTGCGAGTGTCCTCTCATGGAGGTTCTACTGTAGAGAGGTGTCCATCTAGTGCGAGTGTCCTCTCATTGAGTTTGTTATACTGTAAAGAGGTGTCCTCTAGTGCGAGTGTCCTCTCATGGAGGTTCTACTGTAGAGAGGTGTCCTCTAGTGCGAGTGTCCTCTCAAGGAGTTTGTTCTACTGTAAAGAGGTGTCCTCTCATGGAGGTTCTACTGTAGAGAGGTGTCCTCTAGTGCGAGTGTCCTCTCATGGAGGTTCTACTGTAGAGAGGTGTCCTCTAGTGCGAGTGTACTCTCAAGGAGTTTGTTATAGTGTAGAGAGGTGTCCTCTAGTGCGAGTGTCCTCTCATGGAGGTTCTACTGTAGAGAGGTGTCCTCTAGTGCGAGTGTCCTCTCATTGAGTATGTTCTACTGTAGAGAGGTGTCCTCTAGTGCGAGTGTACTCTCAAGGAGTTTGTTCTACTGTAGAGAGGTGTCCTCTAGTGCGAGTGTCCTCTCATGGAGGTTCTACTGTAGAGAGGTGTCCATCTAGTGCGAGTGTCCTCTCATTGAGTTTGTTATACTGTAGAGAGTTGTCCTCTAGTGCGAGTGTCCTCTCATGGAGGTTCTACTGTAGAGAGGTGTCCTCTAGTGCGAGTGTCCTCTCAAGGAGTTTGTTCTACTGTAAAGAGGTGTCCTCTCATGGAGGTTCTACTGTAGAGAGGTGTCCTCTAGTGCGAGTGTCCTCTCATGGAGTTTGTTCTACTGTAAAGAGGTGTCCTCTCATGGAGGTTCTACTGTAGAGAGGTGTCCTCTAGTGCGAGTGTCCTCTCATGGAGGTTCTACTGTAGAGAGGTGTCCTCTAGTGCGAGTGTACTCTCAAGGAGTTTGTTCTAGTGTAGAGAGGTGTCCTCTAGTGTGAGTGTCCTCTCATGGAGTATGTTCTACTGTAGAGAGGTATCCTCTAGAGGGAGTGTCCTCTCATGGAAGTTCTACTGTAGAGAGGTGTCCTCTAGTGCGAGTGTCCTCTCATGGAAGTTCTACTGTAGAGAGGTGTCCTCTAGTGCGAGTGTCCTCTCATTGAGTATGTTCTACTGTAGAGAGGTGTCCTCTAGTGCGAGTGTACTCTCAAGGAGTTTGTTCTACTGTAGAGAGGTGTCCTCTAGTGCGAGTGTCCTCTCATGGAGGTTCTACTGTAGAGAGGTGTCCATCTAGTGCGAGTGTCCTCTCATTGAGTTTGTTATACTGTAGAGAGGTGTCCTCTAGTGCGAGTGTCCTCTCATGGAGGTTCTACTGTAGAGAGGTGTCCTCTAGTGCGAGTGTCCTCTCAAGGAATTTGTTCTACTGTAAAGAGGTGTCCTCTCATGGAGGTTCTACTGTAGAGAGGTGTCCTCTAGTGCGAGTGTCCTCTCATGGAGGTTCTACTGTAGAGAGGTGTCCTCTAGTGCGAGTGTACTCTCAAGGAGTTTGTTCTAGTGTAGAGAGGTGTCCTCTAGTGCGAGTGTCCTCTCATGGAGGTTCTACTGTAGAGAGGTGTCCTCTAGTGCGAGTGTACTCTCATTGAGTATGTTCTACTGTAGAGAGGTGTCCTCTAGTGCGAGTGTACTCTCAAGGAGTTTGTTCTACTGTAGAGAGGTGTCCTCTAGTGCGAGTGTCCTCTCATGGAGGTTCTACTGTAGAGAGGTGTCCATCTAGTGCGAGTGTCCTCTCATTGAGTTTGTTATACTGTAGAGAGGTGTCCTCTAGTGCGAGTGTCCTCTCATGGAGGTTCTACTGTAGAGAGGTCTCCTCTAGTGCGAGTGTCCTCTCAAGGAGTTTGTTCTACTGTAAAGAGGTGTCCTCTCATGGAGGTTTTACTGTAGAGAGGTGTCCTCTAGTGCGAGTGTCCTCTCATTGAGTATGTTCTACTGTAGAGAGGTGTCCTCTAGTGCGAGTGTACTCTCAAGGAGTTTGTTCTACTGTAGAGAGGTGTCCTCTAGTGCGAGTGTCCTCTCATGGAGGTTCTACTGTAGAGAGGTGTCCATCTAGTGCGAGTGTCCTCTCATTGAGTTTGTTATACTGTAGAGAGGTGTCCTCTAGTGCGAGTGTCCTCTCATGGAGGTTCTACTGTAGAGAGGTGTCCTCTAGTGCGAGTGTCCTCTCAAGGAGTTTGTTCTACTGTAAAGAGGTGTCCTCTCATGGAGGTTCTACTGTAGAGAGGTGTCCTCTAGTGCGAGTGTCCTCTCATCGAGGTTCTACTGTAGAGAGGTGTCCTCTAGTGCGAGTGTACTCTCAAGGAGTTTGTTCTAGTGTAGAGATGTGTCCTCTAGTGCGAGTGTCCTCTCATGGAGGTTCTACTGTAGAGAGGTGTCCTCTAGTGCGAGTGTCCTCTCATTGAGTTTGTTATACTGTAGAGAGGTGTCCTCTAGTGCGAGTGTCCTCTCAAGGAGTTTGTTCTACTGTAGAGAGGTGTCCTCTCATGGAGGTTCTAATGTAGAGAGGTGTCCTCTCATGGAGGTTCTACTGTAGAGAGGTGTCCTCTAGTGCGAGTGTCCTCTCATGGAGGTTCTACTGTAGAGAGGTGTCCTCTCATGGAGGTTCTACTGTAGAGAGGTGTCCTCTCATGGAGGTTCTACTGTAGAGAGGTGTCCTCTAGTGCGAGTGTCCTCTCATGGAGGTTCTACTGTAGAGAGGTGTCCTCTAGTGCGAATGTCCTCTCATGGAGGTTCTACTGTAGAGAGGTGTCCTCTAGTGCGAGTTTCCTCTAATGGAGGTTCTACTGTAGAGAGGTGTCCTCTAGTGCGAGTGTACTCTCATGGAGGTTCTACTGTAGAGAGGTGTCCTCTAGTGCGAGTGTACTCTCATGGAGGTTCTACTGTAGAGAGGTGTCCTCTCATGGAGGTTCTACTGTAGAGAGGTCTCCTCTAGTGCGAGTGTCCTCTAATGGAGGTTCTACTGTAGAGAGGTGTCCTATAGTGCGAGTGTACTCTCATGGAGGTTCTACTGTAGAGAGGTGTCCACTAGTGCGAGTGTCCTCTCATGGAGTATGTTCTACTGTAGAGAGGTGTCCTCTAGAGGGAGTGTCCTCTCATGGAGTATGTTCAACTGTAGAGAGGTGTCCTCTAGAGGGAGTGTCCTCTCATGGAGTATGTTCTACTGTAGAGAGGTGTCCTCTAGAGGGAGTGTCCTCTCATGGAGTATGTTCTACTGTAGAGAGGTGTCCTCTAGTGCGAGTGTCCTCTCATGGAGTATGTTCTACTGTAGAGAGGTGTCCTCTAGTGCGAGTGTCCTCTCATGGAGGTTGTTCTACTGTAGAGAGGTGTCCTCTAGTGCGAGTGTCCTCTCATGGAGTTTGTTATACTGTAGAGAGGTGTCCTCTAGTGCGAGTGTCCTCTCATGGAAGTTCTACTGTAGAGAGGTGTCCTCTAGTGCGAGTGTCCTCTCATGGAGTTTGTTATACTGTAGAGAGGTGTCCTCTAGTGCGAGTGTCCTCTCATGGAGGTTCTACTGTAGAGAGGTGTCCTCTAGTGCGAGTGTCCTCTCATTGAGTATGTTCTACTGTAGAGAGGTGTCCTCTAGTGCGAGTGTACTCTCAAGGAGTTTGTTCTACTGTAGAGAGGTGTCCTCTAGTGCGAGTGTCTTCTCATGGAGGTTCTACTGTAGAGAGGTGTCCATCTAGTGCGAGTGTCCTCTCATTGAGTTTGTTATACTGTAGAGAGGTGTCCTCTAGTGCGAGTGTCCTCTCATGGAGGTTCTACTGTAGAGAGGTGTCCTCTCAAGGAGTTTGTTCTACTGTAAAGAGGTGTCCTCTCATGGAGGTTCTACTGTAGAGAGGTGTCCTCTAGTGCGAGTGTCCTCTCATCGAGGTTCTACTGTAGAGAGGTGTCCTCTAGTGCGAGTGTCCTCTCATGGAGTATGTTCTACTGTAGAGAGGTGTCCTCTAGTGCGAGTGTCCTCTCATGGAGGTTGTTCTACTGTAGAGAGGTGTCCTCTAGTGCGAGTGTCCTCTCATGGAGTTTGTTACACTGTAGAGAGGTGTCCTCTAGTGCGAGTGTCCTCTCATGGAAGTTCTACTGTAGAGAGGTGTCCTCTAGTGCGAGTGTCCTCTCATGGAGTTTGTTATACTGTAGAGAGGTGTCCTCTAGTGCGAGTGTCCTCTCATGGAGGTTCTACTGTAGAGAGGTGTCCTCTAGTGCGAGTGTCGTCTCATTGAGTATGTTCTACTGTAGAGAGGTGTCCTCTAGTGCGAGTGTACTCTCAAGGAGTTTGTTCTACTGTAGAGAGGTGTCCTCTAGTGCGAGTGTCCTCTCATGGAGGTTCTACTGTAGAGAGGTGTCCATCTAGTGCGAGTGTCCTCTCATTGAGTTTGTTATACTCTAGAGAGGTGTCCTCTAGTGCGAGTGTCCTCTCATGGAGGTTCTACTGTAGAGAGGTGTCCTCTAGTGCGAGTGTCCTCTCAAGGAGTTTGTTCTACTGTAAAGAGGTGTCCTCTCATGGAGGTTCTACTGTAGAGAGGTGTCCTCTAGTGCGAGTGTCCTCTCATGGAGGTTCTACTGTAGAGAGGTGTCCTCTAGTGCGAGTGTACTCTCAAGGAGTTTGTTATAGTGTAGAGAGGTGTCCTCTAGTGCGAGTGTCCTCTCATGGAGGTTCTACTGTAGAGAGGTGTCCTCTAGTGCGAGTGTCCTCTCATTGAGTATGTTCTACTGTAGAGAGGTGTCCTCTAGTGCGAGTGTACTCTCAAGGAGTTTGTTCTACTGTAGAGAGGTGTCCTCTAGTGCGAGTGTCCTCTCATGGAGGTTCTACTGTAGAGAGGTGTCCATCTAGTGCGAGTGTCCTCTCATTGAGTTTGTTATACTGTAGAGAGTTGTCCTCTAGTGCGAGTGTCCTCTCATGGAGGTTCTACTGTAGAGAGGTGTCCTCTAGTGCGAGTGTCCTCTCAAGGAGTTTGTTCTACTGTAAAGAGGTGTCCTCTCATGGAGGTTCTACTGTAGAGAGGTGTCCTCTAGTGCGAGTGTCCTCTCATGGAGTTTGTTCTACTGTAAAGAGGTGTCCTCTCATGGAGGTTCTACTGTAGAGAGGTGTCCTCTAGTGCGAGTGTCCTCTCATGGAGGTTCTACTGTAGAGAGGTGTCCTCTAGTGCGAGTGTACTCTCAAGGAGTTTGTTCTAGTGTAGAGAGGTGTCCTCTAGTGTGAGTGTCCTCTCATGGAGTATGTTCTACTGTAGAGAGGTATCCTCTAGAGGGAGTGTCCTCTCATGGAAGTTCTACTGTAGAGAGGTGTCCTCTAGTGCGAGTGTCCTCTCATGGAAGTTCTACTGTAGAGAGGTGTCCTCTAGTGCGAGTGTCCTCTCATTGAGTATGTTCTACTGTAGAGAGGTGTCCTCTAGTGCGAGTGTACTCTCAAGGAGTTTGTTCTACTGTAGAGAGGTGTCCTCTAGTGCGAGTGTCCTCTCATGGAGGTTCTACTGTAGAGAGGTGTCCATCTAGTGCGAGTGTCCTCTCATTGAGTTTGTTATACTGTAGAGAGGTGTCCTCTAGTGCGAGTGTCCTCTCATGGAGGTTCTACTGTAGAGAGGTGTCCTCTAGTGCGAGTGTCCTCTCAAGGAGTTTGTTCTACTGTAAAGAGGTGTCCTCTCATGGAGGTTCTACTGTAGAGAGGTGTCCTCTAGTGCGAGTGTCCTCTCATGGAGGTTCTACTGTAGAGAGGTGTCCTCTAGTGCGAGTGTACTCTCAAGGAGTTTGTTCTAGTGTAGAGAGGTGTCCTCTAGTGCGAGTGTCCTCTCATGGAGGTTCTACTGTAGAGAGGTGTCCTCTAGTGCGAGTGTACTCTCATTGAGTATGTTCTACTGTAGAGAGGTGTCCTCTAGTGCGAGTGTACTCTCAAGGAGTTTGTTCTACTGTAGAGAGGTGTCCTCTAGTGCGAGTGTCCTCTCATGGAGGTTCTACTGTAGAGAGGTGTCCATCTAGTGCGAGTGTCCTCTCATTGAGTTTGTTATACTGTAGAGAGGTGTCCTCTAGTGCGAGTGTCCTCTCATGGAGGTTCTACTGTAGAGAGGTGTCCTCTAGTGCGAGTGTCCTCTCAAGGAGTTTGTTCTACTGTAAAGAGGTGTCCTCTCATGGAGGTTTTACTGTAGAGAGGTGTCCTCTAGTGCGAGTGTCCTCTCATTGAGTATGTTCTACTGTAGAGAGGTGTCCTCTAGTGCGAGTGTACTCTCAAGGAGTTTGTTCTACTGTAGAGAGGTGTCCTCTAGTGCGAGTGTCCTCTCATGGAGGTTCTACTGTAGAGAGGTGTCCATCTAGTGCGAGTGTCCTCTCATTGAGTTTGTTATACTGTAGAGAGGTGTCCTCTAGTGCGAGTGTCCTCTCATGGAGGTTCTACTGTAGAGAGGTGTCCTCTAGTGCGAGTGTCCTCTCAAGGAGTTTGTTCTACTGTAAAGAGGTGTCCTCTCATGGAGGTTCTACTGTAGAGAGGTGTCCTCTAGTGCGAGTGTCCTCTCATCGAGGTTCTACTGTAGAGAGGTGTCCTCTAGTGCGAGTGTACTCTCAAGGAGTTTGTTCTAGTGTAGAGATGTGTCCTCTAGTGCGAGTGTCCTCTCATGGAGGTTCTACTGTAGAGAGGTGTCCTCTAGTGCGAGTGTCCTCTCATTGAGTTTGTTATACTGTAGAGAGGTGTCCTCTAGTGCGAGTGTCCTCTCAAGGAGTTTGTTCTACTGTAGAGAGGTGTCCTCTCATGGAGGTTCTAATGTAGAGAGGTGTCCTCTCATGGAGGTTCTACTGTAGAGAGGTGTCCTCTAGTGCGAGTGTCCTCTCATGGAGGTTCTACTGTAGAGAGGTGTCCTCTCATGGAGGTTCTACTGTAGAGAGGTGTCCTCTCATGGAGGTTCTACTGTAGAGAGGTGTCCTCTAGTGCGAGTGTCCTCTCATGGAGGTTCTACTGTAGAGAGGTGTCCTCTAGTGCGAATGTCCTCTCATGGAGGTTCTACTGTAGAGAGGTGTCCTCTAGTGCGAGTTTCCTCTAATGGAGGTTCTACTGTAGAGAGGTGTCCTCTAGTGCGAGTGTACTCTCATGGAGGTTCTACTGTAGAGAGGTGTCCTCTAGTGCGAGTGTACTCTCATGGAGGTTCTACTGTAGAGAGGTGTCCTCTCATGGAGGTTCTACTGTAGAGAGGTCTCCTCTAGTGCGAGTGTCCTCTAATGGAGGTTCTACTGTAGAGAGGTGTCCTATAGTGCGAGTGTACTCTCATGGAGGTTCTACTGTAGAGAGGTGTCCACTAGTGTGATTGTACTCTCATGGAGGTTCTACTGTAGAGAGGTGTCCTCTAGTGCGAGTGTCCTCTCATGGAGGTTCTACTGTAGAGAGGTCTCCTCTAGTGCGAGTGTACTCTCATGGAGGTTCTACTGTAGAGAGGACTCCTCTAGTGCGAGTGTCCTCTCATGGAGTATGTTCTACTGTTCTTAGAGATCAATAAAGCATTTTTATATATGTGATTTATCTTCTCTATCTGATTTAGGATTTTACATACTCGATCCTTGAAATATATATGAGAAAAATATTTTTTGTTTGTTTATTCCTACAGAGATTTAGATGAAGATATATATATGTAAATATTATATATATTTGAGATTATTATTGTGTATAGCAAAGTTTTAAATAATTATTCTTTTGGAGCTAAGTCAGTGGCCTGCCACTACGTAGTGCTCCCAGTCTTGATGACAAAGGCATTCTACTTCACCCATTCTGGAGATAAGAAAGAAGACCAAACTTACAGAAACAAACAATGTCATTCTTCAACCTCACCTTAAGTGTAATCCCAGTCTTCAGACAAGAACTCTAGAAGACAATTCAGGAAATATTACAAACCCGTTATAACAACAACAGTTAACGGATCAGTCAAGCTATCGTAACAATAATTGACACAGGATGTTACAGCCATTGTGACATGTTCCTTCCACAGCTGTCGTTGAATGGACATGTGTCATCAGCTGGGACTCCCTGTCGACATTCCTTTTTCATACTTCTCAAACGATCGCTTTAAGACAAACATGAATAAATTGTCCTGCGTTAACTCAAGCGGCGATAACTGCACAAATTTTGTTGCTAATATCCCCAAATATTTATAATAAAAGTATTAAATACTTTAAAAATCTGAAATCCATAATTGGATATAAACGAATATCTATTTATTAAAGGATTCTATTATTTGGTACCTTCGTTTTATCAATAAAATATAAAATTTATTTAATTTTATACTCATGAATAAAACTTAAGGAAGTTGTACCTTTTAACATGTATATCGGGATTCAGACAATACACTCATGGACAAAACTTAAGGAAGTTGTATCTTTTAACATGTATATCGGGATTCAGACAATACACTCATGGATAAAACTTAAGGAAGTTGTATCTTTTACCATGTATATCGGGATTCAGAAAATACACTCATGGACAAAACTTAAGTAGGTTGTATCTTTTACCATGTATATCGGGATTCAGAAAATACACTCATGGACAAAACTTAAGTAGGTTGTATCTTTTACCATGTATATCGGGATTCAGACAATACACTCATGGACAAAACCTAAGGAAGTTTTATCTTTTACCATGTGTGTATATCGGGATTCAGACAATACACTCATGGACAAAACCTAAGGAAGTTGTACCTTTTACCATGTATATCGGGATTCAGACAAAACTTAAGGAAGTTGTTACCTTTCAGCATGTATATCGGGATTCAGACAATACACTCATGGACAAAACTTAAGTAGGTTGTATCTTTTACCATGTGTGTGTATATCGGGATTCAGACAATACACTCATGGACAAAACTTAAGGAAGTTGTACCTTTTAACAGGTATATCGGGATTCAGACAATACACTCATGGACAAAACTTAAGTAGGTTGTATCTTTTACCATGTATATCGGGATTCAGAAAATACACTCATGGACAAAACTTAAGTAGGTTGTATCTTTTACCATGTATATCGGGATTCAGAAAATACACTCATGGACAAAACTTAAGTAGGTTGTATCTTTTACCATGTATATCGGGATTCAGACAATTCACTCATGGACAAAACCTAAGGAAGTTTTATCTTTTACCATGTATATCGGGATTCAGACAATACATTCATGGACAAAACCTAAGGAAGTTGTACCTTTTACCATGTATATCGGGATTCAGACAAAACTTAAGGAAGTTGTTACCTTTCAGCATGTATATCGGGATTCAGACAATAACTCTGAAAGATATTACAGGGACCTTTTTCGAAGATCCAAGAGGTAATCAAGTGTGAACAGCCTCTTTCTCCTTCAAAAAAAAAAATAAAATAGATAACCGGTGACCTCAAAATCTTCCCTTTTCTAAATTTCTGTCCATAAATGTAGATGTTCATATGAAATATGGTTATACTTCACAAATATATCTAGATCTATAAAAAAGAAGAGTCTATTTTTACGTCAAAATAGACGTCAATACTAGATTACATCTATTGACCTTCTCCACAAACTAGCGGCCTCGGGTCGGTGACAAAGCCACAATATCAGCTTTGGTAAACTGAGAACCATCCACCTAGAGACCATGGTTTATGGCTAATGGACCTCCTCAGTTCATGGCGTGGTTTTATTAAATGTTATTTATACGAGTTTCTAGAAATTTCCACAATCTGCCAAAGATATGTTTACCTGGAAAAGTATCTAGGACAACATCTCTGGTCAAAATATAGAAGGAAGTTTTACCTGGAAGATATTGGTCAATAGGAAATGTAAACATTAAAGAACTAATTTTTCTTTTATACATAAAACAAACATCTACTACCCTTACTGCGGTAATAAATATATTGGGGAATGGTTGGTTCATCAGTGGTAAACCCTCCCAGCGGTTTCGCCAATTTAATCTACCAGAACGCTTCTTTAGAGCTCTAATACTGTATTGGATCATGATAAAGCACAATTTGGATTATAGATTATAATAAAAGAAAATAAGACCTAATCCAAATAATTTATTAGTGTGTGACGTTTCGGCAACAGCATTGTCACCATCATCTCAGACAAAAGAATAAAATGATATATTTATATTATATATATTCTATATTATAATTTTATTATTTGTCTGATGATGGTGACAATGCTGTTGCCGAAACGTCACACACTAATATATTATTTGGATTAGGTCTTATTTTCTTTTATGTATTGGATCATTCTGCCTATATTGGTCTATAGGAAATGAAATCATCAAAGAACTAATATTCCTTTTACATATAAATCAAACTTCTACTGCCCTTACTGCGATAATAAATATATTGGGAGGGCTTAGCTCATCAGTAGTGAACCCTCCCAGCGGTTTCGCCAATTTAATCTACCAGACAGCTTCTTTAGAGCTCTAATACTGTATTGGATCATTCTGTTTATATATGTTACACTGAAGGGTGGAATCTTAGAAATGGTATTCAAGTAAATTATGGACATAAGCTCAAATACAATATAGTGCATCATTGATGAGCTAACCTCATCCAATATATTTATCATCACAGTAAGGATGGTAGAAGTTTGATTTATGTGTGAACAAAAAACTTTCGTACTTTTTCATTTATATATTTATTTATTTCCTCTCAGATTTACAGTGTACCATTCGAGCATAAAGCTCACGAGTCACTTTGTCGTGGATGTTAGGCATCAAGAATTTCTGTAAAATGGCCTTCAGAACTGACTGGAAGGTCACAGTTCAGGTAGAGTGAAGTCCAGGTCTTTTATGTCTTGGATTGAGGTCTCCATCAAATTGGAACAATTCTTGTATAACTAGATTTTGGGAAGTAGAGAGTTTTAGATATAATTTCTGGGTCGAGGATATGTATATTTCTTCTATATTAGGCTGGTTTAAGTCCTGCTTTAAAATTGCATTTGATAGATTAAATGGGGCATTTACAGTACTTCTTAAACAAATTCTCATGAATGCATGGATGTTTTCATTACGTATGTTATATATTTAATAATTATTTCTACTATTGACCTTGGAATATTATTTTCTAATTATCTTTTGGATATATGAGTATCATTATGATATTGTTTGCAGTCGTAGGAACAATAAAAATGGTTTTAATCAGTAGTTGCTTTAATTGAGTTAAAGGAATATATAAAATAAACATAATTTTATAAAAGTAATGCCTGGCTTAAGGCGAGTAGAACAAGGAAAACAAAAACTTATTTACATAATGTACAAAAGGTTTGAGCCGGCCATCGGGAAACAACAACAATGAGTTTTTACTGGGGAAGCGTGACCTCTGGCAATCGAGTTAGCAGAGTATTTGAATCTATGAAATATAACCTTAAATTAAGAGACAAGGGTCGCCTCTCCCGTCAAAATAGACATCTAAAACCAGATGCCATCTATTGACCGTCGCCGCAACTAGCGGCCTCGGGTCGGTGACAAAGCCACAACACCATCTTTGGCAAACTGAAAAGCGTCCACCTAGAGACCTTTTCAGTTTGCCAAAGATGGTGTTGTGGCTTTGTCACCGACCCGAGGCCGCTAGTTGCGGCGACGGTCAATAGATGGCGTCTGGTTTTAGACGTCTATTATGACGGGAGAAGCGATCCTTGTCTCTTTAGATCAATTTCCTCCCGGCAAAATGTCCATCTATAACCTTATATAAAATAATATTTTAATATAAGATGTATATGGCTGTTTATTTCATTATATCGGTCTGTAAGAAGGAAGATATCTGGGAGAGGTCTTGTTGTTGATTCCTTAAGATGTTTTGACATTCGACGCCGAGTCTCCACAGAGTTGGTTTATTTGGAAATTAAAATGAGATTCCAATCGACTTTCAGCAAATCAATTCGGCACTGTTGTTCAAATTTCCAATAAACGAAGCATCTTGCTCTCTAATTTGATTCTACTAAGTCAAATATGTGGTTTGGATAATGGAGAATGGAGGGTTAACATACATACACAGAACTCAGGCTACTGTGATCTTTACCGATAGAATTTAATGTCAATAGCGTAGTTCATTCCATACAATAGTATTGACAAGTCATGTACAGAACTTAAGGAAGTTGTACCTTTTAGCATGTATATCGGGATTCAGACAATACACTCATGGACAAAACTTAAGGAAATTGTACCTTTTAGCATGTATATCGGGATTGAGACAATACACTCATGGACATAACTTAAGGAAGTTGTACCTTTTAGCATGTATATCGGGATTCAGACAATACACTCATGGACAAAACTTGAGGAAGTTGTACCTTTTAGCATGTATATCGGGATTGAGACAATACACTCATGGACATAACTTGAGGAAGTTGTACCTTTTAGCATGTATATCGGGATTCAGACAATACACTCATGGACAAAACTTGAGGAAGTTGTACCTTTTAGTATGTATATCGGGATTCAGACAATACACTCATGGACAAAACTTGAGGAAGTTGTACCTTTTAGCATGTATATCGGGATTCAGACAATACACTCATGGACATAACTTAAGGAAGTTGTACCTTTTAGCATGTATATCGGGATTCAGACAATACACTCATGGACAAAACTTGAGGAAGTTGTACCTTTTAGCATGTATATCGGGATTGAGACAATACACTCATGGACATAACTTGAGGAAGTTGTACCTTTTAGCATGTATATCGGGATTCAGACAATACACTCATGGACATAACTTGAGGAAGTTGTACCTTTTAGCATGTATATCGGGATTCAGACAATACACTCATGGACAAAACTTGAGGAAGTTGTATCTTTTAGCATGTATATCGGGATTCAGACAATACACTCATGGACAAAACTTGAGGAAGTTGTACCTTTTAGCATGTATATCGGGATTCAGACAATACACTCATGGACAAAACTTGAGGAAGTTGTATCTTTTAGCATGTATATCGGGATTCAGACAATACACTCATGGACAAAACTTGAGGAAGTTGTATCTTTTAGCATGTATATCGGGATTCAGACAATACACTCATGGACAAAACTTGAGGAAGTTGTATCTTTTAGCATGTATATCGGGATTCAGACAAGGTTCGCACCGAGGTGGTCTCGACAACAGTTGTTCCCAGAGTAGTCCTCGGAATTTCTCTCTTTCCTTCCCGAACTACGGGTTTTTACCTCTGTATCCTGTCTCCTGTGTGTATCCTTACCACAAACCACATTTACCAACTACCACGACTGCTTTACAAATTATCACATGTTTACTAATTATCTTTTATTATATTCAATTTTATGAATCTATATTTTGAATACACTTATCCCCCGATTTTTTTACACGGTAGATACGTTCCTGAGAAAAACGTGTAAATCGGGGGATAGGTGTACACAGAAATAAAAATAAAATGCATTGACAGGTTAAAATATGTAGTCAGCACATAAGCTTGGGATTCCTCGTGAGATGTGTACTCAGCGCATGTGTTCAATCACAGTAGCATTTAGTATAGTGCGATAAAAACACAAAAAAACTTATTTGGAAAACCGTGTAAAAGCGGAAACGTGTAAAACAAGTACCCTGTATATCGGGGGATAGGTGTACTTATAATATTATATTGAGTGAAAGTCACATCCCCATATAGATCAAATAGATGGAAATTATAGTCTAATTCCCAAAACTGCCTTTCTATCATCAATTCCACGTATTAAAGACAAATATACAAATGGGGAAGATAAATAAACGTATTGTGAAAGGTTTTGATCTCTTTGTAATGAATTCAATTGATGAAATCCCCTAGAGAAGTTTTGTCATCAATAAACTAAGCAATTTCGTAATATTTTCATCTTCAATTCAAATTTTATGATATTTAAATTGTATAGTAAATAAATCGGTGTTAAATGCACTTATCTCCTACTTTGTCATCCAAAACATGCATCATTAACAAAGATAAATTAAGAAAAAAAGGTATCTCTTGATCGATCAACTAAAACTTTCTGATGGCTTGCGATTGATATGAAAAGCCTTTAGAACTTTTAAAAACATTTTGTCGAATTATTCAACAAAGTTTTGCGTGTGTTTCACATATATATATATTTATATATTCACAATTTATTATTATTGACCTATACATTTACTTTGACTTTTATATAAATGTATTTAATGTTTGCCTAAAGAAAGCTTTTCTCAAATGTTCTCTTTAAATATTTCTTAATTCTTGAATTTTCAATTAGTTTCTAAGAAAGATTGTCAAATATTTAAAAGAGAGAGATAATAAATACGAGAGAGATGGTTTTATTCTAAAATACACTTTATTAAAAGCGAATTTAAGTATTTTGCCATTAATGTTTAGAAAACTATAAAATAAAAACGTTATGCAATATTTTTCTTTAATGATATAAAAGGTTTTGCGAGAATTGAATGTCTTTCTACATTCATATATTCATTGTGCTGAAGATTTTAGTATATATTGTTCCAATTTCTAACCCGATTCTTCAAAAAAATAATAAATGAGTGCAAGTTAACAAAAGGGGCTCTGGTACATTCGCAAATGCAAAAAGCGAACTTCTTCTTTCTTATCTCCACTCAATCAAATTAGGGTGTCAAGCTTGCAGAGCTTGAGACTTGACAACCATCATGACTGGGTGAAGTAGAATGCCTTTGTCATTAAGACTGGGAGCACTACTCAGTAGCAGGCTACTGACTTAGCTCCAAAAGAAATGGCCGCCTCTGACATGAGGAACAGACGCCATGTGCAGCTGCTCCTAACATGGAGTACAAACGCTGCTCAGCTTGTATCCCTGGAGTCCTTACAGGGTACTATCAGCCGGGCCAGCTGAGTCCAGGTTTTTTAGTGAGCTTGTTACTGCTCCCCCTCTTCCTTTTTTATCCGGGCTTGGGACCGGCAAAGGCGAACTGCTTCCTACATATATAGCCATGAGATACACGTACAGTAAAAGCAGTCACCAACTTCTACCCACGATAATTATTATAGTCTAGTGGGGGGTGGGTGGAAGGATGGTCTAAACCGTTGGTTTTCGACCGCTACGACCCGGGTTCGATTCCCGCATTGGACACTTTTTTCTGTTTAAAAAAAAAAAGCTCCAATGGCCCTCGATTCTTGCAAAAGTCCAACCCCACCAGCGAGTGCAAGTAACCAAACGGGGCTCTGGCACATTTGTAAGTGCAAAGTCGAACTCTTTTCACATGTGTAGACATGTGGTGCGCTTGGGTAAAAGCAGTCGCTAACTACCCATCATGATTATCATGGCCTGTACCACGTGTACTAGGGATAAGCAAAAAAAATATATATATATGTCCATTGTTCTAAAGATTTTAGTATATATTGTTCCACCAATTGTTACACCAGGCTGCGGTTTGGCAGATTTTTCAGTCTTGATTCTCTCCTCAGACATGTCTTGTATCTTTCCAGAACGTATCTCAACCATCCTACAAGGTTAAACCAGTCAATAATAAGTCAACTATATATTTAGGTAGCACCTAGAATCTCTCTTTATTTATCACATCAAAGTTTAAAGCAGGTTGTGTATTTAGTGTATCAAAATACAAATTATTTTACAGTACATAATATTATGAATACTCTTCACAATTCACCCTTTCATGCCTCATCCAAAAGGTTAGAAATAATAGTTATTTCTCCTTGAAATAAATTTTTAATTTTCGCTGAAAAGAAACACATGCGGGATAGTATTTCAAATGTCGCTTTACAATCACAGGCTCTATATTATATTATAATATATTCTGTTATATAAAAATAAATAAATATATAATTTGAAATATATGAAAATATAATTATGAATAATTTTTAAAATTGGGGCATTAATCATGATGCAATAATATATTGCTTCAATTTCTACCCGATTCTTAAAAAAGAAAACCCTATCAATAAGTGCATGTAACCAAACGGGGCTCTGGTACATTTGTAAATCCAAAAGTCGAACTGATTAATACGTGTGTATAAACATGAAATACACCCATACCTCGCTTTGCGTCGGGGTTACGTTCCAAAAAAACACGACGCAAAGTGAAAATAAAATTTCAATGGCATGGCGCAATCAAAAACAAAGGTGTTGCCATATTTAAGGAAAAAAATTCAAAAAAAAAATTAAAGACTCGAATACAAAACAACGCAACTTCGAAAATCTAACGACGCACAGTGAAAATCAATAAAAATTAAGCAGCGACGCAACTTCGAAAAAAACGCAAAACGAAACGACGCAAAGCGAGGTATTGGTGTACACTTACAGTAAAAGCAGTCGCCAATTTCTACTCACCATAATTTTTATAGTCTATTTCAAGTGTATCAAAGATTAAATGTACATGTACACAGGGATACCTACATACATCATGTACATAAGGATTCAGACAATAACTCTGAAAGATATTTTGATACACAGTAATCTTTATTAAAGACACAAAAGATAACCAAGTGTGAACAAAACAAAATTGCTTCCGTTTCCTTCAAAAAAAAAAAAAAACCAGACGAACGGCGACATCAAAGACTTTCTACCTACTTAAATTTTGTTCAAGAGTATATATTACTTCATTTTCTACCCGATTCTTAAAATAAAATCATCAATGAGTGCAAAGTAACCAAAAGGGTCTCTGGTACGTTTGCAAATGCAAAAGTCGAACTGATTTTTACATGTGTACAGGCATGAGATACACTCACAGTAAAAACATAGTCTAGTGGGGGGGGGGGTCGGTGGAAGGATGGTCTAAACTGTTGGTTTTCGACCGCTACGGCCCAGGATTGAATCCCTCATTAGGCCCCTTTTTTTCTAAATAAAGACAATGCTCCAATGGCCCCCGATTCTTGCAAAAGTCCAACACCACCAGCGAGTGCAAGTAACCAAACGGGGCTCTGGAATATTTGTAAGTGCAAAAGTCGAACTGATTTTCACATATGTAGACATGTGGTGTACTTAGAGTAAAATCAGTCGCTGACTACCCAAAATGATTATCATGGCCTGTACCACGTGGTGCTACAGATAATAAAAGTCCAACCCCACCTGCAAGTGCAAGTAACCAAACAGGGCTCTGACACATTTGTAAGTGCAAAAGTCGAACTTCGCTTTTCACATGTGTAGACATGTGGTGTACTTACAGTAACTACCCACCATGATTATCATGGTCTGCACCACGTGGTACTACAGATAATAATAATAAAAAAAAGAATCTTTAAATACATTTATAAATCCACTTTAAACAGAGTTAAATGAGGTATAAACATTCAGTTTTCATGGAGTAATGTCTGCCAAGATTGTAACTACATATATTAACCCAATGGGACAAAATTGCGTCACTAACTACAGACGACATCTTACCTAAACCACAAACAAAGAAACCATCATAAAATGAAATGGGTTTATTTTAATGGTCTCTATTTTCTTATTTGAAAAAGTAGTTATGTTTCAACTATTTATATATTGTTTTCAAAATTACTTTATAAATTGATTTTTAATGTTTTTTATTACCAATGTTATATCTAAATCCAGATTTGGATATAGTTTAAGTGAGTGGGGATCAGAGGTAAAAAATAAGTTTCAATATTAAATATTTTTAAATAATAAACTTGTAATGGGTTTTTGGATTCTTAAAGAGCATTTATATCTATATCAATCATTTGAAATGTAGAATAATATTTTTATTATCCCTTATAATTACAATTATTTTATTTCCAAAGCGCTATATCCCGCAAGGGATATTTGCGCTAAACAAGGAGAAAAGTTTATTTACATAAGTTATTTACATTATTCAACTCATGAAAACATTAGAGATCGCAGATTTTGTAGAAAGTTTATAATGTATTTACAAAATGAATTGAACTTTAAATATGATTTTTTAATCGGAAAACACAAATCGTTAAGTTCACAAACAACTAGTTCATTCTTCATTCTATAATCTTGAAATGCTGGGCAATCGATCAGTAGATGTCTTGAGGTTTGTTCCTCAATACCACAAAAGCACATGTGGTACAAACCATGATAATCATGGTGGGTAGAAGTTGGTGACTACTTCTACAAATCTATATACATATGTTATGATACATTAGTGCGCCATCTGTCATGATAATTCGAAACTAATTTAGACGCGTACCAATGGTAGATTAAACTAGCTAAACCGCTGGGAGGGTTCACCACTGATGAGTCAGGCCCTTTCATTAATTTTTCATTGCAGTAAGGTCAGTAGAATCTACCACAATGGTAGATTAAACTGGCGAAACCGCTGGGAAGGTTCACCATTGATGAGCCAGGCCCTCCCATTAATTTTTCATTGCAGTAAGGTCAGTAGAATCTACAAATGGTAGATTAAACTGGCGAAACCGCTGGGAGGGTTCACCACTGATGAGCCAGGCCCTCCCATTAATTTTTCATTGCAGTAAGGGGTCAGTAGAATCTATCAATGGTAGATTAAACTGGCGAAACCGCTGGGAGGGTTCACCACTGATGAGCCAGGCCCTCCCGTTAATTTTTCTTTGCAGTAAGGTCAGTAGAATCTACCAATGGTAGATTAAACTGGCGAAACCGCTGGGAGGGTTCACCACTGATGAGCCAGGCCCTCCCGTTAATTTTTCATTGCGGTAAGGTCAGTAGAATCTACCAATGGTAGATTAAACTGGCGAAACCGCTGGGAAGGTTCACCACTGATGAGCCAGGCACTCCCAATAATTTTTCATTGCAGTAAGGTCAGTAGAATCTACCAATGGTAGATTAAACTAGCGAAACCGTTGGGAAGGTTTACCACTGATGAGCCAGGCCCTCCAATTAATTTTTCATTGCAGTAAGGTCAGTAGAATCTACCAATGGTAGATTAAACTTGCGAAACCGCTGGGAAGGTTTACCACTGATGAGCCAGGCCCTCCAATTAATTTTTCATTGCAGTAAGGTCAGTAGAATCTATCAATGGTAGATTAAACTGGCGAAACCGCTAGGAAGGTTCACCACTGATGAGCCAGGCCCTCTCATTAATTTTTCATTGCAGTAAGGTCAGTAGAATCTACCAATGGTAGATTAAACTGGCGAAACCGCTGGGAAGGTTCACCACTGATGAGCCAAGCCCTCTCATTAATTTTTCATTGCAGTAAGGTCAGTAGAATCTACCAATGGTAGATTAAACTGGCGAAACCGCTGGGAAGGTTCACCACTGATGAGCCAAGCCCTCTCATTAATTTTTCATTGCAGTAAGGTCAGTAGAATCTACCAATGGTAGATTAAACTGGCGAAACCGCTGGGAAGGTTCACCACTGATGAGCCAAGCCCTCTCATTAATTTTTCATTGCAGTAAGGTCAGTAGAATCTACCAATGGTAGATTAAACTGGCGAAACCGCTGGGAAGGTTCACCACTGATGAGCCAAGCCCTCTCATTAATTTTTCATTGCAGTAAGGTCAGTAGAATCTACCAATGGTAGATTAAACTGGCGAAACCGCTGGGAAGGTTCACCACTGATGAGCCAAGCCCTCTCATTAATTTTTCATTGCAGTAAGGTCAGTAGAATCTACCAATGGTAGATTAAACTGGCGAAACCGCTGGGAAGGTTCACCACTGATGAGCCAAGCCCTCTCATTAATTTTTCATTGCAGTAAGGTCAGTAGAATCTACCAATGGTAGATTAAACTGGCGAAACCGCTGGGAAGGTTCACCACTGATGGGCCAGGCCCTCCAATTAATTTTTTCATTGCGGTAAGGTCAGTAGAATCTACCAATGGTAGATTAAACTGGCGAAACCGCTGGGAAGGTTCACCACTGATGAGCCAAGCCCTCTCATTAATTTTTCATTGCAGTAAGGTCAGTAGAATCTACCAATGGTAGATTAAACTGGCGAAACCGCTGGGAAGGTTCACCACTGATGAGCCAGGCCCTCCAATTAATTTTTTCATTGCGGTAAGGTCAGTAGAATCTACCAATGGTAGATTAAACTGGCGAAACCGCTGGGAAGGTTCACCACTGATGAGCCAGGCCCTCCAATTAATTTTTCATTGCAGTAAGGTCAGTAGAATCTATCAATGGTAGATTAAACTGGCGAAACCGCTGGGAGAGTTCACCACTGATGAGCCAAGCCCTCTCATTAATTTTTCATTGCAGTAAGGTCAGTAGAATCTACCAATGGTAGATTAAACTGGCGAAACCGCTGGGAAGGTTCACCACTGATGAGCCAAGCCCTCTCATTAATTTTTCATTGCAGTAAGGTCAGTAGAATCTACCAATGGTAGATTAAACTGGCGAAACCGCTGGGAAGGTTCACCACTGATGAGCCAGGCCCTCCAATTAATTTTTTCATTGCGGTACGAGAAGTATAAAATTGTTTTATAGACGCGTCTATAATAGTTTAGAATTGACATACATATGTACAAAGCAGTTCGAATTTAACACTTACAAAGGTATCTGATCCCCGTTTGTTTACTTGCACATACTGGTGGTATATAATAGATCAAACTGGCGAAACCGCTGGGAGTGTTTATCACTGATGAGCCAGGCTCTAACAATATTTTACAATTGCACTAAAGACGGTAGAAAATAATAAGGCACAATTTGGATTATATATTATAAACACAAGGTAATAAGACCAAATCCAAATAAATAAATAGTGTGTGACGTTTCTGTAACAGCGTTGTTACCATCTTCAGACAAAAGTACTGAATCTATTAAAAATATAGATTCAATACTTCTGTCTGAAGATGGTAACAACGCTATTACTGAAACGTCACACACTATTTATTTATTTGGATTTGTGGTCTTATTACCTTGTGTTTACGGTAGAAAATTATTTTATTTCAAAAGAAACATACGTGCCCCAAAAATAGTTCAAATTTCGTATAACAAATAGCACGCTAATATATCATATTAACACACTGGTGAGGTTGGACTGTTGCAAGAATCGATGCCATTGAAGCATTTCTTTTAATTAGGAAAAAAATAACCAATGAGGGATTCGATACCAAGTCGTAGCGGTCGAAAACACACAGTTTATAACACCTTTCCACAGATCCCTCTATAGAAATCGATTGTAAGGTATATAGGAATGGATCATTAACCAGTTTGAACAGACTATCGTCTGCTATGCCAAACAAAGAACATCTATACGAAAGCTTCTTCCCCTTTTCAAACCACCCACTTGCCTATCTATTATTAACAGACGTCTTATCTTCGTCTGCAATTTTGCAAATGTTTTCTTTGAGTTCCTTGTTTACTTATTTAGTACCACCTTTCTCCCTCCACATCTCTACACTTGAATTTTTTATCTGAGAAGAAAAGAAGAAAAAATGCCGAACCTTTTAGACAAATTACGAGATAGATTCACAAGTTTTTAAAAGGTCTTTATATATCCCTTTTTTTATCTGCTGCTTTTTTTTAACAATACTTTTTTTGTTTGTTCTTTTTTTATTGTTAGGTGAAAACTATTTTAAATATATTTTAATATTGATGCGGAATATATTTTAACCTTTATTTATTGATAATAAAAATATTTTCTCCGTTTGAAGTTTTTTTGGGGAAGATTTATGCGTGCTTAAGATATGAGAAAAAGACGAACCGTTTTTTTTTTTTTTACATGTGTAGACATGTGGTGCACTTACAGTTAAATTAGTCGCTAACTACCCACCATGATTATCATTGTCTGTATCACTTGTACTAATGATAATTTAAAACAAAAAAGATATGAGGAATTACTTAGAGCGATTTTATTTTTGTTTTAATGTTTAAATGTAGTCATGTAATTTATCATGTACGCGTTTCGATTTGTTAGCACTCATCAGTATTTTGCAGGCTACATCTCAAAGGTTTTTTTTTTTTCAATATTATGTTCGGAATATATAAACCAAATTATAGTTGGTATCTTTACGAATAAAATTGACAGTAAATCTTTGATCAACTAGTTTTAAGATCAAATTAATGTTCTGTCAATACAACAACACACAACGAACTGAATGTTTTCACACGGATTACATTCATGGACAAAACTTAAGGAAGTTGTACCTTTCAGCATGTATATCGGGATTCAGACAATAAAAGATATTACAGTGACCTTCATTGAAGACACACGAGATAACCAAGTGTAAACATCTTCTATCTCCTTCATAAAAAAAAAAAATAATAATAGGCGACTGGCGACATCAAAGACTTTCACTTTCTTAAGTTTTTTTTTTCTACGAGTGTAAGGGTAGAGGTTGTCATTCAGAAATGGCGTCTCACAATCAGGAAATGAGACATCGCCAGGAACCATTAAAAGGAAGGGTCTCATCTCGCTAAAAGCAACTTGAGCCATAAAATATGAAAGGATCTTTTAAAGTAAGGTAATCTGATATCAGACGGAATGTCTTTTTAATCTCCTTAGGTACCTATTGATTTCATCGCTACCCTATTCTGGGGACTTTCTCTGGGACTAAAAGAACGATCTTCATTGTGTGATATCTTTTATTCAATTTATAATACATTAGAACAACCTCCATGAGAGGACACTGCAGCTAGAGAATACCTCTCTATAAAGGACAGTTTTCATTGTCAAAATTACCATTTTTACTCTTTAGTAACTCTCCGGTAAGAGAACACCTCTTCACAAAGGACAGTTTTGATTTTGACAAAACTTAAGGAAGTGAAAAGTCTTTGAATTCGCCAGTCGTCTGTTTATGAAGGAGATAGAAGCTGTTCACACTTTGTTATCTCGTGTTTCTTCAATAAAGGTCGCTGTAATATCTTTCAGAAGTAGTCGTCTGTTTTTTTTTTTTGTAGAGACAGAGGTTGTTCACATTTGGTTATCACGTGTGTCTTCAATATACATGCTGAAAGGTACAACTTCCTCAAGTTTTGTCTCCATGAGTGTATATAGTTCAAGCTATGTATCCCCACTGCGAAAGATATGTAAGAAATTTATCAGAATGTGAATAGCAATTCCAGTTTATCATTTGGAAGAAGATCAAAATATCAACAATTATTAATACTATTTGAAGTAATAAGTTATTTTTATTACAGGTACACACACACAACATTCTTAAGTTTCGTCTATAAATGTATATATCTCCATGATTACATACTATACATTGCACACAAATATCCTGTTTTTCACATGTGTAGATATGTGGTGCACTTACAGTAAAAAGGCAGTCGATAACTACCCCCCATGATTATCATGGCCTGTACCATGTGTAGACATGTGGTGCACTTACAGTAAAAGCAGTCGCTAACTTCTACCCACCAATATTATCATGGCCTGTACCATGTGTAGACATGTGGTGCACTTACAGTAAAAGCAGTCGCCTACTTCTACCCACCATGATTATCATGGCCTGTACCACGGATAAGCAAAAAAAAAACACTATACACAAATGCCCAAAGAAAATATATTTTTTTGTACACGTGGTACAGGTCATGATAATCATGCTGGGTAGTTAGAAATTTATTTAATATCGCTAAAAAAAACACACACACAGACACCCAATAAAAACCAAATTCAAAACCCCCACGTAATAAACAAATAAACCGAAATTATTCAAGTGTATGAATGATATTAGGGAAACATCTCAAGAAGAAATGACAATTAAAGAAGGGATAAAGGTTTTTTTGTCGGTTGGAAGAATAGGGCTATTATGAAAATGAAAGATTTTCCAGCTGAAGGCACAGTTTAGGCTTAGAGAGGGAACCCTAATCTAATATATGGCCAGCTCCTTTCCTCTCTCTCTCCTTAAAAAGACAATTTATTGATAAGAAAAGCGACGATAGAGCCCCCATATTCCCCATACCTATATCCCTTTAGTAGAAACCTTTTAGAAGAAAGGTAATAGTGACATAATGGAAGTTTATATGGCGTTATTCAACTTTTAGTTCATATTTATTCCGATAGATGGTGTTTATGGTATCTTAAATTTGTCATTTGAAGGTTCGCAGTAGACTTTTGAGATAATTTTATTGTCAGATCTTATTTATATCCATAACTAGCCGAATGACCCGGGCAACGCCCGGGTTTTACCCAATTAAATGTTTTTATTCAAATACTATTCGTTACAATTATAAATTGGCGCCGTGGATGTCATTCTTGTATAATATATAAATGAGTTTTAAAAATTGTAAAAAAAAAAAATGTATCGGCCGGGAATCGAACCCGGACCGCCCGCGTGGCAGGCGAGCATTCTCGCCATTGAACTACCGATGCTTATAAGAAATGGCCATATTTGGGTATTTATTCCATTCACAAAAGCAAACGGTGACAGAATTGATTAAGAATTGTTGCTTGATGACTCTGATACTTGTATATTTTAATATTATTTTTGTATATATATATATTTACACTCATATACAAAACGTAAAGAAGTGGAAATTCTTTGAAATTGGTGGTCGTCTATTTTTTTAAGGAGTGGTTTAATATATTTTCATTTAAAATATATTTTTATGAGAAAACAATAGAAAATAAAAAGGTCAGGTGTTGATATTAAAATAATAAAGGCATTTCCTGACCACGAGCACATGTGCTTTTTATATGGCAGAGCGCCATCTAGTGGAGCAAAAATAAACTAAACGTTTATTTAACTTTCTCCGTGATATTTGGCCAACCCAATTTCTCGATTTTTTTTCAAGGCCAAATTTGCGTAATTACTCTTTCAAGAAATTGGGTTGGCCAAATATCACGGAGCAAGCTAAATAAACGTTTAGTTTATTTTTGCTCCACTAGATGGCGCTCTGCCATCTAAAAAGCAAATGTGCTTTTAGTCAGGATATGCCTTTATTATTTTAATATATTTTTATGTGAAAAGTTATGAAGAATATAAACAATTTTGATCATATGAATCTACATTCTTAGACGAAACTTAAGCCTTTGATGTCCCCGTGTTCCCTAGGAGGGTAGCCGTCAGGAATCTTTGGTATTGGAAGGTTGGGTCCACGATTTGGTCTTCATCTTGACAATGAGGACAAGTTGGGTTTTCTTTCAATACCTTTGTAAATTCTGCCTGAATGTAACCATGGAAGAATTGTTGTTGAGGTAAATCCATGTTTGATGTTTTGAAGCATTGAGAGCTGTAGTTTCGGGGTGGCAGCAAATCTTCTCAGATTTCTGGTGATCTTGAATGTAGAAGTCTGTCCACATTTATAAAATACAAGAGAACCACTAAAGGAAGTTTACAAAATAACAAAACTCCGCCTTTGCCGGTCCCAAGCCTGAATGGAAAAGGAGGAGGGGGAGCAGTAACAAGCTCACTAAAAAACCTGGGCTCAGTTGGCCCGGCTGATAGTACCCTGTAAGGGCTCCAAGAATACAGGATGAGCAGCGTTTGTACTCCATGTTAGGAGCAGCTGTACATGGCGTCTGTTCCTCATGTCAGAGGTGGCCATTTCTTTTAGAGTTAAGTCGGCCTGCCACTGAGTAGTGCTCCCAGTCTTAATGACAAAGGCAGATGCATTCTACTTCACCCAGTCATAATGGTTGTCAAATTTCCCCACTATGCTGCATCAGCTGTCGCGCAGATTCCAGAATGGTTACAAGGTTTTCCCACTATGTACTAAGTGTCAACCTACAACCACAAAACATATTATTGACTGTTTGACTCATCCATTGATGAGCTCTACTCATCCCCAGAAAACACCATTAAAAGTCTCAAGCTTTACAAGCTTGATACCCTAATATGATTGAGTGGAGATAAGAAAGAAGAAGACAAAATATCAAAATATATAAATGTTATATAAACATATTTTTCAAATATATTTCATAGATAAAATACTCTGTTAAATCGACCGCCAGAGGTCACGCTTACCCTATATAAAATGGATTGTTGTTGTTTCACATTGGCCGGCTCAAATCTTTTGTACATTATGTAAATAATTTTCTTTTTTTTTTCTTACTCCTTAAGCCAGGCAGTACTTTTATCAAATTATGTCTTTTTATATATTCCTTTAGTTCAATTATTATCATACTTTCAAGATTTAACCACGACTGCATCACCATTACCATAATCCTCAAAATAATCAAAAATCAAGCAGAAAATCAAATCTCTTTTCTATTTATAATATATATATCAAAAATGATATAATCTATTAATTAAAAAATAATAAATACTTTGCTACAATATAATTACAGAATATTTATAATTCGATATTTACAATATTAAAAAAAAATAAGGTATGCAAGTAAGTTAAGAGACAAAACTGTCATACATATTTTATAGAAAGCAAAATTTGCATACAAAGCCTTTATAAAATAAATTTCATATAAATTTGTCACATTGTGTTATGAATAAAACGTTCTATATAAAGTTAGTAAATATATAAAAAATGGAGGAAAGCTGGAGAGTACTCCATAAGAAAAATTCAAACCACGATAAATTTCCATCGCTTTTAATAAATGTCATTTTATTTTGCATCATAAATAACAAACCCAAGTTTATAGGCAGGCGCCAAAGTACAGGATTTTTCACTTCATCTTATGGTCTACATATTTCCTTTTTGTATTTATGACTTAAAACCCAATTTTTAAACTTTTATTCGAATATAAAATTTATCAACATGTTAAACGTATTAAAAATAACTGAAATATTGGTAAAATAAATAATATTTTGATCCAATATATGCCCTTTTTAATTTTAAAAATGTATATTTATTAACAGATAACAATTCCCTATATTTATTAAAACATTTTTATATTCACATTATTAAAATATGGCTATTTTAATTTTTAAAAATTCTATGTACGAGGTGTGTTCAAAAGGTATCGAGACTTTTGAATTTTCGCGGGTTACGTATATTCGAATTTCGATCTTTTTGTGGCTTTATGTTGGTACTCATGTCTCTCACTTATGCCGGCAAGCTCGGCCATTTTGAATGTTCACTTAATTGTTGACAGCTACTTTGCTTGCAGGTGTTTTGGATCGTCTTCGATTTTTACCTATTTAAAAAAATGGATCAAAGAACCTGTATGAAATTTTGTTTGAAAAACGAAATTAAGTGCGCGGATGCATTCCGAATGTTGACTGTGGCATACGGAGAAGCTACCTTGGACCGAAGCAACGTTTATCGGTGGTACAAAATGTTCTCAGAAGGCCGAGAGGATGTGAACCACGAAGAGCGTGCCGGACGCCCGAGCACTTCAACAACAGACGAAAAAATTAATGAAGTGGAGAAAATGATATTGGCCAATCGTCGAATCACCGTTAGAGAAGTTGCTGAGAACCTAAACATATCGATTGGCTCGTGCCATTCGATTTTTATCAATGATTTGGGCATGAGACGGGTCGCCGCGAAATTCGTACCAAAATTGCCTAATTGCGACCAAAAACAGCATCGAATGAACATTGCTAATGAGATGTTGGACTCTGTCCGCGACGACCCAAATTTGCTCCAGAGGGTCATAACTGGTGACGAAGCGTGGGTTTATGGTTATGACGTGGAAACCAAAGCTCAATCATCTCAATGGAAGCTGCCGCACGAACCAAGACCGAAAAAAGCGCGCCAAGTTCGGTCGAATGTGAAAGTTTTGCTGACAGTTTTCTTCGATTGCAGGGGCGTGGTGCATCATGAGTTCTTGCCACAGGGTAGAACGGTCAATAAGGAATATTACCTGCAAGTTATGCGCAATTTGCGCGAAGAAATCCGCCAGAAACGCCCGGATTTGTGGAAGAACAAAAATTGGCTTTTGCACCACGGTAACGCCCCTGCTCACACATCGTTGCTTGTGCGCGGCCTTTTGGCCAAAAACAACACACTAATGATGCCGCAGCCACTGTATTCCCCAGATCTGGCCCCCTGTGACTTTTTCTTGTTCTCTAAACTGAAGAGGCCCATGAAAGGACGACCTTACGCTACGCTTGACGAGATAAAGACGGCGTCGAAGGAGGAGCTGAAAAAGATTTTAAAAAATGATTTTTTGAAGTGCTTCGAAGATTGGAAAAACCGTTGGCACAAGTGTATAATATCTCATGGGGATTACTTTTAAGGGGACAAAATAGGTATTTATGAATAAATAATTAATTTTTGAAAAAACACAAAAGTCGCGATACTCTTTGAACACACCTCGTATTTGTAAGAAATTTATAATTTTCCCGCTCTTTTTTAAAATTTTCGTCTGTTTTTTTTTTTTTTCAAAATTGATTAATGAAAATATCGTTTGTTTTTTCAAATATATTTATATTTTTTACTTGTATAAATAAGTCTTTAAAATGGAATTTTCTCTTGTAGAAGAACAGAGATGTCCTAAAGCTTGAGATTTCCTTAATAAAAATAAAAGAAACATATTTCCAGAAACCTTTTTAATTGTTCAATTAATGGATATAATTCATTTATATATTATTATATAATTAACAGACAGGACTGGCTGAACTTTTACCGCGAACTAATGACTACAGAGAAAAATTTGAGAATTTGTAATTTACATAATGTGATTTCTCAGAACGATCCTATATTGGACACAGAGATAACCAATGCAGACATATACAAGGAGATAGCTGGTTTGAAGAGTAACAAGGCATGCGGGCCCGATGGCATCCCCAATGAAGTATTAAAAATACTCCCTGATTCGTACATACTGCTTTTGAAACAACTCTACAATAGTGTTATGACGACTGGAAAATACCCAGCAATTTGGACTAATTCCACTATACACCCAATCTTTAAAAATGGTTATAAGAAAAGCCCCTCCAACTACCGAGGTATTGCACTGATTAGAAATGTATCAAAGCTTTTCACTTCAATCCTAAGATCAAGACTGGAGGAATGGGTCGAGGGAAGAAGGGTTGTACCGGAAAACCAAGCGGGATTTAGAAAAGGAAGATCATGTATTGACCACATATTTACACTAACTACTTTAATCCAACTATCATTAAGAAAAAAGAGGGGAAAACTATATGTCTTTTTTTGTCGATCTAAGGAAGGCATTTGATACTGTACCTCACTCAATACTTTGGAAATAACTTTACAACCTAGGCATAAGTTACCAATTCATAAGTACGATCAGAAGTTACTACGAACAAGCAACTATAGCTATCAGATGGAAGGGATCATTCACGGAAAGTATTAAGATAAACTCGGGAGTCCTCCAGGGAGAACCACTTTCCCCACTGCTCTTTATATTATTTATCACGGACTTAATCGAAATTTATAATAACTCAGACCTGCCGAGTGTAAATTTGCCAGAATTTGGAGATATCCATTTATTGCTGTACGCCGACGACATAGCAATTATAGGTGAGTCCAGGATGAACCTCCAAAAGAAGATCAAAATACTGAAAGAATATCTCGATGAGAACTTAATGACACTGAATGAGTCCAAGTCAAAGATTATGGTGTTCCGTAATGGAGGTAAACCCTCAAATAAGGATAGATGGTTCTGGAATGATAAACCCATAACAATAACTTCAAGATATACATACTTAGGATTCCCTCTGACACCAACAATAACAACTACTCACCCGGCAAATTACTTTAAAGGAAAAGCACTTACAGCAATTAACGCCACACACCCAATATTAATAAAATCAAAAGCAAAGTCAATAAATTTATCAATCAAACTCTTTGATACAATAGTGAGAGCTGTCCTGATGTATGCCGCTCCATTGTGGGCAACAGAGCATAAAGACTTATTGGATAGTATACAAGACATATTTATCCGTAGGTTCCTAAATCTGCCCAGATACACTCCAGGCTACATAATCAGATTAGAAACCGGTCGTATCTCATTGAGTGTAACAGCTTTAAAATTAACCCTGAAGTATTGGCTGCGGGTGTTGAATATGAGCAGTGACAGATTGCCGCGTATATGTTTTAATAGAATACGGGAACTGTCTAATGCCTCGGGCACACCCATCGGTTTCATTAAAAAGCTCACCAATCTGCTTAACAATAATGGATCCCCTGCACTTGTTTCCTGTGATGATCCTGAAACGCTGAGGAGCGCGATTACAGGGCTCTTAAAAACAGCGGCAGACCAATCTATACAAAACGACCTTACAAGAATGGATAAATCTAAGCTATACTCTCACTACAAAGACATTCACCTATCTTTCATGACGGAGGGATACCTTTTAGGGGATTTTCCTTTCCCGGTTGTAAGACTACTCGCACAAGTTAGAATACTTTCAAGTTTTTTTAGAGAAAACCACACCAAGATGCTCTGCGGTGAGGACCCGATTTGTACCTTCTGTAATTCAAAACTAAAAAATGAAATCACTCACTATATTTTTGATTGCTCTGCTCTGAAAGAAGAACCCTTATGCTCAAAAATGGGCAACTCTGTGCTTCACTTCCATCAATAATTGACAATATGACCCAGAATAAGTATATTGCTACGGCGTTTTATGGTTTCCACAAGTCCATATCTCAGAAGAATGCCAAGTGACACTCACTCCTCACTTTCTTACTGCTACTCTTTTTGTGTTGTTTTTCTTGCTTCCCTCTTTCTATTCTTGTTTTTTTATTTCTTTTTCTTCTGTATATATCGTTATTTCCTTTGTCTCACTGCTTTGCTCTTATGCATACCTCTGGTGAATCCTGTATAGGGTCAGTGACCCTGAATAAAGGCTTTTTGTTGTTGTTGTATATAATTAACAGAATGGGACAATGAATAAATACTGTAATGAATTGCTATCCCAAATTTCATTTATTCTGATAAATTCACTACTTTATTCTAAACAGGCAAAGGACCCTTCTTAAGTTTCCTATTCAAACTGAATGTTATCAATGATCCAACATGTGAATGCCGCTTAGATGTTGAATCATCAGAGCATCTTCTTTTAACTTGCCCTCTGACTAATCAAATTGTATGTAAATACTTGGAAACATTACCAAATTCTCTTTGTGTATATACTCTATCTTATGAGAACTTTGTTAAGTTTAGAACTATTTGTACAATAATTTACAAAACACTACTAATCCATCGTGTAAATAATTAATCATATATATGTAAATAATACTAGAACAGCACAATAGTCCTTTGGACTTCGTGCTTTTGTAACAATAAATAAATAAATACGTATTGTAGTAAATGGTGTTTGATACCGTGAAATTTGTGTGGGCAAAATAAACTATAATTTGACACTATAGGTGATGGTTAAAGATTTGTTTTTCACGGGGCAAATATCTATTATTTAGCACTCAACCTTTGTTTTTCTTTCTATGTGTAAAGATAAATGATTTTAGTGCAATTATTTTCCCATTAGAAGAAATAAACCGTCAAATCATTTGATGTTATAAAGAATTCTATAAATCTTATATAACACCGAAAAATGCGCTAGGCTACGATAAATAGGCTAGGTTTCTTGTGCAACTTTTTATTTTTAAGTTTTCGGACTTGTCAGTCCTTCAACAGGAGTATCACGTTAATTAATTAATGATAAATGCTATTTTTATACAAATTATTATTTGCATATCGTAATTTAAACAATGTGATATGTAAGTAATAAAGTATGACGTCTTTTCTAGTCGTCTCAAAGTGACACCAGCTTGCCACTGGACACCCGGGGGATCCAGAGAGGGACAAAAAAGGGGCGTTGGTCCGGATGTTGACAGTTAGTTAGGTTACGGTGGATATTTTCGGACAGCCCCACTCGGTTCTAGGCCATTATCATCTCACGACGGTCCGTTGTCATCTCACGGCGGCCCTCGTGGCCGTCATTTTGGTTCCTCCCTGCCTCCGCGGTTTCATGCAGGACGCCGAGCTTTCCTCAGTTAATCCTCAAATTCCCCCTGGTCCTGGTGCCACGTGAGAAGTACTAAAAAAGCGTCTTTTGATCCCAAACTTTGTCCTTACTGTCCCGTGCGGACTTCCCACTCTGCACGCCTTGCCACTCAACCCCGACTGCTTCCAACTGACTTGTTGGCTTACCCGGGTTTACGACATATATATTTTAAATAGTTATGTAATATTGAAAGAAAGAGAGAAATTATTACATTCTTTGTGAGTGAAAAACAACAATTTGAAATATATATATATATGTGATAATTTGTATATAGAAATATGTAACCCCACCACAACCTATGCAATATATCATATATGTGTATGGTGAACGATGCATACTGGATGCACGAGTTATCATATATATATATATCTCAATAGAATTTGTCTTTGAACCAACACCGTTTTTTACCAATTGGATTAACGGAATCGCGTTGGAACTGTACCGCACTTCCAGAGGTCTATCTGAAGAGAAAATAAATACAGTTAAACCTTTATATTACCTTTATATTTCGTTAAAAAGGAACTCATGCGGTGTAACTTCAAGTGTCGTTTTACAATCACAGGCCGCAGTGTATTATATTGTATTATAAGTTACTTTATGTATCGAACGGAAAAATACGTCCAGGGTAGCCTAGTGGACATGGCATCTGCCCGGTAAGCGGAACATTGTGGGTTCGGTTCCCATCCCTGGACACTTTTATTTTTCCGTTCATCATTACTTTTCATAATTCATCCTTTCATACCTCATCCAAAAAGGTTAGAAATAGTCGATATTTCACCTTGAAATAAAAATTTGATTTTTCATTGAAAAAGGAACTCATGCGGTGTAACTTCAAGTGTCGTTTTACAATCACAGGCCGCAGTGTATTATATTGTATTACCTTTATATTTAAATTTGTATGTAATTCTACTGTCTTCAAAGCTTATGTCCATAGTACATCTAAAATACCCATTCCAAGAGTCTAGCAACAGTATCACTATAAAAGGAAGTTCCAAAAATGCAATATAACAGCGGTATGGTAGATTAAACTGGCGAAACCGCTGGGAGGGTTCACCACTGATGAACAAGGCCCTCCCATTAATTTTTCCATTGCAGTAAGGGCAGTAGAAATTGTTTAATTTAAAAAAGAATCTTACGCGTCTAAAATAGTTTCTAATTTTCATAACAGTTAAACCTGTTTATATATATGTGTGTTTATATAACGCCCCCTCTAAATAGCGCCTCCCTCTCTATAGCGTCCGATTTTAAATACGTAGTACGATGCGATTTACATTGAAAGTGACCTGTCTATAGCACCCCCTCTCTATAGCATCCTATTTTGGTGAGTCCCAAGAGGGGGGCGCTATAGACAGGTTTAACTGTATTTGACGATTTCTTGGCTCACTCCAGCCAAATCCAGACATCTCTAATCCAAAAGCTGAAAGAAATGGATCCTGTTAACATTACCAAACGAACCGCTCAAACTTTTTTCTAAATAGAAAATCTCTTTTTGAAGAATTTTCCTTACTCACAGGTCCTAGCGTTGTAAGGAAATATTAATATGATCTTTTCCGCGGTGTTTTCTTACAATTAAGATAATTAGACGTAAAACTTTTTAAGGGGATTGATTTTATAGCTTCTGAGGAGAATGCCTTGTGAGAAACTTTCATAGGGTTAGCTCTACTTCTGAAAGAGCGCTCAAGTTGGCGTTCTGTGATAAGAAATGAAAAAAAAGGAAAAAAAAATATTTACTTATCAAGTAGTTTTTATTTTGAATTACTTGAATCAAATTACACATAAAATTATTTTTCACATTAATATAGAATTTATAAAATGAATTCTATATTCGTGATTTAAAATTAGATTATACTAGCGGGTGTACCCGGCTCCGCCCGGGTTTTACTCGAGGGAATGTTTGTAGTCTAGTATGTTGATATAATAAATCTATCTGAATATTAGGAAAGGTCAGGTAATTTTTTTGTAGGGTGATGCTCTGAAAAAGAACGCTATACCACTTTATCACTAAACAAATTGGCGAGTCAAAAATAAGCAACCTAAACAATCCATTAGCTTTGCAAGATAAGAAAAGAAATAGAGAACTGCATGCAAAATTCTCAACACAAATCAAAATCTTTAATCCTCAGAAGTAATGTATATTAGGTAGGATGAGGTTTATTTTGTTTCTATTACATTACTTCATCTTTTAATCTCAAAGCAGAGCAAAACTGACATACCCGAGACATTTGGCCTATATCGACAGATTATTCAGCTTTATAATCAATATGGGCATTATACTGCAAACCTGAAAACGGCTTATGAGTCCAAAGCTGAATACGCTGAACAGGAACTTGCATAGTTTGTGTAGCTGCGACGCGGGCTTCAGAATACCTAAGACGGCGAAGCGCACGACGCGTCTCACTTTGAAGTGGTGTCTCAATAGCTCTAGCATTCCTATATCTCCTGGAAGCAGCCGTATTCCTACCAAGTAAACGTCGGCTGTGGCGAGGCATATTCTGAAAAAAAAATTTAGATTGAGATTAATAACAAAAGCTTCAAAATCAGCAATTTCTAAACAAAGCATAAAAATTTCCTGTCTTTTCGAGGTAAAAATCAAAATTTTTAAATTTTTTATTCAAAATAACCTTCAGATATGTTAAAAAGATTTTAAAAACTAAAATCATAATATTATTACCAAAAAAATTAATGTACAAAACCAGTTATCATTAAAAAGCTTCAAAAATAGACCAACCGCTGGATACGGCAATGAAAAAGCATGCTTTTTTGAGGTAAAAAATAGAAATAATTTTCTAAAATACAAAATACAACCCCTATATGTTAAAAAAACTATAAATAATCTAAATATAAAATATTTAATCAAATAAATTAAAATATCTTTAAAAAAAATTTTAAAAAGGACTTCAAAAAGACAAATAAATGAATCCCTAAAAGAAATCCCTTGCTTATTTAAAAATATAAATAACCTATTTTTTAGATACAACCCATATATGTAGAAAATATAATAAATAAACTGTATTTAAAAGATCAAAGCAATAATTAAAAAATTCCATAAGAAAATTTAAAAAAGGACCTCAAAATGACCCATAATTGAACACAATGAAATTGCTTGCTCATTTTTGCGATTAATAATAAAAAAAACCGAATATTTTAAAAAACACAACACCTATATGTTATAAATACCACAAATAATTTGTATTTGAAATATCTAAATAATTAAATAAAAATTTCTTAAGAAATATTTGAGAAGGGCCTCATAATGACAATCACATAAACATATCAATAAAATATCTTGCATCTTAGTGAAAAAAAATAGAAATAACCCAAAATTTGTTTACAAAACAACCCATATATGTGGAAAACACCATAAATAATCTACTTTTAAAATATCTAAGCAATTAATTAAAATTTTGTTAAGGTCCTCAAAAAAGACATAAAATTGAGCACATTAATGAAATTTCAATCTTTTTTTGTAAAAAATAATATAAATAACCTTAGTCTTATAAAAATACTAACCACGTAAGTTAGAAATAGCATATATAATCTGTATATAAAATAAAAAATAAATAAATTAAAATTAGCCTAAAAATTTATCTAAAATATAAAATTGATCTCATCAAGTAAGGCTTCAACTTTTTTTGGTATAAAATATGAAAACTATAAAATAAAAGTATCTTACCATGTATAAAAGTTATTAAAATATATATAAAAAAGATTAAAACTAATTTTCCAAGAAGCGCAAAAGTGTAAACACTTTTGAAAGTGTAAACACTTTAACTCTGTTGATTTTTTTTTGTATTTTATCGATAACAGCAAAGTTATGTATGTTAAAGTTAGGAAAAATATTTTGATGTTAAGCAAAACCTGCTCCATCTCGTTTTACATAAATGTTGAAAATTTGGTCGAAATTGATGCATTGTAACGAAAGTTTTTAGTGATGCCCACTTATGAGATTTGCATTTTATTAATATAGATAATATAAATATGTATCCTTGTATATGAACAATTAAAAACAGTATTCTAGATTTTATCGGAAATATTTTCTTTTAACACAAAGATAAACGCAATATATATTTATAATTTTTTATAATATTTTTTTTTTGTTCAAATTCAACTTATTCCTCGTTATAGATTTGGATATACAGTTAAACCTGTCGCCCCCTCTTGGGACTCACCAGGGTGCTATAGAGAGGGGGTGCTATAGACAGGTCACTTTTAATGTAAATCGCATCATACTACGTATTTAAAATCGGGCGCTATAGAGAGGAAGGTGCTATTTAGAGGGGGCGCTATAGACAGGTTTAACTGTATTATAATCTATACATTGCACTATATTTTTCAATACCTATCGTTAATTATTATATATATACTATATATACATATATATATATAACATACATAAAGACCTTTTATTAAGACACACTCAGTTCTTATAGAAGATTCTACTTGTAGATTACTAGATAGAGAAACGGGAGAGAACAATAGATATATATGGAACAAGTAAGGTTTATGTACACATGGTATATCTATATATATAAAAATGAATGTTTGTATGTTTGTTGGTTTGTATGTCCGGTATACAAATTCGCAGTAGTTCACTAATTCAAACCTAAATTTCTATACATAGGTAAAAAATAACGGAGATGACGATAGGCTATTTAAAAAAATATATAAATCAATTATTAAAACTATATATTCAAATTATTCTACTTAGCTCACGAGCAGCACCCTCTAGAACGCTCAGGCGACCTGCCGGCGGCGCGCGCCCGTTGGCTGCCGGCGAGCACGTGACTTCCCTGTGCGCGCGCATGGCTGTCGGCGAGGGCTGTTTCACGCGACCGCCCGCCCGCCCGCCTGCCCGCCATGTTTTATGTGTTTGAATAAAACATTTAATCGCGTAAACCCGGGCGTTGCCCGGGTCATTCGTCTAGTATTATATAAATATATAATGCAACGAATATTATTATCATTATTATCATAATATTCTGTGTGTTCCGGAATATTATTATCCATAATAATATTATCAATAATATTCGTTAGGCAAACTTTCACTCGGATAAAACCCAGGCGATGCCGGGTACACATCCGCTAGTATGTTATAAAAACAAATGAGATTTGATTTTATGCTTGATTTTAGATCATGTTGAGGATTATTGTAATGTAATGCAGTCGTGGTTTAAATCTTTAATGTATGATAACTAAAAATAGTTTTGATCAGTAATTTAATTGAGTTAAAGGAATATATAAAAAAAAACATAATTTGATAAAAGTAATGCCTGGCTTAAGGCGAGTAGAATAAGGAAAACAAGAGATTATTTACATAATGTACAATGGTTTTGAACCGGCCATCGGGACAGAGAAAATATCTTTATTTACGGGGCTGCTAACCAAAATAAATGATTTTTGAGCCCCAGAAGGCGATTGGGATAAAACAACAACGAGTTTTTATAAGAGAAGAGTGACCTCTGGCGGTCGATTTAACAGAGTATTTGAATCTATGAAAAATTAATTTTTAAAATAAAATAATATTTTTATATAACATATATATATAGCTTTTTAATCCTAATATGATGATTGTAAATATGTATATGGTAATAATAAATTTATTATATTTGGAATAAAAATAACACAATAATTCCTTTTGAAACAATCTCGTACAACAAAATACACAAGTATATATAAGGTATATGAATAAATAATCCATTATATTAAAATCCCATAAGTGCGTGGGGGATTCCTCTAGTGAATTTTAAATAACACAGAGAGAAAGGGTTATAAAATATGTATAACATTTAGGTAATAAATATATGTATGCGTATATTAATATTTTGTTTCCATAGCAGATATATCAGATTACAGTTAAACCTCTCTTTAGCGCTCCTTCTTGGGACTCACCAAAATATGGTGCTATAGAGAGGGGGTGCTATGGACAGGTCACTTTTAATGTAAATCGCATCGTACTACGTACAGTTAAACCTGTCTATAGCGCCCCCTCTTGGGACTCACCAAAATATGGTGCTATAGAGAGGGGGTGCTATAGACAGGTCACTTTTAATGTAAATCGCATCGTACTACGTACAGTTAAACCTGTCTATAGCGCCCCCTTCTTGGTACTCACCAAAATAGAGTGCTATAGAGAGGGGGTGCTATAGTCAGGTCACTTTTAATGTAAATCGCATCGTACTACGTACAGTTAAACCTGTTTATAGCGCCCCCTTCTTGGGACTCACCAAAATAGAGTGCTATAGACAGGTCACTTTTAATGTAAATCGCATCGTACTACGTATTTAAAATCGGGCGCTATAGAGAGGAAGGCGCTATTTAGAGGGGGCGCTATAGACAGGTTTAACTGTATTTGTGTTGACACGTCAAGAAAATAAAACCTTTTATTGCCCAAGTTGAATGTTTGGTTACGCGAATATACAACGAAAAACTCATACACGTACGCGTTTCGGGCTGGTGGTCCTCGTCAGTATGGTACAGGCTGTATCATAACGACCAGACAAGGTAGCCCTAAAGGTTTCTTGATTAATCATGGAGGGAAAATATTGCATGTGTTTGGTTTGTCTTAATTTATCAATAAGCGGTTCCAGGTGAATTTATGCTAAAAAAAAATAAATCAGGGTTTAGTTAATATTATTGCCTATAGGTGGAGCTAAGAAATCAGCAAAGTGTTAAGTTGCATCTACAAGAAATATTGTTTTATTACTTTGTATTATACTCATGGACAAAACTTAAGGAAATGGAAAGTATTTGATATCGCTGGTCGTCTATTATTATTATTATTATTATTTACAGGAGACAGAGGTTGTTCACGCTTGGTTATCTTGTGTGTCTTCAATAAAGGTTCACTGTAATATTTTGACTCCATGAGTGTATTTATATCTTTTTTTTTTTTCAAAATAATGAAACTGGTTTCTGGAGTTGTGAGGTTTTTTTTTATTTTTGCATTTAATTAACGTAATCTCGAGAGCTTTCGTGCATTACCATCCTGCTACAGTAGAACAAAAACGAACAATAATAAACTCCACACATTACATAAATTAACAATTAACAAAAAGGCATCTCCTTATCGTGAAACTGAAGTTGCGCCATCTATCGGAATAAATATCAACTATTCTCGTTGATTTTTAATTATTCCAGCAACTTTCAGTTGCACAATAAGGAGATGCCTTTTTCTTAATTTATGCACCTTATCCCAGTACAATATCACATTTGTACTATTTTTTCATAAACTAACAATATATATATATATATAGTGTAAAAACTATATAATAAAAATATAACAGTGATACTACATTTAAAACTTAAGGAGCAAACTGATCATAATGATAAATCATATCAAGTAGATTTGGTTAGATTAGCAAGCTAAATCTAAATTAATTATAAAAATAAATAGTTGTATAGTTTTATAGTTAAGTATTCTATTAAAATTATCTTCATTAATTTGATTATTTAAATTCAAATTATAAAATTTGTAAATTGTTATTATTTAGTATAGATAGAGAAAAAAAAATCCTTTACTTCTAAAACATAATCTAGTTAATTATATATTTATAATAAATAACAATAAAATTTAACAACGTAACGTCTTTTGTATCGGCTTTTACACGTCATTTAGACATACTCTAATCCTATATATAGAACTAGACGAATGGCCCGGGCAACGCCCGGGGTTTACCCGAGTGTGAATATATTTTAAAAACGTTGACTTGGGTGGTTGCTATTAACAGGGTGGTCTGTATAGACAGGTGGATGTATCACACAGCTGATAACAGGGTTGTCTAGAGTGGTCGCTATAGACAGGGTGGTCTGTATAGACAGGTGGATGTATCACACTGCTGATAACAGGGTTGCCTAAAGAATTTTTAAATAAAACAATTTCTACTGTCCTTACTGCGATGGAAAAATTAAAGGGAGGGCCTGGCTCATCAAAAAAAAAATAAAAAAATAAATAAAATAAAAAATAATAATAATAAAAAAATAAATAAAAAAAATAAAATAATAAAATAAATAAATAAAATAAAAAAAAATAAAAAATAAAATTAAAAAAATAAAATAAAAAATAAATAATAAAAAAATAAAAATAAAAATAAAAAATAAAAAAATAAAATAAAATAAAATAAAATAAAAAAAATAAAAAATAAATAAAATAAATAAATAAATAAAAAATAATAAAAACAATAAATAAATAAAAAAAAATAAAAAGAATATTACGCCTCTAAAATAGTTTTATAATTTGATAACAGATGGCGCTATAGTACATCGTATCTACAGCCAATGAGCGCGCATTCTATCCGTGAGCTTCAGACAAACAGACAAACAGACAGACAAACAGACAAACAAACAGACAGAATAAGGCAAATATATTATATAGAATAATAGAAGTGAGAATATATATGATAGTTAGAAAAAAGAGAGAAAGACAGAACCATGCACTATTAATCAAACTAATAATAAGAAAACAAAAAGTTTTGTAAATAAGGTAGATAAGATTGTTAGTATATATATATATATTTTTATAATTTTATATTTTATTCTTTTTTTTAAATGATTTTTTAATTTTTTTTATTTTAAAATATGAATATAAATAGTTGTATTTAGTAAAATATCTATATTATGAATTAACTTTTATTATAAGTTTGGTTATTATGTTTTGAAACCCTAATGGTAGACCAGACATATACAAAAAACTTAAATTGGAGTAATTATTGAAAAAAGAGGTCTGCTGAACCGGGACTTCTCAAATAGAAATTCAGCTTTCAACATTTCATCCCTTCTCTATTATGTCTAGACCTCCTTTCAACCCGGATTTTATGTGTTAATATAAAGTTAATTCAGTGAAACATTTATATGAACAGATATAATGTGTACCTACCTTGTCCGCGGACGCCTTAACTGTAAACATCTATTTCTGGATGACACATGTTGTGGGGGGTGGGGGACAAATTTAGACCTTATATTTTGAAGTTGTAGAAAAACAAGATATTCAAAGATGAAAGAGAAGATATTTAAGGGAAGAAATCCAAATTTTATAATCTTTACAGCCAGTTAAATTAAAATAATTGATTCAACACTTATTCATCTATCAATATTCCTTTAAAAAGGCAAATTTTTAGAGTTTAATAAAGCTATTAATTGTGAAAATTCACTTTTATTTAATTTCCATTTTCCTCCCCAGAAATTGGAGATTAAACAAAATGAATTATATACAATATTACTTTAAAAATCTTGTGAAAAAAACTTTAAATCAGCTATTTAATTTAAGTTTAACTAATTGTTAAAGATTACAAATTTGTAGTAGTGATTATTGAAAGAAATTATAGAAAGTTGATTTAATAAATGGATACTTCCATTTATTTTTTTAAAGTATTTTATAATTGATATACTGTTGAAATATTTTACTTGTCTGATACTAAATTTGTTTTTAATAAATTCCATGTTTAAATTTTTAACATCTTCTATGAAATTTTCTAATATATTATTTATTCTATAGAATCTTAGAAACTGACCAAAATATATACCTTTACAACAATTTAATGAAATATTAGAATTCATATTACAGTATTTTATAATATTGTAATTATAATTACTTTTTTATTATAAATTTTAATAGCATTATTTGTAAGGTCTATATTTAGGTCTAAAAAGTTAACTTTTTTGTTTCTATAAATTTTTTCATTGTTCTTAAGTTTCAAGTATTTAGGATAAATTTTAGGTATTAAATTTTTGAACTGTGGATTATTAAATATTATGATGTCATCTACATAACGGAACATTTGCCAGTTAACATTATTTTGTAGAAAGTATTCTCTTTCGTACCAGAATAATATTAAGTTTGCTAATAACGGACTTGAAGACGTTCCCATGGGAACTCCTTCTGATTGAATATATATTTTATTTTTAAATTCTATATAGTTAAAATTTAAAAATGTTTCCAGTAGAGTTTTTGCTGTTTTAAGATCTAATTTAATTGTTTTATATCTGTTATGAATAATTTTAATGTGGAAAGTTTTGTCATTAATGATTTCGTTAAATAAATTGGTTATTTTATTATTTAGATCTCTTAAATTTATTTTAGAATATAGGTCCTCAAAGTCAAATGTGTGTACTGTTTCCATGTTTGTCCAATTGTTCATTAAATAGTTAATGATTTTTTTATTTGAGTCGATAAATTTATAATTATATTTATTAGTTAATTTATTTATAATAAATTGTAGTGTTGAAGCTAATTGTATATCAATGTTTTTTATAACTGAATTTATACCAGATGTGATTGTTCTGAAAGAAATAGGTTTTTTGTGTAGTTTAGGAATTATATAGAATTTTGGTATGTTTGGATTTTTGTAGTGATTATAAATTTTTAGTGAATTTTCAACGTTTTTGATGTCTTTTTTTGATTTTTGTGGCTGTAGTTCTAGCAAAAGTGTATTTATGATTATTATCAATTTCCTTTTTTAGTATATCGTGGTATAGATTTTTACAAATTATAGATAAGTTATTGGAACATTTATCTATAGGAGTGATAATAAAGTCCTTCTGTAAATTAATTATATTTTCTTTAAAAGAAGGAATATCTGAATTAGGTTTTGTGTATTTAAGTGTATTATTATAATAATTTATAATTTCCTTTTTAATATTAGGTTTCCATTCCAGAAAAGTAAATTCTGGAATACTGTATTTTATACTAGTTTTATTTATGAAAATATCTATATCTTTTAATATAGATTTAATTGCATTATTATAGTTGTGTTTAATTTGAGGTATATATTTATACCCTTTATTTAAAATATCCTGATATTGTGGATTTAAAAAAGAAAAATTGCTAGTTAATATATGACCTGAAAACTTATATTTATCAATATAGTTGTTGCAATTAAATTTATTTTTTTTTAAATTTGCCAAATTATTAATAAATTGGTTATAATTGCAAACTAAATTACCTATATTTTTGTTGTATCTCCAGATTGTTTTGAAATTTAAATTTTTTATAGGGAAAAGATTATTAATGTTTTGGTTATTAAAAATATCATTAAACTTAATATGATTAAATAAATTGTTATTAAATTTAATGATAATATTAATGTTATTAGTAGATTGTTTAATTTTTCTGTATTTAAAGATGTCGTGTGTGATATCTATTAATCTGTTAGTCAGATTATGAATTTTAATATATTCTATAAGTTTGATAAATTTATTATTATTTAGTTTAAATAATGTTTTAATAAATTTATCGACGAAGTTGTTAGTGTACATTTGTTTTGGGTCCAGTAATTCTTCAAATTCAATGTAACCTAATTTATTGGTAGTTTTACCTCTAGTTTTATTAGGTTTAGTTTTAAATTCATTTTTTTTGTATTTGCAGCTGATTTCATAAGTTGAAATTTCTTCTGTTTGTGGTTTGTATGTGTAGTTTAATTCGTCATTAAGTCCATAAGGGAATAATGTGTTGTGTTTATAAATGTAGTTGTTTTCTAATAATAGTCGTTGTTTTTTGTTTTGACATATGTCTAGTATTTCTATCTTAAAGTTGTTAAAAGTATGTAATTGATTGTGTTCTTTCATATATATATTACCAATTGATTTTTTAGCGTGGTTTCTATGTAGGTTTATTCGTATATTTAATGGATTACACGTTTGTCCTATATATGATAATTGACAAATTTGGCATGTTAATTTATAAATAGTATTTACTAATTTACAACTAGTCGTTTGAAATGTGTCATGGTTCTTAAGAGAGGGACAAGTTTGACAATTCTTTCTTAGGCAATTCTTAGCGAGTTTAAATTAACATAAAAGAGGTGCTAACCCTAATATGCTGGTAGTTTTTTTTAGTTATTTAGTTTGTTATTCTATTGAGAAATTTTTTTTTTTAAATATATTTATCTTAATTGTTTTTGTGTTGATTAAATTTGTAATAAAATGAATAATTAATCTATAAAAATATAGATATTACTGTTTGTTATCTGTTATATTTTTAAGAATAACTAATAAAAAACATCTTTAAACTATCTAAACAATGAAAAAAACAAAAGTTCTGAAGTTATTTTTTCTAAAATTACTTTTATAATTTATTTTTTCATAATCAAACAATAAAAGATAATTATAATCTGTATGGAGTTTTATTTATATTAGATTATCTAATATATAATTAAATTTGTATATTATATTATGTTTATAAAGGGCACATCTTGGATTCAATAAATAATCTTTTTATTTCCGATATTTCGATGGGCTAAACGACCATCTTTTTCTAGGATCTCATCCTTTTTCGCGGCAAGCCGCGCGTTACACTTGAGACACGGGCGTCTCACAATCTCTCAGGCGAAAATCATCCAAATGAAAAAGTAATGTATGCAAATAAATATCGTATAACACTAATTAAAATAAATGAATAAATAGAGTGAAAAGCAAATATCTATATATACAAAATAAATATTCGGCTATTGCATTATGAATGAAGACATTCCACTGAGGTTCATACGTATATACATAAAGGTTCCTATTCTAGGAGCATCTAAATTGTGTGTACATGTCCGGTATATGGATCTTTCGGTTTATACTATTTCTGTCTTCCAAAGAACTCCAACTCTCCAAGAATAGCCTGCTGTGCTTTTCTTTTATATCTTGGTATATTATTGATGTTTGTTCAAAGTCTGGAATGTGGCTATTGATGAGAGCATGATCTACTAGTAAGGAGGTCGGGTTATGGTGTTTTAGGGCTGATTTGTGCTGGTTGATTCTTTCTATTAATTGTTTACTGGTTTCTCCTATGTAGACGGCTTGGCAAGACTTGCATGGTATTTTGTATATGACATTGGTTCTATTGTTTGGTTCAGTATTCTTTTTGTATCAGGATGGCGGAGGATGTTGTTAAGATTCGAGGTAGATTGGAATCTTGTTGTGATATTGTAGTATTTTAGTTTTCTAGCTATTCTTTCACAGCCATAGCTGTATGGTAGGGAGCAAAAAATGTTTTGGGATGAAGTCTGTCTATTGTTTGTGGGTGATATTCTCGGTCTGTAGAAATGCTTTTTGATAAACGGTTTAGGGTAATTATTGCTGAGTAGTTCTTGAAATATCTTGGTTCTTTCTTCTTTTGTGTCGTTATTGTTTGTTGAAAAGTGTGTGATTAGTCTTTTTGAAAGAGTTTTTACCACGGAAATTTTATGGTGAATGGGGCCAAATGAATTGAAGTTCAGATAGCTTCCAGTATGGGTTGGTTTTCGGTATATTCCAGTTTCAATTCTATCTTGGTTTCTGGTTAGTTGTATGTCTAGAAACGGTAGGGAGTTATTTTCTTCTATTTCAAAGGTGAATTTTAGAAAGGGTTTGAGATTATTCAAAAAATTCAGAATGGTGGAAAGATCAACTTTTGTGATGCATAGTATATCATCAATATAGCGTTTCCAGATTATTACTTGTAGTTGTGCTGTGTCTGCAATTATTTTATCAATTTTGTCCATGTAGATGTTAGCTAATGCTGATGAAACAGGATTCCCCATTGGTAAACCTTTTTCTTGTATGAAATATCTGTCTTTATATCCAAAATAATTAAATGCTAGACAAAGTTCAATCAGATCTATAAGGGCTTCTTTAGGGATAGGAAGGATGATTTCCGGATGGTTGTGTAAGAATTCTTGAAGTGCCAGGATAGCTTCATCATGCGGAATTGATGTATAAAGAGATTCTATATCAAAGGATACCATATAGCTGTCATGTGGAATTGGAATATTATTGATGGTTTAATAGCTGCTACTGGATTGGGGACTGTGTAAGGGAGTTTTTTCTGGAATGGTGAGATGATTGACGACAAATATTTCGCGATAGGGTATAAGGGAGAGCCTGAGTATGATATTATGGGACGCAATGGGGTATTAGCTTTGTGGATTTTTGGTAGACCATATAAATTCGGAAGATTCTGGTTTGTTGCTTTGAAGGCTTCAAAGGTTTTACTATCTAGTTTGTATTGCCGTTTTATTCTGTTGAAATGTCTATTGAAATCTTTTATGAAGTTGGGTAGAGGGTTTTTGGTCAGTGGTTGATATATTTCCTGATTCTGAAGTAACTGTTCGATTTTGTTGTTGTATTCTATTACGTCCATGATTACGGTATTTCTGCCTTTATCTGAAGGAGTTATGATGATTTGTTTGTTTTCTTTTAAAGACTTTATGGTGTTTCTTTCATCTCTATTTAAATTTGTCTTGTTTTGCGTTTCCAATTTCTTAATGATCGGGGTTATTTCTGTTCTAATTCTTGTCTTTTGGTCGTCTGGGAGTTTTTTTATTGCATTTTCTATTGCGGCTAAAGTCTTAGGAGTGTTGATCTTTTGGGAAGGTACAAAGTTTAGGCCTTTTGATAGGAGGTTTGTTGTTTCTGGATCGAATGTGTGACTTGAAAGGTTAATTACAGTGCATTGATCTGTTTGCCGTGTAGATTTATTCGACCAATTCTGTAGCTTCTTTGAATGTTTTTGTTGTAGAGAAACTCTCTTATTTTTGCATTTTCTTTCTAGATATCCGTTTAACTCATTAAAATATTCATCGCTGAATAGTTGTTGCAAATTTGGGGTAACTCTATTGATGTTTGATTGCAATTCGTTTATTCGGAAATGACAGTTTCTAATTCGAGCATTTAATAGTTTTTTTTCCTGTTTGAAGCAGGATCCTACGGGAAAAATTTGTTCCCACAGGATCTCTCAAAATCAGAGAAGGCGGGATGATTCCATTTGAGAGACATCGGTGATTGAAGTGCAGATGTTCTTTCCAACTGTTCAAAGAGAGATGGTGATTTTCCAATTTTCTTGCAAGACAAAGAGCGCTGGAACCAAAGCTGGTTGAAATCATTCTGAAAATAGAGCAATCCATATTGTTATATTTGTTTATAAAGGGCACATCTTGGATTCAATAAATAATCTTTTTTTTTCCGATATTTCGATGGGCTAAACGACCATCTTTTTCTAGGATCTCATCCTTTTTCGCGGCAAGCCGCGCGTTACACTTGAGACACGGGCGTCTCACAATCTCTCAGGCGAAAATCATCCAAATGAAAAAGTAATGTATGCAAATAAATATCGTATAACACTAATTAAAATAAATGAATAAATAGAGTGAAAAGCAAATATCTATATATACAAAATAAATATTCGGCTATTGCATTATGAATGAAGACATTCCACTGAGGTTCATACGTATATACATAAAGGTTCCTATTCTAGGAGCATCTAAATTGTGTGTACATGTCCGGTATATCGATCTTTCGGTTTATACTATTTCTGTCTTCCAAAGAACTCCAACTCTCCAAGAATAGCCTGCTGTGCTTTTCTTTTATATCTTGGTATATTATTGATGTTTGTTCAAAGTCTGGAATGTGGCTATTGATGAGAGCATGATCTACTAGTAAGGAGGTCGGGTTATGGTGTTTTAGGGCTGATTTGTGCTGGTTGATTCTTTCTATTAATTGTTTACTGGTTTCTCCTATGTAGACGGCTTGGCAAGACTTGCATGGTATTTTGTATATGACATTGGTTCTATTGTTTGGTTCAGTATTCTTTTTGTATCAGGATAGCGGAGGATGTTGTTAAGATTCGAGGTAGATTGGAATCTTGTTGTGATATTGTAGTATTTTAGTTTTCTAGCTATTCTTTCACAGCCATAGCTGTATGGTAGGGAGCAAAAAATGTTTTCACCATAAAATTTCCGTGGTAAAAACTATTTCAAAAAGACTAATCACACACTTTTCAACAAATAATAACGACACAAAAGAAGAAAGAACCAAGATATTTCAAGAACTACTCAGCAATAATTACCCTAAACCGTTTATCAAAAAGCATTTCTACAGACCGAGAATATCACCCACAAACAATAGACAGACTTCATCCCAAAACATATTTTGCTCCCTACCATACAGCTATGGCTGTGAAAGAATAGCTAGAAAACTAAAATACTACAATATCACAACAAGATTCCAATCTACCTCGAATCTTAACAACATCCTCCGCCATCCTGATACAAAAAAGAATACTGAACCAAACAATAGAACCAATGTCATATACAAAATACCATGCAAGTCTTGCCAAGCCGTCTACATAGGAGAAACCGGTAAACAATTAATAGAAAGAATCAACCAGCACAAATCAGCCCTAAAACACCATAACCCGACCTCCTTACTAGTAGATCATGCTCTCATCAATAGCCACATTCCAGACTTTGAACAAACATCAATAATATACCAAGATATAAAAGAAAAGCACAGCAGGCTATTCTTGGAGAGTTGGAGTTCTTTGGAAGACAGAAATAGTATAAACCGAAAGATCGATATACCGGACATGTACACACAATTTAGATGCTCCTAGAATAGGAACCTTTATGTATATATGAACCTCAGTGGAATGTCTTCATTCATAATGCAATAGCCGAATATTTATTTTGTATATATAGATATTTACTTTTCACTCTATTTATTCATTTATTTTAATTAGTGTTATACGATATTTATTTGCATACATTACTTTTTCATTTGGATGATTTTCGCCTGAGAGATTGTGAGACGCCCGTGTCTCAAGTGTAACGCGCGGCTTGCCGCGAAAAAGGATGAGATCCTAGAAAAAGATGGTCGTTTAGCCCATCGAAATATCGGAAATAAAAAGATTATTTATTGAATCCAAGATGTGCCCTTTATAAACAAATATAACAATATGGATTGCTCTATTTTCAGAACGATTTCAACCAGCTTTGGTTCCAGCGCTCTTTGTCTTGCAAGAAAATTGGAAAATCACCATCTCTCTTTGAACAGTTGGAAAGAACATCTGCACTTCAATCACCGATATCTCTCAAATGGAATCATCCCGCCTTCTCTGATTTTGAGAGATCCTGTGGGAACAAATTTTTCCCGTAGGATCCTGCTTCAAACAGGAAAAAAACTATTAAATGCTCGAATTAGAAACTGTCATTTCCGAATAAACGAATTGCAATCAAACATCAATAGAGTTACCCCAAATTTGCAAAAACTGATCAGCGATGAATATTTTAATGAGTTAAACGGATATCTAGAAAGAAAATGCAAAAATAAGAGAGTTTCTCTACAACAAAAACATTCAAAGAAGCTACAGAATTGGTCGAATAAATCTACACGGCAAACAGATCAATGCACTGTAATTAACCTTTCAAGTCACACATTCGATCCAGAAACAACAAACCTCCTATCAAAAGGCCTAAACTTTGTACCTTCCCAAAAGATCAACACTCCTAAGACTTTAGCCGCAATAGAAAATGCAATAAAAAAACTCCCAGACGACCAAAAGACAAGAATTAGAACAGAAATAACCCCGATCATTAAGAAATTGGAAACGCAAAACAAGACAAATTTAAATAGAGATGAAAGAAACACCATAAAGTCTTTAAAAGAAAACAAACAAATCATCATAACTCCTTCAGATAAAGGCAGAAATACCGTAATCATGGACGTAATAGAATACAACAACAAAATCGAACAGTTACTTCAGAATCAGGAAATATATCAACCACTGACCAAAAACCCTCTACCCAACTTCATAAAAGATTTCAATAGACATTTCAACAGAATAAAACGGCAATACAAACTAGATAGTAAAACCTTTGAAGCCTTCAAAGCAACAAACCAGAATCTTCCGAATTTATATGGTCTACCAAAAATCCACAAAGCTAATACCCCATTGCGTCCCATAATATCATACTCAGGCTCTCCCTTATACCCTATCGCGAAATATTTGTCGTCAATCATCTCACCATTCCAGAAAAAACTCCCTTACACAGTCCCCAATCCAGTAGCAGCTATTGAAACCATCAATAATATTCCAATTCCACATGACAGCTATATGGTATCCTTTGATATAGAATCTCTTTATACATCAATTCCGCATGATGAAGCTATCCTGGCACTTCAAGAATTCTTACACAACCATCCGGAAATCATCCTTCCTATCCCTAAAGAAGCCCTTATAGATCTGATTGAACTTTGTCTAGCATTTAATTATTTTGGATATAAAGACAGATATTTCATACAAGAAAAAGGTTTACCAATGGGGAATCCTGTTTCATCAGCATTAGCTAACATCTACATGGACAAAATTGATAAAATAATTGCAGACACAGCACAACTACAAGTAATAATCTGGAAACGCTATATTGATGATATACTATGCATCACAAAAGTTGATCTTTCCACCATTCTGAATTTTTTGAATAATCTCAAACCCTTTCTAAAATTCACCTTTGAAATAGAAGAAAATAACTCCCTACCGTTTCTAGACATACAACTAACCAGAAACCAAGATAGAATTGAAACTGGAATATACCGAAAACCAACCCATACTGGAAGCTATCTGAACTTCAATTCATTTGGCCCCATTCACCATAAAATTTCCGTGGTAAAAACTCTTTCAAAAAGACTAATCACACACTTTTCAACAAACAATAACGACACAAAAGAAGAAAGAACCAAGATATTTCAAGAACTACTCAGCAATAATTACCCTAAACCGTTTATCAAAAAGCATTTCAACAGACCGAGAATATCACCCACAAACAATAGACAGACTTCATCCCAAAACATTTTTTGCTCCCTACCATACAGCTATGGCTGTGAAAGAATAGCTAGAAAACTAAAATACTACAATATCACAACAAGATTCCAATCTACCTCGAATCTTAACAACATCCTCCGCCATCCTGATACAAAAAATAATACTGAACCAAACAATAGAACCAATGTCATATACAAAATACCATGCAAGTCTTGCCAAGCCGTCTACATAGGAGAAACCGGTAAACAATTAATAGAAAGAATCAACCAGCACAAATCAGCCCTAAAACACCATAACCCGACCTCCTTACTAGTAGATCATGCTCTCATCAATAGCCACATTCCAGACTTTGAACAAACATCAATAATATACCAAGATATAAAAGAAAAGCACAGCAGGCTATTCTTGGAGAGTTGGAGTTCTTTGGAAGACAGAAATAGTATAAACCGAAAGATCGATATACCGGACATGTACACACAATTTAGATGCTCCTAGAATAGGAACCTTTATGTATATACGTATGAACCTCAGTGGAATGTCTTCATTCATAATGCAATAGCCGAATATTTATTTTGTATATATAGATATTTGCTTTTCACTCTATTTATTCATTTATTTTAATTAGTGTTATACGATATTTATTTGCATACATTACTTTTTCATTTGGATGATTTTCGCCTGAGAGATTGTGAGACGCCCGTATCTCAAGTGTAACGCGCGGCTTGCCGCGAAAAAGGATGAGATCCTAGAAAAAGATGGTCGTTTAGCCCATCGAAATATCGGAAATAAAAAGATTATTTATTGAATCCAAGATGTGCCCTTTATAAACAAATATAACAATATGGATTGCTCTATTTTCAGAATATTATATTATATATAAAAATATATCATAGAGCAAGCTCATATGAATTAATATAGTGTAAAAACTATATAATAAAATATAACAGTGATACTACATTTAAAACTTAAGGAACAAACTGATCATAATGATAAATCATATCAAGTAGATTTGGTTAGATTAGCAAGCTAAATCTAAATTAATTATAAAAATAAATAGTTGTATAGTTTTATAGTTAAGTATTCTATTAAAATTATCTTCATTAATTTGATTATTTAAATTCAAATTATAAAATTTGTAAATTGTTATTATTTAGTATAGATAGAGAAAAAAAATCCTTTACTTCTAAAACATCATCTAGTTAATTATATATTTATAATTAATAACAATAAAATTTAACAACGTAACGTCTTTTGTATCGGCTTTTACACGTCATTTAGACATACTCTAATCCTATATATAGAATAATAGAAGTGAGAATATATATGATAGTTAGAAAAAAGAGAGAAAGACAGAACCATGCACTATTAATCAAACTAATAATAAGAAAACAAAAAGTTTTGTAAATAAGGTAGATAAGATTGTTAGTATATATATATATATATTTATAATTTTATATTTTATTCTTTTTTTTAAATGATTTTTCTATTTTTTTTATTTTAAAATATGAATATAAATAGTTGTATTTAGTAAAATATCTATATTATGAATTAACTTTTATTATAAGTTTGGTTATTATGTTTTGAAACCCTAATGGTAGACCAGACATATACAAAAAACTTAAATTGGAGTAATTATTGAAAAAAGAGGTCTGCTGAACCGGGACTTCTCAAATAGAAATTCAGCTTTCAACATTTCATCCCTTCTCTATTATGTCTAGACCTCCTTTCAACCGGATTTTATGTGTTAATATAAAGTTAATTCAGTGAAACATTTATATGAACAGATATAATGTGTACCTACCTTGTCCGCGGACGCCTTCAACTGTAAACATCTATTTCTGGATGACACATGTTGTGGGGGGTGGGGGACAAATTTAGACCTTATATTTTGAAGTTGTAGAAAAACAAGATATTCAAAGATGAAAGAGAAGATATTTAAGGGAAGATATCCAAATTTTATAATCTTTACAGCCAGTTAAATTAAAATAATTGATTCAACACTTATTCATCTATCAATATTCCTTTAAAAAGGCAAATTTTTAGAGTTTAATAAAGCTATTAATTGTGAAAATTCACTTTTATTTAATTTCCATTTTCCTCCCCAGAAATTGGAGATTAAACAAAATGAATTATATACAATATTACTTTAAAAATCTTGTGAAAAAAACTTTAAATCAGCTATTTAATTTAAGTTTAACTAATTGTTAAAGATTACAAATTTGTAGTAGTGATTATTGAAAGAAATTATAGAAAGTTGATTTAATAAATGGATACTTCCATTTATTTTTTTAAAAGTATTTTATAATTGATATACTGTTGAAATATTTTACTTGTCTGATACTAAATTTGTTTTTAATAAATTCCATGTTTAAATTTTTAACATCTTCTATGAAATTTTCTAATATATTATTTATTCTATAGAATCTTAGAAACTGACCAAAATATATACCTTTACAACAATTTAATGAAATATTAGAATTCATATTACAGTATTTTATAATATTGTAATTATAATTACTTTTTTTATTATAAATTTTAATAGCATTATTTGTAAGGTCTATATTTAGGTCTAAAAAGTTAACTTTTTGTTTCTATAAATTTTTTCATTGTTCTTAAGTTTCAAGTATTTAGGATAAATTTTAGGTATTAAATTTTTGAACTGTGGATTATTAAATATTATGATGTCATCTACATAACGGAACATTTGCCAGTTAACATTATTTTGTAGAAAGTATTCTCTTTCGTACCAGAATAATATTAAGTTTGCTAATAATGGACTTGAAGACGTTCCCATGGGAACTCCTTCTGATTGAATATATATTTTATTTTTAAATTCTATATAGTTAAAATTTAAAAATGTTTCCAGTAGAGTTTTTGCTGTTTTAAGATCTAATTTAATTGTTTTATATCTGTTATGAATAATTTTAATGTGGAAAGTTTTGTCATTAATGATTTCGTTAAATAAATTGGTTATTTTATTATTTAGATCTCTTAAATTTATTTTAGAATATAGGTCCTCAAAGTCAAATGTGTGTACTGTTTCCATGTTTGTCCAATTGTTCATTAAATAGTTAATGATTTTTTTATTTGAGTCGATAAATTTATAATTATATTTATTAGTTAATTTATTTATAATAAATTGTAGTGTTGAAGCTAATTGTATATCAATGTTTTTTATAACTGAATTTATACCAGATGTGATTGTTCTGAAAGAAATAGGTTTTTTGTGTAGTTTAGGAATTATATAGAATTTTGGTATGTTTGGATTTTTGTAGTGATTATAAATTTTTAGTGAATTTTCAACGTTTTTGATGTCTTTTTTGATTTTTGTGGCTGTAGTTTGATTATGAAAAAATAAATTATAAAAGTAATTTTAGAAAAAATAACTTCAGAACTTTTGTTTTTTTCATTGTTTAGATAGTTTAAAGATGTTTTTTATTAGTTATTCTTAAAAATATAACAGATAACAAACAGTAATATCTATATTTTTATAGATTAATTATTCATTTTATCACAAATTTAATCAACACAAAAACAATTAAGATAAATATATTTAAAAAAAAAATTTCTCAATAGAATAACAAACTAAAAAACTAAAAAAAACTACCAGCATATTAGGGTTAGCACCTCTTTTATGTTAATTTAAACTCGCTAAGAATTGCCTAAGAAAGAATTGTCAAACTTGTCCCTCTCTTAAGAACCATGAGACATTTCAAACGACTAGTTGTAAATTAGTAAATACTATTTATAAATTAACATGCCAAATTTGTCAATTATCATATATAGGACAAACGTGTAATCCATTAAATATACGAATAAACCTACATAGAAACCACGCTAAAAAATCAATTGGTAATATATATATGAAAGAACACAATCAATTACATACTTTTAACAACTTTAAGATAGAAATACTAGACATATGTCAAAACAAAAAACAACGACTATTATTAGAAAACAACTACATTTATAAACACAACACATTATTCCCTTATTGACTTAATGACGAATTAAACTACACATACAAACCACAAACAGAAGAAATTTCAACTTATGAAATCAGCTGCAAATACAAAAAAAATGAATTTAAAACTAAACCTAATAAAACTAGAGGTAAAACTACCAATAAATTAGGTTACATTGAATTTGAAGAATTACTGGACCCAAAACAAATGTACACTAACAACTTCGTCGATAAATTTATTAAAACATTATTTAAACTAAATAATAATAAATTTATCAAACTTATAGAATATATTAAAATTCATAATCTGACTAACAGATTAATAGATATCACACACGACATCTTTAAATACAGAAAAATTAAACAATCTACTAATAACATTAATATTATCATTAAATTTAATAACAATTTATTTAATCATATTAAGTTTAATGATATTTTTAATAACCAAAACATTAATAATCTTTTCCCTATAAAAAATTTAAATTTCAAAACAATCTGGAGATACAACAAAAATATAGGTAATTTAGTTTGCAATTATAACCAATTTATTAATAATTTGGCAAATTTAAAAAAAAATAAATTTAATTGCAACAACTATATTGATAAATATAAGTTTTCAGGTCATATATTAACTAGCAATTTTTCTTTTTTAAATCCACAATATCAGGATATTTTAAATAAAGGGTATAAATATATACCTCAAATTAAGCACAACTATAATAATGCAATTAAATTTATATTAAAAGATATAGATATTTTCATAAATAAAACTAGTATAAAATACAGTATTCCAGAATTTACTTTTCTGGAATGGAAACCTAATATTAAAAAGGAAATTATAAATTATTATAATAATACACTTAAATACACAAAACCTAATTCAGATATTCCTTCTTTTAAAGAAAATATAATTAATTTACAGAAGGACTTTATTATCACTCCTATAGATAAATGTTCCAATAACTTATCTATAATTTGTAAAAATCTATACCACGATATACTAAAAAAGGAAATTGATAATAATCATAAATACACTTTTGCTAGAACTACAGCCACAAAAATCAAAAAAGACATCAAAAACGTTGAAAATTCACTAAAAATTTATAATCACTACAAAAATCCAAACATACCAAAATTCTATATAATTCCTAAACACACAAAAAACCTATTTCTTTCAGAACAATCACATCTGGTATAAATTCAGTTATAAAAAACATTGATATACAATTAGCTTCAACACTACAATTTATTATAAATAAATTAACTAATAAATATAATTATAAATTTATCGACTCAAATAAAAAAATCATTAACTATTTAATGAACAATTGGACAAACATGGAAACAGTACACACATTTGACTTTGAGGACCTATATTCTAAAATAAATTTAAGAGATCTAAATAATAAAATAACCAATTTATTTAACGAAATCATTAATGACAAAACTTTCCACATTAAAATTATTCATAACAGATATAAAACAATTAAATTAGATCTTAAAACAGCAAAAACTCTACTGGAAACATTTTTAAATTTTAACTATATAGAATTTAAAAATAAAATATATATTCAATCAGAAGGAGTTCCCATGGGAACGTCTTCAAGTCCGTTATTAGCAAACTTAATATTATTCTGGTACGAAAGAGAATACTTTCTACAAAATAATGTTAACTGGCAAATGTTCCGTTATGTAGATGACATCATAATATTTAATAATCCACAGTTCAAAAATTTAATACCTAAAATTTATCCTAAATACTTGAAACTTTAGAACAATGAAAAAATTTATAGAAACAAAAAAGTTAACTTTTTAGACCTAAATATAGACCTTACAAATAATGCTATTAAAATTTATAATAAAAAAAGTAATTATAATTACAATATTATAAAATACTGTAATATGAATTCTAATATTTCATTAAATTGTTGTAAAGGTATATATTTTGGTCAGTTTCTAAGATTCTATAGAATAAATAATATATTAGAAAATTTCATAGAAGATGTTAAAAATTTAAACATGGAATTTATTAAAAACAAATTTAGTATCAGACAAGTAAAATATTTCAACAGTATATCAATTATAAAATACTTTTAAAAAAATAAATGGAAGTATCCATTTATTAAATCAACTTTCTATAATTTCTTTCAATAATCACTACTACAAATTTGTAATCTTTAACAATTAGTTAAACTTAAATTAAATAGCTGATTTAAAGTTTTTTTCACAAGATTTTTAAAGTAATATTGTATATAATTCATTTTGTTTAATCTCCAATTTCTGGGGAGGAAAATGGAAATTAAATAAAAGTGAATTTTCACAATTAATAGCTTTATTAAACTCTAAAAATTTGCCTTTTTAAAGGAATATTGATAGATGAATAAGTGTTGAATCAATTATTTTAATTTAACTGGCTGTAAAGATTATAAAATTTGGATTTCTTCCCTTAAATATCTTCTCTTTCATCTTTGAATATCTTGTTTTTCTACAACTTCAAAATATAAGGTCTAAATTTGTCCCCCACCCCCCACAACATGTGTCATCCAGAAATAGATGTTTACAGTTGAAGGCGTCCGCGGACAAGGTAGGTACACATTATATCTGTTCATATAAATGTTTCACTGAATTAACTTTATATTAACACATAAAATCCGGTTGAAAGGAGGTCTAGACATAATAGAGAAGGGATGAAATGTTGAAAGCTGAATTTCTATTTGAGAAGTCCCGGTTCAGCAGACCTCTTTTTTCAATAATTACTCCAATTTAAGTTTTTTGTATATGTCTGGTCTACCATTAGGGTTTCAAAACATAATAACCAAACTTATAATAAAAGTTAATTCATAATATAGATATTTTACTAAATACAACTATTTATATTCATATTTTAAAATAAAAAAAATTAAAAAAATCATTAAAAAAAAGAATAAAATATAAAATTATAAAAATATATATATATATACTAACAATCTTATCTACCATATTTACAAAACTTTTTGTTTTCTTATTATTAGTTTGCTTAATAGTGCATGGTTCTGTTTTTCTCTCTTTTTTCTAACTATCATATATATTCTCACTTCTATTATTCTATATATAGGATTAGAGTATGTCTAAATGACGTGTAAAAGCCGATACAAAAGACGTTACGTTGTTAAATTCTATTGTTATTAATTATAAATATATAATTAACTAGATGATGTTTTAGAAGTAAAGGATTTTTTTTTTCTCTATCTATACTAAATAATAACAATTTACAAATTTTATAATTTGAATTTAAATAATCAAATTAATGAAGATAATTTTAATAGAATACTTAACTATAAAACTATACAACTATTTTATGTGTTAATATAAAGTTAATTCAGTGAAACATTTATATGAACAGATATAATGTGTACCTACCTTGTCCGCGGACGCCTTCAACTGTAAACATCTATTTCTGGATGACACATGTTGTGGGGGGTGGGGGACAAATTTAGACCTTATATTTTGAAGTTGTAGAAAAACAAGATATTCAAAGATGAAAGAGAAGATATTTTGCCTTCTGAAAAGCACATGTGCTCCTGGTCAGGATATGCCATTTTTAATATATATCTATATATATAAAATTGAATGTCTGTGTGTGTGTGTCTGTGTGTCCTCTATGGATTCGAAAACCATACATCCAATCGCCGTGAAATATTGGAATATTATTAGGTGTATCTCCGGAAAGGTTTGCGAAAAATAATTTCTTGAATATCTTTAATATCCTTAGAGTTATTTGCAGATTTGTAGCTTTAACTCGCAAGCAGCTCCACCATTGAGACCGAGATAGGCTTAGGTTTTGGTCCACGCCTGATGACCTTGGGTCTTTCAGGGCTAATATATTAAGTAAAACTAATTCAAATATTAGTGCTTTAGTGCTATCTCCTTGAGGTTACCGATTTAAAAGTTTATTTTCTAATTTTAGATTTATAAGAAACATATTTTATTTTAAGTATTGTACTTTATGAAACATATTTTATTTTAAGTATTGTACTTTATTTTAAAAAGTTTAAATAATTGTGCAAGACGATATATATGATATATAATAATCAAAAGAAATACTGAGTATCGTTTAAATATAAAATTCGAATAAATATAAATGAGCTACTAAAAATTAAATTTTAGGATGCAATTATTAAAGGTATATATATAATAGGTAAATTATTAAATTATTTAAATAAAACTAATTCAAATATTAGTGCTTTAGTGCTATCTCTTGAGGTTACCGATTTAAAAGTTTATTTTCTAATTTTAGATTTATAAGAAACATAAGGATGACACGGCACACAGGGACCGGGAAAAAATGTTCACTTTATCGAGAGATTCAAATATACGAGTTTCAAATTATCAAAATATATCTTTTTTTTATAAGTTTATAGAGAATTGTTTTAACAAATGTTCGTTAGAAAAACCTTTACTCGGGTAAAACCTCGGGCGAAGCCGGGAACGTCCGCTAGTATATATATATATATTTAGTTAGTGTGTATCAAACGATGCTTATTTTTATTTATTTATATATGTACTCCTGTAAAAGGGCAGAAATGTCTTAAAGCTTCAGATTACATTAATAAAATAAAAAGAAAACTCACATTTCCAGAAGCCTGTTTCATTATTTTAATTTAAATCCCGATTTTCACACATCCTTTGTATTATCTATTATTCTAACCAAACGACTCAGTGTCTTTATTACTCTGACAATAATTCTATGAATAGAATTCAAAAGATTTGAAAGTCTTCTATTTTTTTAAAGGCAGAAAGACACCAGAACTTTTTTTTTTCAATTCAGTGATACCTTTGTTAAGTTACTAAAAAACTTTTAATAGAAATGGATCATTTAAATTTGATATTTGTATCGGTGGTTTTAAACTATTTTATCCACACACAGCGACATGTTTCAAATTTGTTTTTCTGGATACACTTCAGAATTTTGACATAGCTGTTAATAATTTGTCTACACATGTGAAAAGCAGTTCGACTTTGCACTTACAAATGTGCCTCGTTTGGTTACTTGCACTCGCTGGTAGGGTTGGACTTTTGCGAAAATTGAGGGCCATTGGAGCATTTTTAAAATATTTTTTAATCAGAAAAAAGTGCTCAATGCGGAAATCGAACCCGGGTCGTAGCGGTCGAAGACAAACGGTTTAGACCATCCTTCCACCAAACTTTCGTATCTTTATAATCCTTCTACATGCATAGCTCAGGCTATCTAAGTCTGTAGAAGGGTTATAAAGATCCTGTACTTTGCACGAATAAAGAAACGTATTGATACTGTTTTTATTCTTATATTATAGAATTGTTTATTCTTTAAGAACTATTGCTATATATATCTTTTGATAAAAACGTATATAGATATTCTTTGCCATTGAAACTATACGAAAACAACTCACAAAAAGAGTTATAGATATTTTGCTATCTGTCTCCTGTATTTTGGGGCAATTACATGGATAACTTTATGTTGCAGAAGGAAAAAAAAACTTTCCATAAATCCCCCCAAACGAATAGCTAGTAATGTCTCGTTTGGACATTTATTACAAGTATCGGCTGATTCCAAGCTAGCCAATCACACAAATCAGTTCCAGACGATTATTTTTATTGCCTGATAAATTATCAGACGAAAAAAAAAAAATTTTCCCGCCAAAATATTTTTTCACAAAAATAATTTTGAAAGTCATTTGCCTTTTTTTATTTTTAATTGTTAATTTTCAAAATTTATATATATATAGCTAGCTTTCTCTTCATTTCTCTCTAACCCTAATTGTCAGCTAAATTAGGGAAGATGTAATTAATTTTTATGGAATTTTGTGGTGGGAATCTTAATTAATTACTTTTTTCCACTTTCTTTTGGTTTAAAAAGAATATTTATGGTGAATATATTGGCTACTTTAAAATTCATTTTTTATTCTTCAAGAAATCATATCGGTTTATATACTGCATCATTTATTTTCATCCTTCATTTTTTACTTTCTTTTTTGAATATCAGAAGATTTTAGCGTTCGAAAACTACCTTTATATTGGTCAAATTTGCCGTTTTATATGTAAATATTTTACACATTTAAATTTACTGGCAATGCGCTTCTTTTAAATATCATCAAATATTATCTCTACACACCTTACTGCAATGATATGATTATTTGTTGGGAATCTCTTATGGTTCAGACAATGAAACAACAAATAACAAGTTTACTTACAGCTGAAGTGGTTTTAAGGAATTAGGCGATTTTACCTTTTAAGAAAGTATTTTAAATTTATTATTTTCAAAGAGAGAGAGAAAAGAACATTTAACAATTTACATTACAATTACTAATTTTGTAAACAAAACCAACACTCCTTTGTTCTCGTTTTTATATTACAGTGTTGTCAGTCTAAAAGTATTTCAAGATCATTGATTTACTATTCTTCTTTTTTTCCAACATTCCCTCTTAAATCAGTGATCTTATCACATTCAACAGTTTCTTCACTTGACTTATGTTTTAAATGGTTGTCATAAGAAGGGATTTGAATTTGTCAAACTTTGGTCTGGCTAGAGGTTTTGTTAGGATGTCTGCAATTTGGTGTTCTGTTGGACAATATATCAGGTTAAACTTTTGAGCTTGATCTTTCACAAAATGATATTTGACATCAATATGTTTAGTTTTAGTGGTGAATTGGCCTGATTTTATAATTTTTATAGTGCTTTGGTTATCAACATAGAGATTTATATCAAAATTATCAGTAATTAATTCTTCTAATAGGGATCTTATGTATGACACTTCTTTGCATGCATCTGCTGCAGCAATGAACTCTGCTTCAGTGCTGGAAAGGGCAATTACAGGTTGCTTTCTGGAGCACCAACTTATAGGACCTCCACATAAGTAAACTACATATCCTGTGGTACTTTTTCTAGTTTTAATATCTCCAGCAAAGTCAGAATCACAATACACATTTAATTCAAATGACATCTCTCCATCATATGATATGCCTAAATTGGTGGTGTGATTTAAATATCTTAGGGTTCTTTTGATGTTTATAATATCTTGAGTTGTAGGATCATGCATTGACCTGCTTTCAAAATTTGTGGCAAAGGTCATGTCTGGTCTAGTTTTGTTTGTCAAATATAAAAGGCTTCCAATTGCTTGTCTGTAGGGAAATTTGTTATCATTTGATATTTCTAAGTTTTTGTCTACTTCTTTTGCTACATCTGTAATGGGAGTGGGTACTGGTTTTGAGTTTTGCATATTATATCTTTCAAGAACTGGTTTTGCATAATTTTCTTGTGAAAGTAAAATTTTATTTTTTTCCTCAAAACACAAATTTATTCCCAAAAAAGTTCTTGGATCATTGTTTATTTTAACTTCAAACTCTTGGCATAGTTTTTCTAAAATATTATTTAATTCTTCTTCATTATCTCCCATTAAGATACCATCATCTACATATATTGCAAGGTGTATATTTCCTTTGTTGGTTTTAAAAAGACATGGCTCTGATTTTAGTTGTATGAAATCTTGGGATTTGAGAAAGGTTTTTAATCTTTCATTCCATTTTAATGGGGCTTGCTTTAAACCATACAATGCCTTTCTTAACCTACATATATTCCCTTTATAACCTTCTGGCAATTGAACATATATTTCTTCACCCAAAAACCCATATAGAAAAGCTGTTTTTATGTCAAATGTTTTAAAAAGAAACCTTCTCTTAGCCATTAGAGCAAAGTATATCCTTAAAGAGACAGTGCTTATAACTGGACTGAATGTCTCATCATAATCAATGCCTGCTTCTTGTTCAAAGCCTCTTACAACTAGTCTTGCTTTGTAGCGGCCATCTTCTTTCACTTTAAAGAGCCATTTAGAGGTCAGAATCTTCTTGTTTGACGCTTCATTTTCTTTTACTATTTCCCAAACTTCATTTTTGGCAAGAGACTCTTTTTCTTCTTTTATTGCCTTTTCCATTTTTCTTGATTTGGACCAGATATAGCTTCAGAGTAAGTTAGAAGAGCTGATTCTGTTGTTCCATCCTGCTCTAAATAGAAGTCTTCATATCTTGATGGTGTTTGTAAACTACTTCTTGGTCTAAGATTATATTTTGAAGTACTTGGTTTTGTAGGGATATCTTCTTTGTCTTCAGAGACTTCTGGTAGACTTGGTTCTTCATTTAATTCTAGTTGGTCTTCAGATTCTTCTTCTGGTTCGACAATAGGTATTTTTTCTTCTTTATTTATACATCCTTTATCTAAAAAAATTATATCTCTAGCTGTAAAGATTCGTTTGCTTTGTTCATCCCAAAGGCGATAACCATTTGGTGCATAACCTATAAAGGTATATTTTTTACTTCTGTCTTCCAATTTCTTTATGTGTTTTAGGGTTTTGACATAAGCTTCACAACCAAAAAGTTGTAAGTTTGACAAATTTGGTCTTTTGTTGAACCAAAGTTCTGCAGGGGTTTTCTCTAATTCTTGAGTAGGGCTTCGGTTCAGCAAATAGGCTGAAACCCTTACGGCTTCTCCCCACATGTATTTTTCTACACCAGAATCAATCAAAAGAGCTCTAGTTTTCTCCATCAGGGTTCTATTTAATCTTTCGGCTTTGCCGTTTAGCTGAGGTGAGTGAGGTATGGTGAGATCCATAATGATTCCTTTAGCTTTGCACCAGGATTTTATATCTTCATTTACATATTCTCCGCCATTGTCACATCTTATTTTTGAAACTTTTAGATTCATTTGGTTTTCTGCTTCTGTAATAAATTCTTTTAGATATCCTTTTACTTCATATTTATTTTGTAACAAATACACATGACAAAAATGTGTGTAGTCATCAAGAAATGTTAGAAAATAGTTTTTGTTGTCATGGGTAGTGGGATCTAAAGGTCCACATACATCTGTATGGATTATTTCTAAAGGCCTTTTTGATTTTGTTCTAATGGAATTAAATGGCTTTCTTACCTGTTTAGCTTTAATGCATGTTTCACAAATTTCATCTTGACTTATTTTTTCTAAAACAAAACGTTCGCCATTACTCTTCATGTTTCACCTTTCCATACTTCATCCTTAAAGTTAGAAATGTCGCTATTTCTCTTTGAAAATAAATTTCGATTTTTATAAAAGAAACATTCGCGGTATAAATTGCAATTTTCGTTTTACAATCATCAGCCGCGTTATATTTTATTTTTTCTATGTTTATTCCATTAACCATAGATTTTAATTGTTTTAAGCTTGAAAAACTTATGTGACCCATTTTTCTGTGCCATTTTAGCATTTCTTCATTTTGGGTAGCTGTTAGGTGAGATTCTTCAATTTCGGGGTTTTCTGTTTCTATATTTATTGTATAGAGTCCATTTTCCTGTTTTTCTCCTTCTAAAACTTTTTTTCCATTTTTTACGACAAATACCTTTTCATCTTCAAAGACGACTTTGCCTTTATTTCTGGTAATGGCACTTACCGATAGTAAATTATTTGTCAAGTTTGGTACAAACATCACCTCCTTGAGATCACATTTTTTCCCTTGAATTTTTCCGACTGATTTTGCTATTAGAGTTTCTTCCTTTTTTGCTATTGATATTTTTGAGTTGCAATCTACTTCATCTAGTAAAAACCTTTTACTATTTATCATATGGCTTGTTGAGCCACTGTCTACAATGAATTCTAGCAATTCCTCATTTTTACATTTTAAAGTCTCTCCTGCAAAAAAGGACAATTTTTCTTCATTTATGTTTCTGAAAAAGCAATCCTTTTCTTTATGATTTGTCTTTTTACAAATTCGGCAAGGAATATTTTCCTGGAATTTATTTTGAGATTTCTTAAAGAAGCATTGGTCTTGAGTATGATTTGTCTTTTTACAGATGGTACACCATTTTTTATTTAGTCTACAATATTTTGCTAAGTGCCCGCTCTTTTTGCAGTTAAAGCACTGCTTTACTTTAGTAGCACTCATGGCTATTCCCTCTTCAGGCTTTACTTTTTGTTTAGTTTCTTCAAGTGATAGTCTTGATATTAAGTTTGTTAACGTTTTCTCACTTTTTGGTGTCGAGTCCCATGCTGTGCTGAAGTAATTAAAGTAGTCTGGCAAAATGCTCAATATTTTAGAAATTACAAAGCTTTCCTCAATTTCTTGTTTTACATTATTTAGTTTGAATACTAAATTTTGCATTCTGCTTATATTTGTTGCCATATCTGTACTTTGTCAAATTTGAATCCATGAAATTCTTGTAGTAATTTGCATTTTGATTGCTCATCTTCTCTTTGATAAATGGCTACTAGTTTTTCATACATTTCTTTTGAAGTTTTATAATTTAGAATGTGTGTTAAAACATTCTTTTCAATGGTTAACATTATGTATTTTTGTGCTTTGGCGTCTTTTAGGCTCCATTTATCTTTTCCAGTTTCATCTTTCAAGTCTTCAAACAACGATTTTCCATTTACAATATCTAGAAGGCCATTTGCTTTGAAAATAATTGTTATCTGAAAATTCCATAAATCAAAATTTTCAGGATTTTTAAGCCTCACAATATTTGCGATATCTTCGCTGACAGCCATTTTTGTTTTTATTTATATTTTATATATATATTTTACAGCGATTCAAAAAGAACCACGCTCTGCTACCATGTTGGGAATCTTTTATGGTTCAGACAATGAAACAACAAATAACAAGTTTACTTACAGCTTAAGTGGTTTTAAAGAAATAGTCAATTTTACCTTTTAAGAAAGTATTTTAAATTTATTATTTTCAAAGAGAGAGAGAGAAAAGAACATTTAACAATTTACATTACAATTACTAATTTTGTAAACAAAACCAACACTCCTTTGTTCTCGTTTTTATATTACAGTGTTGTCAGTCTAAAAGTATTTCAAGATCATTGATTTACTATTCTTCTCTTTTTCCAACATTATTGCAGTAAGGTCTGTGGAGATAATATTTGATGATATTTAAAAGAAGCGCATTGCCAGTAAATTTATACGTGTAAAATTTTAACGATAGATGGCAATTAAATTTAATTTACTAATATGTAAATATGTTGTGAATTATTTAAGATATAGCTAGAGAAACATTTTTATTGGATATAATAAAATAAACAAAGAAGAATATATTTATAGATTGATTCGAATAAATTGGAAATATAAACGTATTAAAGTTTATAATCTATCTTATATTTTCATTTTTTATCTTTTTTTTTTCTTTATATAAAATGTTTATAACTGTTTCTGTTCAGAAATGTAAATCGTGCAATTATCTCTACCAGGAATATTGCGTTTTGTGTGTATATGTAGGGAATCATATCATTTTATTTCTTATAATTTTAAATCATAATATTTTATTTCATAATGCCGTATAAAAACGATAATAAAATTACTAGCTAAAAATTTAATGTGATTTAGTAATTATTTCTTGAATTATAAATATATTGTAACACGCCTGCAGCCGCCCCTACATATATCTATATATATAAATCAATGTTTGTATGTTTGTTTGTTTTATGTCCGGTATACAAATTCGCAGTAGTTCACTAATTCAAACCAAAATTTCCATACATAGGTAAAAAATACGGGAAAGACGATAGGTTATTTTAAAAAATATATAAAACAATTATTAAAACTATATATTCAAATTATTCTACTTAGCTCACGAACAGCGCCCTCTGTCAAAGATTAGATTAAATTATGCTGATGCAAAAAATAGATAATGCTTATAACAAACAATTATTTAAAAAAATCTTATCTAAATATATATCACTCGGATAGATATGCACACGAGTCAATCCCGGGGCGAAGCCCGGGTCACCCGTCTAGTATAAGATTAAAAAAAATTAAGTTTTGTATATTTTCTGTTTTAAAATATCGTTTAATATCTTTATGGTATGTGATGAATTTGTTCTTGTATATATACTGAATAGAAGAACATGTAGAGAGGAGTATCTCTATTAATGATATCATAGGTCTCTCATCAAATTTCCAGGATTTATTTGGCAACGCTGTATCGTAATCAATTAACATGAATCATTGACAGTGGCGTGACGTCACAGAGCCATTTTCTTCTCCACGAATTTTCTCTCTTCCATGCCATCAGCTTTTATTTCTTTTTCCTCAGACGTAATCAGCAAATTGAATTGCGGAGAGAGAATCTTCTCTCTGTCTCTCTCTCTCTCTCTCTCTCTCTCTCTACTATTTTTCTAATTAGGTTTTACTAGCACTGACATATGCTATCTTTCCTCTCTCTGAGAGAACTAACAATACCTGAAAACTGTCTGTTTGGAAACTCTTATAGATAAAACTTAAGGAAGTTGTACCTTTTAGCATGTATATCGGGATTCAGACAATACACTCATGGACAAAACTTAAGGAAGTTGTACCTTTGAGCATGTATATCGGGATTCAGACAATACACTCATGGACAAAACTTAAGGAAGTTGCACCTTTTAGCATGTATATCGTGATTCAGACAATACACTCATGGACAAAACTTAAGGAAGTTGTACCTTTTAACATGTATATCGGGATTCAGACAATACACCTATAGACAAAACTTAAGGAAGTTTTACCTTTTAGCATGTATATCGGGATTCAGACAATACACTCATGTACAAAACTTAAGGAAGTTATACCTTTTAGTATGTATATCGGGATTCAGACAATAACTCTGAAAGATATTACAGTGACCTTTATTGAAGATACACGAGATAACCAAGTGTGAACAAAATTAAAAACTAAAGACTGTTCTCCAACAATTTAAAATAGCATAAAGCGTTTTTTTTAAGCCTCTTTCGATAACATTGATTCCTTCTATCTTGTAATAAATGAAATCATTCCTTGTTGTTATAATTAGAGAGACACCTTTCGGCTAGTAAAGCTTTTTATTTTCAATTTTTTTATATAAAAACCTTTTCTAGCCGAAGTATCTCTTATTCACTAACAAGGAATGCTGGCCAGGCAATCTTTATCTTCAATAAATTATCCCTAAGGTCGAATAACTTATCATTAGCAGTGTCTAAGAAGCTAAAGGAACATGAACATCTATCAGTCTAGTCATTGATTGGACACGGACACCCAAAAAGGTTTATTAACTCTGACGTCTCCATTTGCATAAAAGCTGGGTTCCTTCTGAACCCACAGACACAGTATAGACAGCAGTCAGCTCACCATGCTGCCATATTAACCAGAGATCCCAGGACTCCCATAGTCCATCTCACCTTCCTGGATGTTGCCCCCTCTAAACCGAGGTAACCATGTTCCTATGTCTTCATTTATCTTCACGCTAGTACACTCCCACTCTGGCCCCATGACTGCATATTGGATGAGGAACCCGCTGCGACGTGTTATCAACATATATACAGTAGAACCTCCCTTTAGCGGACAACTCTCTACAAAAGACAGTTTTCATTTTCAAAATTACTATTTTTACTACTTAGCAGCGTTTGTACTCCATGTTAGGAGCGGCTACATATGGCGTCTGTTCCTCATGTCAGAGGCGGCCATTTCTTTTGCAGCTAAGTCAGTGGCCTGCCACTGAGTAGTGCTCCCAGTCTTTATGACAAAGGCAGACGCATTCTACTTCACCCAGTTATGATGGTTGTCAAACACACCATCGAGGGTCACAACTTGATGCCCTAATATGATTGAGTGGAGATAAAAAACAATAAGAAAACTACTGTAGTAACTCTCCAGTAAGAGGACACCACTCCCTAAAGAACACTTTGAGCTCTGTAAATAGGTGTTGTCCTTTAAAAAGAGGTAGTTCTACTGTAACAACTCTCTAGTAAGAGGACAACTCTCCCTAAAGGACACTTTGGCTCTGCAATTAGGTGTTGTCCTTTACAGGGAGGTAGTTCTACTGTAGCAACTCTCCAGTAAGAGGACAACTCTCCCTAAACGACACTTTGGCTCTGCAATTAGGTGTTGTCCTTTACAGGGAGGTTGTTCTACTGTAGCAACTCTCAGGTAAGAGGACACATCTCCCTAAAGGATACTTTGGCTCTGTAACTAGGTGTTGTCCTTTACAGAGAAGTAGTTCTACTGTAGCAACTCTCCAGTAAGAGGATACCTCTCCCTAAAGGACACTTTGGCTCTGCAATTAGGTGTTGTCCTTTACAGAGAAGCAGTTCTACTGTAGCAGCTCTCCAGTAAGAGGACTCCTCTCCCTAAAGGGCACTTTGCGCTCTGTAATAAGGTGTTGTCTTTTACAGGGAGGTTGTTCTACTGTAGCAACTCTCCAGTAAGAGGACAACTCTCCCTAAAGGACACTTTGGCTCTGTAATTAGGTGTTGTCCTATACAGAGAAGTAGTTCTACTGTTGCAACTATTCAGTAAGATGACAGCTCTCCCTAAAGGACACTTTGGCTCTGCAATTAGGTGTTGTCCTTTACAGGGAGAGGTTGTTCTACTGTATATTCAAAAGGTTTGCCTCAATTTACATATAAGGGCAATTTTCTGCGAAATATTAACGCGACATTGAATTTTAATCATATTCCTTTATGGTGTTTGTTATCTCATAACATATTTACATAGTTAATTATCACAGCTTTAATGGATTATGCAACTTTTCAAGGTTATTCGTTCTAATTTTAAAGTGATTTTCATTTAATGATGGCAACATTGGGTTCAACAACAAGAGAAACATTGTAGTTTTCTGAGTGGTTATCTGTAAAGGTTGCATTGTTTTCTTTCCATAGGTATAAACTTTATTTTTTTTTTAAATATATATAATAAATTGTAACTTTCTTTGAGGCTTATGTTTCTTTTTGGAATAAACTAATTTTCCTACTGCCCTCACTGCAATGATAAACTAATCGGAGGGCCTGGATCATCAGTTGTGAACCTTTCCAGCTGTTTATAAAGGCGAAACAGCTGGCAGGGTTCACCACTGATGAGCCAGGCCCTCCTATTATTTTATTATTGCAGTAAGGGCAATATAAATTGTTTTGTTTATAAAAAGAATCATATGCGTCTGAAATAGTTTAAATTTATTATCACAGAGGGCGCGTTAATAAAATATGAATATTGTGTTTAAATAAAACATATCTCTATCTATATATATATAAATGAATGTATGTGTGTCTGTTTGTTTGTTTGTTTGTCCTTTATGCCTGACCAAACCTCTCATTGGATCGCCATGAAACTTTGGGAAGTTATTTAGTATAGTACTGGGAAGGTTTCTAGCAAATAAAATTTTTGAAATAACTTTTCGCCTAGAAATAATCAAGATAAATATTCTAATTTATCTGTTATAATTCAACAATCTGCTCTGAATATTATCATGATGATACGATGATTTTGTAATGTAGAAAATTAGGAAAGACAAAATTCAGGATGACACGGCAATTTATTTGAGACAAGAATAATGATACAATTCAAAGGCAAGATACTATTCCTTTAACTTCCAATTACCGAGGGAACCAATTAATATTGATTTTATTCAGCTTATATCGAGTATTTTTCAAGGGACCGGGAAAAAATGTTCACTTTATCGAGAGATTCGTTAAACAAACCTTTACTCGGGGGTAAAACCCGGGAGAAGCCGGGTACATCCATACAAGAATAATGATACAATTCCAAGGCAAGATACTATTCCTTTAACTTCCAATTACCGAGGGAACCATTTAATATTGATTTTATTCAACTTATCGAGTATTTTTCAAGGGACCGGGAAAAATGTTCACTTTATCGAGAGATTCGTTAAACAAACCTTTACTCGGGTAAAACCCGGGCGAAGCCGGGTACATCCATACAAGAATAATGATACAATTCCAAGGCAAGATACTATTCCTTTAACTTCCAATTACCGAGGGAACCAATTAATATTGATTTTATTCAACTTATCGAGTATTTTTCAAGGGACCGGGAAAAAAATGTTCACTTTATCGAGAGATTCGTTAGACAAACTTTTACTCGGGTAAAACCCGGGCGAAGCCGGGTACGTCCGCTAGTATATATATATAAAAGTCAATGTCTGTCTGTTTCGCGATAAACTCAAAAACTACTGAACCAATTGGTACCAAATTTTGCATGTCGCTTTTTATAAACCTGAGGAAAGTTTTCGGCTACATTTCGATCGGTATATTTGGCTATTTCTTTTTTTCATTTGAAGAACTTTTTTTTTTTACGCGGAGTAAATACGAGGCGAAGTAACAACACGAGGCCAATTAAGCGACCAATGAGCGTTCTGCATTTCTTTTCAAGTTGCTTTCGTACTTTTCTTTAAATATATTTTTATACGAGTGTCACTTTTTTTTTACAAAATATTGAGAGAGAAACTTATATTACTAAGTTACGGTAAGTGCACACAATGCAATTAAAAAAAAAACTTTACAAAATTAACGTTACTATATGTAAACAATGGCTTTCGTATTTTTTAGTAATTTTTGTTCTGGCCTTTGTTTTTTTTTATATATAATAAATAAAATTACAGTCAATATGATAATTCTTAAAATTAAACAAACAATAGTCAATATGCAAAAATACAAACTAACTTAATAAAATATTCTCATATCAAGCAATATGCAAAATCTCTCCTAATATTTAAATGTACATATTATTAGCATCTTAACGGCGTTTATTCGTTTTTATGTACTCCTGCAGGAAGGCAGAAATACTCGGAAGTTCGATATTGTATTAATAAAGTATAAAGAATCTCCAGAACTATTTTTTTGCGCGGCAGTAAATACGAGGCGAAGTGACAACACCAGGCGAATTAACCGACCAATGAGCGTTCTGCATATTTTCCAAATCGCTTGCCCAACTTTTTTTTTTTTTTTTAATATCTTTTTATGAGTGTTACTTTTTAATATGAATTTCTGTCTCGTTTAACAGCCAAAACATGTGTTTGTCTATAATCCATATACCCTTGAAATAATTTTGCCTGTGATAATGTATTACTTCGGTGTTGCTATTCTATGGCTCTAATACTATTTATTAGTAATGTTCTTTCAGTATGAAGGAATTTGCACTCGGAGGCAAAAGGGATCTAAGATATGAAATACACTCATGGACAAAACTTAAGGAAGTTGTATCTTTTAGCATGTATATCGGGATTCAGACAATACACTCATTGACAAAACTTAAGGAAGTTGTACCTTTTAGCATGTATATCTGGATTCAGACAATACACTCATGAACAAAACTTAAGGAAGTTGTACCTTTTAGCATGTATACGGGATTCAGACAATACATTCATGGACAAAACTTAAGGAAATGTTTCCTTTCAGCATGTATATCGGGATTCAGACAATAACTCTGAAAGATATTACAGTGACCTTTATTGAAGACACACAAGATAACCAAATGTGAACAAAATTGTCTCTGCTTCCTTAAAAAAAAAAAAAGACGACCAGCGACATCAAAAACTTTCCATTTCCTTAATTTTTATCTACGAGTGTAAATATATAACGGTATATAAAAAGTTGGTCCGAGTATATTAAATAATATTAAAAATTATAAATATTAACTGTATATATATTCTCTTGTATAGAGTTTAAAGAAATAAATTGTGTCAAGGATTGATGAAAGAAAATAAACAACTGCCTCAGTGAAGTTAACTCCAGATTGTCTGTAAGGGAGAGAAACTCTGTTTTTCCAATTTATCTTCATACGTCATATTTGTGCTAACCAATCATTGAAGGTGACAGCTGTCACGTGACACTGTGTGTGTCCTCAATTGTCAACCTTCGCTAGGTCTCTCTATCGTTGACAAAAAGACAATTGTGTCACTAGAATTTCTACCCGTGTCACATACCACAGGGAAATTAGAGGATATCTTAACTGATATTATAAACAATTTTATATAATTATCGTTTTTATTTTTTCTTTTAGTACTGCCATGAGACGACTCTTTCATATATATGTACAGTTAAACCGGTCTATAGCGCCCCTTCTAAATAGCGCCTTCCTTTCTATAGCGCCTTCCTTTCTATAGCGCCCGATTTTAAACACATTAAAATGTAAAATTTTACATTAAAAGTGACCTGTCTATAGCACTCCCTCTCTATAACACTCTATTTTGGTGAGGGATGTGGCCAACTTTCCTTCCTCACATCTTTATTTACATATATCTCTATAAGATATATTTATACATGTGATAGTATGACATATACACTCATGGACATTGTACATGTATATCGGGATTCAGACAATAACTCTGAAAGATATTACAGTGACCTTTATTCAAGACACACGAGATAACCAATATATTATAAAACTATTTTAGAGGCGTAATATTCTTTTTAAAATAAAATAATTTCTACTGTCCTTACTGCGATGGAAAAATCATAATATACTCATGTACAAAACTTAAGTATGTTATACCCTTTACCATGTATATCGGGATTGAGAAAATAACTCTGTAAGATATTATAGTCACCTTTATTGAAAACACACGAGATACCCAAGTGTGAACAGCCTCTGTCTCCTTCAGATAAAAAAAAACGACCGAAGACATCAAAGACTTTCCACTTCCTTAGGTTTTATCCATGAGTGTATATCTAGCTACTTATTGTAGTATCTTTATCATTGTTTTAATTGTTGCTTATGCTATATGGATATATAAAGATTGAGTTGTATATAGACCTTTTTCTTTTCTTATTTATTATTTATAAATATAAGACAGAAGATCCCACATATGTCTCACAGAGCCGCCGGTGTCATGCAGGTACCCTCTAGGAGGGATCTGTAACTCCACCCTGTCCCGACTCCATCACTCCAAGCAGGACTACAAGGTGCTCTTCCCCGAGGACTCCCTGGAAGCCATTATCTACGTCGTCGTAAGTTGATTTGCATAACCCGTACTCCTATGCAACTATCACATTTGCATAATCTCCATCATAGATAAATATAACTTTAGGTATATAAAGAGGGGGGAGGATAACGGAATGAATAGATTGTAATGTGAATTATTTTATTTGTCAATGAGCCTTTTTAAATTGCACTTAGTCCCTATTTCTGCTCCGCGCTTATGGAATTGAAGACTTGAGGCGATGGCGTCGACCTTTCATATTAAATCTTACTTTTCCTTATATTACTAACTAGACGAATGGCCCGGGCAACGCCCGGGGTTTACCCGAGTGCGAATATATTTTAAAACCGTTGTCTTGGGTGGTCGCTATTGACAGGGTGGTCTGTATAGACAGGTGGATGTATCACACAGCTGATAACAGGGTTGTCTAGAGTGGTCGCTATAGACAGGGTGGTCTGTATAGACAGGTGGATGTATCACACTGCTGTTAACAGGGTTGCCTAGAGTGACCGCTATAGACAGGGTGGTCTGTATAGACAGGTGAATGTAACACACTGATGATAACAGGGTTGTCTAGAGTGACCGCTATAGACAGGGTGGTCTGTATAGACAGGTGGATGTTTCACGCAGCTGATAACAGGGTTGTCTAGAATGGCCGCTATAGACAGGTGTATGTATCACACAGCTGATAGCAGGGTTATCTAGAATGGCCGCTATATACAGGGTGGTCTGTATAGACACGTGTATGTATCACACAGCTGATAACAGGGTTTTCTAGAATGGCCGCTATATACAGGGTGGTCTGTATAGACAGGTGGATGTATCACACAGCTGATAACAGGGTTGTCTAGGGTGGACGCTATAGACAGGGTGGTCTGTAAAGACAGGTGGATGTATCACACGGCTGATAACAGGGTTGTCTAGAATGGCCGCTATAGACAGGTGTATGTATCACACAGCTGATAACAAGGTTGTCTAGAGGGGGGCGGGCAGGGAGGTCACGTGTTTGCTGGCAGCCAATGGGCGCGCATTCTATCCGTGAGCTTCAGACTTACAGACAGACAGAATAAGGCAAATATATAAGTAGATAATTGTATATAGTTGCGGAACTACTGGTTTCCTGTTATTGCACCTTGTACGGAGAATCTGTATAAGACTAACGTCTTAATAAAGGCTTTGTGTGTGAGTGCCTTTTTAAATTGCATAGCTATCTTCACTGGCCTGGGGAATCTAACCTTTTTGGAACAACCTTAGTGGCGTGCAACACCTTGGTACTTTGATATAGTGGATTACAGTTTGTCTGCTTGCTACGTCCATATTTGGGCTCAAAAATTCATACATTTTGGTTAGTGTCCCGTGAAACCATATTCTTTCTATTTTCTCTCTCTAAATATGTAAATAAACTGTGCTATATTAAAAACTCTCTTTTTTTTTAATTTCGTTTTTTTTAACAACAAAAAGCCTTTATTCATGGTCACTGACCCTATACAGGATTCACCAGAGGTATGCATAAGAACCAAGCAGTGAGACAAAGGAAATAACGATATATACAGAAGAAAAAGAAAAAAACAAGAAAGAGAAAGAGGGAAGCAAGAAAAACAACACAAAAAGAGTAGCAGTAAGAAAGTGAGGAGTGAGTGTCACTTTAAAATTTAGTTATGAGATAGCTTATTCTATTTTTTAGCCATTTGAAAAGGATTGTGGTCGAAAGCTCGAAGCGCACGCCTATTTGCATAAATGAGAAATTCCTCATTTTTTCTACTAATTTTACTAAAAGATAATGAATGAATTTTCCTTGAAAATGAGAAGAATTAAGGTTTTATTAGACTGAACATCATAGTTTATCTGAAGCCTTGTGGTTGTGTAGACTCTTTTAATGAAATATATATATATGTGTATTTGAATAAAGATTAAAAGGGTCGGTGGCCGAATGGTCTAAACCGTCGATTTACGACAACTACAACCAGAGTTCGAATCCCACATTGGTCACTTTTTCTTGAATATTGTCGCGGAGATAAATAAAGCAAGGGTAAATTTAGGAATAATTAATTTATTATAAAGGTGGGTATTTACCTTTTAGTTCTCCAATAAAATTATATACAAGAGGTATTTATAGGGAGAGAGAGTCAGATGATAAAAACAACTAATCACAAGGTAAAGATAATAATAATGAGCGGCGTCAGCCACCGTCCCGTTTTCCTTATTTGCAGATCAGCTTCCGAGAACCCCTCACACATGTGGTCCCCCCCGGGGTCCAGGGATGATTGACAGGTGTCCCATCTGGATGAAGCTTCTTGACAATATTAAATTAGCTCCAATGGCCCTCGATACTTGAAAAGGTTCAACCCCACCAATGAGTAAGAGTAACCAAACGGAACTCTGAAACATTTGTAAGTTGAAAAGTCAAACGGCGCTTTCTACATGTTTAGAAATGTGGTGTACTTATAGTAAAAGTAATCGCAAACTACTGCACATCATTATTTTCATGGCCTGTACCACATGTACAAGGGATGGGGGAGATAGTGGACATGGCATCTACCCGGTAAGCGGAACACTGTGTGTTCGATTCCCATCCCTGGACACTTTTATTTTTACGTTTATTATTACTCTTTACAAATCATCCTTTCATAATTCATCCCTAAGGTTAGAATTAATCGTTATTTCTCCTTAAAATAAATTTTGATTTTTCGTTGAAAAGAAACTCATGCGGGATCATCTTTAAATGTTGTTTTACAATCACAAGCCGCATTATATTGTATTATAAAAAATTATATATAAAGATTGACAAAATAAACTTTGTGAGAAAATGTAATTCAAGTGAGAGAGAGTAAAAAAAATTAAACCTTGCCTAACTGAATATGTAATTCTACTGTCCTAAAAGCTTAGGTCCATAGTTTACTTAAAATACCATTTCTGAGATTCCATCCTTCAGTGTAGCATATAAAAGCAGAATGAGTCAATACAGTATTAGAGTTCTAAAGAATTGTTGTTGTTGTTGTCGTGTCCAAAGAAGAGTCTCAGATGTTTCCATGCATCTCCATCACAGCAGCAACAATATCCACTATCTTGGGTGTGTAAAGCTTGCTCTTCATTGGAAAATGGGTGACGTTGCCACGTTAGTCAACTTGGAAACGAACCAGAATTTGGTCGAATATTCCAAGGGTCCAGGGGGGACCGCAGGGAGGTGTGGTCGGACTTCCCCCCCCCCCCCCCTATCTAAAGAATTGATCTGGTAGATTAAATTGGTGAAACTGCTGGGAGGGTTTACTACTGATGAGCCAAGCCCTCCCAATATTTTATCATCGCAATAGTATAAGTTTGTTTATTTGAAAAAAATAATGTGATTTAATAATTTAATTTCTCAAACCAAATTTACCTAGCCTCGTTTCACGTTGTCTGATGCGATACTTTGCAACTCTTGCAACAGATCTCAACAATTTGGTCTCTATCGATTGAACAGCCTCTTCCAGATTTGACAGTTCTAAAATCCTCACAAATACCCCCACAGTAATAAATAGTTTTATTTTGAAAATAAACATTAGCATTGAAAATAGGTTAAATTTCTTATAAAAATTAACACAAAGCAATAACACGCCAACTATATATATAAAATGAAAGGATTTAAAAGCACGAATGTTTCTTTTATACATAATACAAACTTCTACTGCCCTTACTGTGATGAAAAAATATCGTCCAATACAGTTTTAGAGCTCTGAGAAGCGGTCTGTTGGATTAAATTGGCGAAACCGCTGGGAGGGTTCACCACTGATAAGCCAAGCCCTCCCAATATATTTTTCATCGCAGTAAGGGCAGTAGAAGTTTGTATTATGTATAAAATAAACATTCATGCATTTAAATCCTTTCCATTTATATGTTATATATTATAAATATAGTTCTCGATTATACGCGAATAATTTTTAAGTAAAGTATATAGAGACGGGTTGTGTGGGTGCTATATATAGTCAGCCAATCAAAAAACGTCTAGCCAGCTAAAAGATGAGTCCGCAGCCAATCACAGAAGCGGTCCATTGTGATTGAAAGGGGAAAGTGTGGGACCAAATGGGGTCATGAAAGATTCAGTGGGGGACAAATAGGGAAGATATTTGCATCTAATCCCAGTCTTTAGGCCTTGTTCCTAAGCCTAACGCGCCACTTGGTTTCTTTTCTATGGTCTTTTAACCAAAGATACTGTTCGAGAACTTTAATCGAATTCAAACTTTTCCTTTTTTTTATTTATTTGACGTTTTTTTAAACTCAATTTTTTATAATATAGTATATCTCAATTGACGCCTATTTTATCATTCTTCCTTTCTTTCTTTCTTTTATCCACTAGAATATTTTTTTTTCTCTCTTCCTTCTACCGAATTTTCTCTTTATTTACATATATGTGATATATATGTTATATTAAAATATTATTCTATTCAAAATTATATTTCATAGATCCAAATACTCTGTTAAATCGACCCTCAGAGGTCATGGAAAAACTCGTTGTTGTTTTTTCCCGATGGCCGGCTCAAAACTTTTGTACATTATGTAAATAACCTTTTGTTTTCCTTATTCTACTCGCCTTAAGCCAGGCATTAATTTTATCAAATTATGTCTTTTTTATATATTCCTTTAACTAAATTAAATTACAAAACTATTTTAGAGGCGTAATATTCTTTTTAAAATAAAACAATTTCTACTGTCCTTACTGCAATGGAAAAATTAAAGGGAGGGCCTGGCTCATCAGTGGTGAACCCTCCCAGCGGTAAGGACAGTAGAAATTGTTTTATTTTAAAAAGAATATTACGCCTCTAAAATAGTTTTGTAATTTGATAACAGATGGCACGCTAGTGCATCGTAGCATAAATTAAATTACTGATCAAAACTATTTTTCATTATCATACTTTAAGGATTTGAACCACGACTGCATCACCATACCATAATTTTCAAAATGATCTAAATTCAAGCAGAAAATCTAATTATTTTATATAATATATATATATGTAGTAATATATTTCAATATACACTAGAGATTTTCATATGTAACATAATTATAGTGTAACAGAATAGAATAGAAATTTGGCTCAAAGACTGAGCCAGGGACGATATAGGCTCAAAGGCCCTTGCATCCCCTGTCGATCACACAGCCAGAAAGGGAATGATGCATTCTCCATGCACCGAGCGGCCATTGGTAGGCCCCTCGCGCCTGCCATTATGGTCTGTCTACAATGGGGTTGACCATTCACCCACAGGCGTCTCCGAGAGTTCATAGCAAGGTTGCTGACCGAGCCCTCTCGTTCGGACTTAGTTAAACCCATCCTAAAGTTCCAATAGGACTCCCCCCCCCCCCTCCCCTTTGGCCCTCGAACCCTTAGTTCCCAGTACTCCCTGAATCTGCCGTCGAATCAAGGACCTCTGAGGTTCTGAAGTTTACGCGGGGAACGAACGCGAACGCGGGAGGGTGGTACTACTGTGTGCACCCCTTGGTTTTTCAACACCAGGCCTAGCCCCGGTGCAATTTTCGCGTACGGCAAGGACGCTCCCAATGACGCACACACAGAGCGAAGACCCAAGAGTTTCAAGTTGCCTCTCCACTCCCCTCAGGGTGACGTTGAGGGCGGGAATACTTCTCCCCGCAATTATACAGTCCCAACATGTAGATACAGTTCAACACGCCAGCTTATCCATCATGCAATACAAAACAAAGCAATGAAGTTTTATTGAGAGTCCGCCGCGCCCAAGACAGGACATAGGTCTTCTATTTCAGAAGTCGTTAGTTTGTCTTATTTCCACCGACAAACAGCCGGATAACGACAGATCATCTATGTCTCTCATGTAGATCACACCTTCCTGAAGCTTGTCTATGTCTTCGGCGCTGGTCTCTCTCTGAGATGCCATCCAACCTTCCTCGTCCTTTTGTGTTACCCATTGACCCTGAAACCACTTGTCCCCATGACTGCATATCCTGCTTACCACATCTATCAGCCGAAAGAATAGCCTACCTACCAGTTCCCATCCCTGGACACTTTTATTTTTCCGTTTATCATTACTCTTCACAATTCATCCTTTCATATTTCATCTCTACGGATAGGAATAGTCGTTATTCCTTAAATAATGATAAATTACGATTTTTTCGTTCTGTAAAAATAAACATTTGCGGCAAAACTTGTTAAACATCGTTCTATAAGCATAGCCGCATTATATTGTATTACATATATATATTGTTGCACCAAGTTGCAGCTTTGCAGGGTCATTGACCTTGGTTTCTTCCTTCTTGGTGTTATACACGTTTCCCGAGCGGGTTTCCATATTCAAAGCAAATAAATAAAAGTAAATAAAAATAAATTACCTTTCAACGTTTTTGTGTGTATTTATTCGTGGTCTTCCTCGTAGGTCGTGATCCGCCGTCTTCATCTAGGTACTCTCTCGCTCCAATAACCAATCAAGATATATGTACAATAACAATATTACAAAAGGAATGAAACTATAAAAAGAAATGATGATAATCTAAATATTCTGTTTTAAATGAATATTAAATATCATAGAATATTTTGAATAAATGTAAGGCGCATTAAAATTGATGTAACAATATCTACCAAAAAAAGGCATCTCTCCCTTTAATTATGAATCAGAACTATGCACTTGTTTATCACCCTAGTAAAAGATCATTATTAGTGATGATAAATAATGAGGAATAACACTAGTTTTAGAAAATACAGACAAATAACCTGTTGTATTCCAATTGATTACACACAGCGCTCAACGTTGATTATTATTTAATTAACTACAAGGTAAAGGGATTATATATAGATTAAATAGTAAACATGGAGAAAGAGAATAAGTCAGCGTGGCGACGCCGCTTGCGGGGTTACATCAACAGGAAGTGACGTCAGCTCCAGTGTTGCCGAAGCCAACCGTCCGCCGCCACGGTCCAGCAGAACCAATCTGTACTATGTTATATAGAGATATACGGTATTACAGCAGAAGGTTGTGGAAGGATGATATTTATGAACCAAAAAAAGGCACCTCTCCCTTTAATTATAAATCAGAACGATGGCACTGTACATCTCCCTAGTAAAAAACTCCATTAGTAATGATAAAGAATAAGCCACAACACCAGTTTAGGTAAATACAGACAACAGCCAACAACCTGTATACCATGGTTTCAGTCTTTGGTCCACATCAGTACAGGGACGGCTTCGATTTCATAACTTCCTTTGAGAGATGGAAATTTTGCCGGGAGGATATTTATATAAAGAGACAAAGGTCACCTCTCCCGTCAAAATAGACGTCAAAACTAGACGCCATCTATTAACCGTCGCCGCAACTAGCGGCCTCGGGTCGATGACAAAGCCACAACACCAACTTTGGCAAACTGAAAAGCGTCCACCTAGAGACCATGGTTTCGGGCTAATGGCCCTCGTCAGTCTAGGGCGGACTTTATTCCATGAGATCCACACGGGATCTAATGGAATCTTGACAATCTGCCAGTCTGCCCTAGACTGACGAGGGCCATTAGACCGAAACCATGGTATCTAGGTGGACGCTTTTCAGTTTGCCAAAGCTGGTGTTGTGGCTTTGTCACCGACCTGAGGCCGCTAGTTTGCGGCGACGGTCAATAGATGGCGTCTAGTTTTGACGTCTATTTTGACGGGAGAGGCGACCTCTGCCTCTTTAGATCCTACGAGAGAGTTCTGGAAACGGTCCAATTTACCAAACAGGTGTTTTAACTAGTGAAGTGACAAGGGCTAAAGCCAGAAACCATGGTATACAGGTTGTTGGCTTTTTGTCTGTATTTACACAGAACTGGTGTTGTGGCTTAGTCTTCATCATTACTAGCCATCATTCTGATGTATATTTAAAGGGAGAGGTGCCTCTTTTGTTACATGAATATCATCTTCTCACAACTTTCTGCTGTAAAATATCCAGATATAACATAGTATACAAGTTGGCTCTTTGTCTGAATTTTCCAAAATTGGTGTTGTAGCTTAAATAAAAGACCTATGTCCTGTCTTAAACGCGGCGGACTCTCAATAAAACTTTAATTTTTCATTTTGTATTACATGATAGCCATGCTGGCGTGTTTCTGGTCGTAGAGGTACAGTCTGCACCACGCTGAAGAGGGCCAACAGCCCGAAACGCGTTCATGGTTGGCTTTTTCTAGATTTATCGAGAAAATAGGTTGGCCTTATTCAGGAAACAGATTAAATCAACGTTTAGTTTATTTCTGTTCCCCTAGATGGCGCTCTGCCATCTAAAAACCACATGTGCTCGTGGTCAGGATATGCTTTTTTTGATTATAATATATGCATGTATGTTATGAAGATATGCAACTTTTAATTGCACCATCAGGAGAGGCTTTTTTTTTTCTTGATTTGTCCAGCTGACTCCAGTACAATTTCACTTTTGTACTGTTATTTTCCACGTTGCTTGACGTTCTCACGCACTTCTAGCCTTAACTACCCGTTTCATGATTTTTCAGGATATCTGAATGACCAGTTTTTTTGGTCGTTGAGGTACAGCTTACACCACACTGATATGGGCCGATATTTCGAAACGGGTACATGGTTAGTTTTTAATTATCAATCAAGAATGAGTATTTTTGGATCAATTCTGGAATAATTAAAAATCAACGATTAATTGATATTTATTCCGATAGAAGGCGCAAGCCATCAGTAACTTTTAGTTGCACGATCAGGAAATTCCTTTTTCTATAATTTATCTACCTGATTCCACTACTATTTTACTATTTTTACACACTTCCCTGTCCTTACTGCAATGAAAATATTGCCACGTGGAAAATTAGGGAAGACAAAAACTTCAGGTGGAGATAACAATTTATTTCAGGCAAGAACAAACTATGAATGGTAAACAAAAGATAAGCCACAAGGGAAATTTACAGAGTAGCAAAATATAAACATGAAATTAATAAATACTTTGTTACATAGCTTCTTCCCTATGGGAGCTGTGACCCACAGTTAGCAATTATTGTAGATACTGACGTGGATCTGACGTGCTTCTGCCAAGGATTGCATCGAAGTCTTTGAACTTTGTCCCTAGTACCTTTGCGTCCTTTTTCTTGCGGCGTGAAGAGCGGCTTTGTCGTCGTATCGTCATCTTCGAGGGAAGTCTTGGCTTTAGCACGGCGGTGGAATCCTGGAGTCAATCTCCGAAAATGTAGATCACAGCACCCATGGCTTCAAGGTCTTCTTGGCGATCTTCAGTTTGTCTTCCCTAACTTATCCAGCATCTCCACCAAAATGCCACGTGGAAAATTAGGGAATTCTGGCAAGGACAAACTATGAATGGTAAACAAAAGATAAGCCACAAGGGAAATTTACAGTGTAGCAAAATATAAACATAAAAATGACCAACAAGAAATAAAAATAATAAAATTAATAAATACTTTGTTACAATATATTGAGAGGGCTTGGCTCATCAGTGGTGAACCCTCCCAGTGGTTTCACCAATTTAATCCACCAGACCGCTTCTTTAGAGCTCTAATACTGTATTGGATCATTCTGCTTATGTGTGCTTCACAGTAGAGTCCCATCATACTTGTGGTTTATAAGCAAAGTGTAGGCATAATCTTCTAGAAAAGTAGATTTACATATAATATTTGCATGAGCAATGCTCTCTCATTGCAGTTGTGTCTATAATACAATATAATATAATGCGGCCTGTAACATTTGAAATACTATCCCGCATGTGTTTCTTTTCAGCGAAAATTCAAAATTTATTTCAAGGAGAAATAACGATTATTTCTAACCTTTTGGATGAGGTATGAAAGGATGAATTGTGAAGAGTAATGATAAACGGAATAAAAGTGGACATGGCATCTGCCCGGTAAGCGGAACACTGTGGGTTCGATTCCCATCCCTGGATACTTTTATTTTTCCGTTTATCATTACTCTTCATAATTCACCCTTTCATACCTCATCCAAAAGGTTAGAAATAATCGTTATTTCTCCTTGAAATAAATTTTGAATTTTCGCTGAAAAGAAACACATGCGGGATAGTATTTCAAATGTCGTTTTACAGTTATGTCTATGTGAAAGTAGATGGAAATTTTGCCGGGAGGAAATTGATCTAAAACCAGACGCCATTTATTGACCGTCGCCGCAACTAGCGTCCTCGGGTCGGTGACAAAGCCATAACACCAGCTTTGGCAAACTGAAAAGCGTCCACCTAGAGACCATGGTTTCGGGATAATGGCCCTCGTCAGTCTAGGGCGGACTTTTGGTGTCTGGTTTTAGACGTCTATTTTGTCGGGAGAGGCGACCCTTGTCTCTTTAGATTATGTGAAAGTAGTTTTCAATTTAAATTAAAATTTATTGTTGATACAAGTTAAATTTTATTATTTGGGATGTCCGATAATAGTTCTACAATATGTTATGTATTTAACCAGAATATATGCACATAAGTGTGCATGTTCACACAGCGTTGTATTTGAGTAGCACTAAATGCGACCTTCCTATTCCCCGGATTTGACGCCAGGTAATGCATGCAGGGGATGTGTGTTTACCCACGTCACAATATTCATCTCCACATTTCCATAGAAATTGGAATCTCCATCCATTGTCTACTTCGACACCTCCTTCCTATTCCCCGGATATAACTCCCCCTCCTCTAGTGTTAGAACTTGTTGAGGTATACGTTCTCCTTATGGAATGATAGCAATATCTTTCTGTTATTGAATCTTTTTTTATTCACCTTCACAGAACGTATTCCATGAATACCTATCATAATTTATCATGGATGTCATGGAGGTCTGTGGAAAAATGGTCTGAACCGTTGGTTTTCGATTGCTACGACCCGAGTTCGATTCCCGCATTAGGCACTTTTTTCAGATTAAAAATAAATGCTCCAATGACCCCCGATTCTTGCAAAAGTCCAACCCCACCAGCGAGTGCAATTAACTAAATGGGGCTCTGACACATTTGTAAGTGCAAAGTCGAACTGATTTTCACATGTGTAGACATGTGGTGCACTTACAGTAAAAGCAGTTGCCTACTTCTACCCCACCATGATTATCATGGCCTGTACCACGTTTACTAGGGATAATAATAAAAAAATAATAATTTGTTATAAAGAGCGTTCTTTGTTTGTACCGTGGTGATAGTTGTGCATTCCTCCTAAGGTCAGACCTTTGACACTGGGATTAAACACATTCGGATATAAAAAAATGACCTGGAGACTTGATATTTGGCCAATCCAATTTCTTGATAAATCTTGATACAGCCTACTCCACGCTGACGAGCGCCAACAGCGCGAAACGCGTTCGTAGATGGCTTTTCTTGATTTATCAAGAAATTGGGTTGGCTGATATATATCAAGGAACAGGATAAATCAATGTTTAGTTGATTTCTGTTCCACTAATTGGTGCTCTGCCTTCTGAAAAGCACATTTGCTCCTGGTCAGGATATGTCTGTTTTAAATATAAATATGTTATGATTATTTTTTGTTCTGTTGTTGAAAAAGAGAGGTAGGGAATTGAAGGTGCAGTCGTGAAAAAGGAAAGATAGTTATTTACCTTTCAAGTAGTTTTTTATTTTGAATTACTTGAAGTAAATTTACACAAAAAAAATATTTTTCACAGCAATATAGAATTTATTAATTAATTATATATATATATATATATATATATATATATATATATATATATTTACAACAATAATTAAAGTGGTATGTTCTAAATCTATGGTCAAAAATGTAGAACAGTCAATGAATGAAAATAAAATATATGTTTCTAAAAATAAAATAATTGCATTTTAGAATATATAATATATATGTAGTAATTATATATGTATATGCAATTAAAGGCCGAGAACAAGTCCAATACCCAAGGTTATGCGATAAATCAACGGAATCACAAACAGTCCAGAATGGAGCAGAACAGAAAGCTAAGGCAGTATCCACAGGACCTATAGGAGAAGACATGATCAGGAAACCAATCCCCAGGAGAAGCCAGGAGAGAGAATCAGCCGAGAGTATAATTCGGCAGAAGAAAGGTTTCATCGTCTGCCAGAACGTGATCCAGCGTTGCCAATTAAATTAATCGACAGCCATTAGCTGTCCTCTTCTTCTCTAACGGTCAACAGACGGAAAAAATCTTTGGTCTGGAGTTTTATTTCCCACACTCTTCCTCACGTCACGTCTGCGTCTTCTTAGATCGAATTAGGATCTTAGAAGAAACGGATTTATTTATTTATTCCACCTCTAATATATAACGTGACTTAATTACACTCATAGACAAAACTTAAGAAAGTTTCGTATTTTTATGTTTTGGCGGTCTTCTATATTTTTGAAGGAGACAGAGGTTGTCCACACTTGGTTATCTCGTGTGTCTTCAATAAAGGTCACTATAATATCTTTCAGAGTGTACTGTCTTAATCCAGATATACATGCTAAAAGGTAAAACAACTTCCTTAAGTTTTGTCCATGAGTGTAATGTCTGAATCCCGATATACATGCTAAAAGGTAAAACAACTTCCTTAAGTTTTGTCCATGAGTGTAATGTCTGAATCCCGATATACATGCTAAAATATGCAACTTCCTTAAGTTTTGTCCATGAGTGTATTGTCTGAATCCCGATATACATGCTAAAAGATGCAACTTCCTTAAGTTATGTCCATGAGTGTATTGTTTGAATCCCGATATACATGCTAAAAGATGCAACTTCCGTATTTTGTCCATGAGTGTAATGTCTGAATCCCGATATACATGCTAAAATATGCAACTTCCTTAAGTTTTGTCCATGAGTGTATTGTCTGAATACCGATATACATGCTAAAAGATGCAACTTCCGTATTTTGTCCATGAGTGTATTGTCTGAATCCCGATATACATGCTAAAAGATGCAACTTCCGTATTTTGTCCATGAGTGTATTGTCTGAATACCGATATACATGCTAAAAGATGCAACTTCCGTATTTTGTCCATGAGTGTATTGTCTGAATACCGATATACATGCTAAAAGATGCAACTTCCGTATTTTGTCCATGAGTGTATTGTCTGAATACCGATATACATGCTAAAAGATGCAACTTCCGTATTTTGTCCATGAGTGTATTGTCTGAATACCGATATACATGCTAAAAGATGCAACTTCCGTATTTTGTCCATGAGTGTATTGTCTGAATACCGATATACATGCTAAAAGATGCAACTTCCGTATTTTGTCCATGAGTGTATTGTCTGAATACCGATATACACATGCTAAAAGATGCAACTTCCGTATTTTGTCCATGAGTGTATTGTCTGAATACCGATATACATGCTAAAAGATGCAACTTCCGTATTTTGTCCATGAGTGTATTGTCTGAATACCGATATACATGCTAAAAGATGCAACTTCCGTATTTTGTCCATGAGTGTATTGTCTGAATACCGATATACATGCTAAAAGATGCAACTTCCGTATTTTGTCCATGAGTGTATTGTCTGAATACCGATATACATGCTAAAAGATGCAACTTCCGTATTTTGTCCATGAGTGTATTGTCTGAATACCGATATATACATGCTAAAAGATGCAACTTCCTTGCTCACTCTCAGCGATAATGTTACTTGTTGAAGAGCGAGACCTCGAATGCTCGTCATAGATGTAAATCCTTGTACATATTATTTTATTAATAATCTGTTTAAAATAACTCTGTTATTCTTGGCCACTAGATGGCGCCACCTTAAATATAAATAGATTGTTTTGTTTTTTAGTAAGAGGTTAGGTAAGTTAGATTTAATTTTATATAAATATGTAAATAGTGATATAGAATTAATTGTTAAAATTCTATATTTACTTAAAATTAATATAATCTTTTTGCTCAAAGAGTTCAACAATAAACTTCTTGAGACTGATTTTCTCTTTTTTAATTAAATTCAAGACGACTGCACCTTCAACTTTAACAAATCATTTTTTGGATTTACATAATTTTGTAACATATATATATAAATGAATGTATGTGTGTCTGTCCTTTATGCCTGACCAAACCACTCATTGGAACGCCATGAAACTTTGGGAAGTTATTTAGTATAGTACTGGGAAGGTTTCTAGCAAATAAAATTTTTGAAATAACTTTTCGCCTAAAAATAATCAAGATAAATATTCTAATTTATCTGTTATAATTCAACAATCTGCTCTAAATATTTTCATGATGATACGATGATTTTGTAATGTAGAAAATTAGGAAAGACAAAATTCAGGATGACGCGGCAATTTATTTAAGACAAGAATAATGATACAATTCCAAGGCAAGATACTATTTATTTAACTTCCAATTACCGAGGGAACCAATTAATATTGATTTAATTCAACTTATCGAGTATTTTTCAAAAGACCGGGAAAAAATGTTCACTTTATCGAGAGATTCGTTAGACAAACCTTTACTCGGGTAAAACCCGGGCGAAGCCGGGTACATCCGCTAGTAGTGCATATTTCTACTTATTTCTATTCACGATTTTATTTGCATACTGCGAAAAATGTCCCGGCTACGCCCAGGGTATGCAAATCAGACAGAATATGCAAATATACCCCATTCTCAGACTATTTTGCATATTCACGATGTTGATGCTATTGACTGTAAATAACCTTTTGATCCAAATCTATATCGTATCAAAAATTCAATCGGTTATCTATATATATAAAAATGAATGTTTGTCTGTTTGTTGGTTTGTATGCCCTGTATACAAATTCGCAGTAGTTCACTAATTCAAACCAAAATTTCCATACATAGGTAAAAATAACGGGGATGACGATAGGCTAGTTTAAAAATATATATATAAATTAATTATTAAAACTATATATTCAAATTATTCTACTTAGCTCACGAACAGCGCCCTCTATCAAAGATTAGATTAAATTATGCTGATGCAAACAAATAGATAATGCTAATAACAAACAATTATTTAAAAAAATCTTATCTAAATATATATCACTCGGGTAGATATGCACACGGGTCAATCCCGGGGCGAAGCCCGGGTCACCCGTCTAGTATTTAATATTTCTCAAAGTGAAATACTACTAGTGTTTTTTTACACTATATTTTCAAAAGTTCAACTCTTTAACAAAATATAATCGACGCACTAAGAAAGAGTTGTCTGATAAGTTTTGTCCATGTGTATATAAAGAAAAACCCGTAATAAACGGGTATGCAACTCTTACGTTTTAACAGGAAGGTTTAAAACTTTCTTGTGTTACAATTAGAAAAAAATTTCCCTCAATACATATTACAACTTTTTTCCCTTTTTACATATTTCCCCAAATCCGCAAAGAAATTCCACAATTTGTCGATATGAGTTTCTAAGAGAGAATGTTTAAAAGAAAAAAAAGAGAAAGTATTTAAAGTCACGTTTTATAGAAGTTTTAATACCAAAAGGCACACTTTTTTCTTAAAAAAAAAAAAAGTTGAAAAGTTAAATGGTGAAAAAAAAAAAAAGTTAAAAAGTGAATTTTGTCGAGTTCAACTTGACAGGTGATGATGATAAGGATTTTTATTTTTCGTCTGAACGAAATGTGATTGGTTGAAGGAACAATGGTACCGGATCTTTCTTCTTCTTCTTCTTTTTTTTTCATTCGATTTGCGGAGTCCCAATTGGATTTTAATTACATTCAACTAACTCTATTTTTTGAGTAGTTATTTGATAGAAAGGACAAACACGTAGATTTGATGAGATTTAGGGGACATATTAAATGTTAGAATTGTCTTTGGTGTAAATATTCTTCATCTTTTTCTAAGTAGCAATAAAATTTTCTTTTTGGGAAGAAGAAAAAGAAGAAAAAAAAACTATTTCTATTCTTTCTATCTCTTTCCTTTAACGACATATTAATTTTAATATAAGAAATTAATATCTAAAAATTTCTTTCTAAGTTTTTTTCTCAAGTGTTTCTTGTGAACAGGTACCGGATATAGGATTCTCCAGAGAAAAAAGAAAGATTAGATATTATAAATTATGTGAATAATTGAAATTTCACTCAGGAAGCATCTTAGACCGTTTTTTTTTTTTTTTGGTCGTTGAGGTACAGCCTGCACCACGCTGATGAGAGCCAACAGCCCGAAACGCGTACTTTGAATGTTTTTTCTTTATTTATTTATTAATAAATAGATTAAGACAACGATAATATCTTCCTATTCGGTAAAGAGAAGAGGAAAACCCAAGTCAGGGAGAAGAGATTCTTTATAATAAAGAAGTAAGATGATTGGTCTATAAAAATATGATCGCTTCACTCGTCAAAATAGATGCAAAAAGCGCCATCTATTGACCGTCTCAACAAACTAGTGGACTCGGGTCGGTGACAAAGCCACAACACCAGCTTTGGTAAACTGAGAAGCGTCCACCTAGAGACCATGGTTTCGGGATAATGGCCTTCGCCAGTTTATATAATGGGTTATATATTTGTTTATGTAATGGCTGTTGAAGTACGATGAAATTATTTCTTATCTCAAAGCTATGATAATCATGGTGGGTAGTTAGCGATTTCTTTTACTGTAAGTGCACCACATGTCTACACATATGGAAAGCAGTTCGACTTTTGCACTTACAAATGTGTCAGAGCCCCGTTTGGTTACTTGCAGTCGCTGGTGGGGTTGACGATAAAATTAAAAGGTATAAATATTAAGAAAAAGGTATATTTTCATTATTTTTCAGGAGAGATGCCTGAAAGACCCGTTTTTTTTTTCTTTTTCACCGTTGAGGTACAGTTTGTACCACGCTTATGAGGCCCAACAGCCCGAAACGCGTACGTGGTTAGTTTTTTTCTTGCTTAATCAATAAAGGGTATTCGACCAATTAACAGGAATTATTTTAAAAAGTCAACGATTAATTGATATTTATTCCGACAGATGGCGCAAACCATCAGGAAGTTTTATTTGCACGATAAAGATATGTCTTTCTATTAATTTATCCACCTTATCCCAGTTCAATTTTATACTATTTGTTTCACATTGTGCAAATATGTTGTGTTAAAAGAAATATTTCATTGTAAAGTAATATATTGATTGTTTATTGATATTAATCAAGATATATCTAATATAAAAGTATCAGAGTCATCAACAATCATTCAATTCTGTTACCGTTTGCTTTTGTGAATGGAATAAATACCCAAATATAGCCATTTCTTATAAGCATCGGTGGTTCAGTGGTAAAATGCTCGCCTGCCACGCGGGCAGCCCGGGTTCGATTCCCGGCCGAATTTTTTTTTTTACAATTTTTAAAACTTATTTATATATTATACAAGAATTACATCCACGGCACCAATTTATAATTGTAACGAATAGTATTTGAATAAAAGCATTTAATCGGGTAAAACCCGGGCGTTGCCCGGGTCATTCGGCCAGTATCTAATAAATGAAAATATTCAAAGCACGAATGTTTCCTTTTCTACAAAAAATCAAACTTCTACTGTCCTCACTGTGATGAAAAAATATTGGAAGGACTTTGTTCATCAGTGGTGAACCCTTCCAACGGTTTCGTCAATTTAATCTACCAGACCGCTTCTTCAGAGTTCTAATACTGTATTGGATCATTCTGATTATATATGCTACACTGAAGGGTGGAATCTTGGTAATGGTATTTGGGTAAACTATGGACATAAGCTTTTAGGACAGTAGAATTACATATAAATATTTGTATCGAGTAATGCTTTTCCGCAAACAATAAGGACAAAGCTAGTTAGGCATAAATTCATATAAAGCAATAACGCGCGATCTACCAGGTCTATTAGTATGAAACGCGAAAATGGCTGCCAGAGGGCGCTGTGCAACTTTATTTGAGCCGACGGTGGCGCTGTTGAAGGCATTTTGTTTTTTGACTCACGTGGCATCAGCATGTGTGGAGTTTTAGAAAAATTCAAATCGTGGAAAATTTCTGGAGCCCGTGGAAATTGGTGATTTCCGAGCCAAAAAGTGTCCATTTGCGGGAAGTTTTGTTGTTCGCCTTCAACTGGAAGATGCTCGAAGAAGTTCACGGCGACCACGCTCTGAGCAAATCACAGTGTTACAGGTGGTTTAAAAAATTCCAAAGTGGCGATTTCGAACTTGATAATGAACCACGTGGAAAACCGCCCCAAAAGTTCGAGGACGCTGAACAGCAAGCTTTGTTGGATGACGACAGTACCCAAACGCAGGAGAAACTCGCGAAACAGCTCCAGGTGTCTCAAGGTTCTGTTTCCCTACGTTTAAACAGCCTCAGAATGACCCAAAAGCTTTCCAGATAGGTCCCCCACGAGTTGAGCGAAAGGCAGCAAGAACGGAGTCTGGTAACCTGCGAAGGGCTGCTCGCCAGGCATGAAAAGAAGTCATTTTTTCTCCGAATCGTAACTTCAGATGAGAAATGGATCCACTTCAGCAATCCTATGCGCCAAAAGTCGTGGGGCCTGCTCGGCCAATTTCCAAAACGGAAGCCTAGGCCCAATCGCTTAGGAAAAAAGACAATGCTTTGCGTATGGTGGGACCAGACCGGCGTAGTATATTTCAAGCTCCTGAAACCTGGCGAAACGGTCAATACTAGTCGCTACGAACAACAAATGCACAGTTTGAGAGAGGCATTGAATGAAAAAAGACCGGAATTGCGTGAAAAGCACAGCAAGCTGATACTGCAGCATCACAACGCTCCAGCCCACAACGCTACGGTGGTCAAAAACACCATAAAAGACTTGGGCTGGGAACTCTTACCCCACCCGCCGTACTCACCAGACTTAGCGCCGTCGGACTACCACCTTTTCACATCTTTAGGACACGCCCTAAAAACCAGGAATTTTCGAACTCAGACATACTCCGAAAATGGCTTGTTGACTGGTTCGACTCAAAAGGAATAGAATTTTTCAGACAAGGAATTCGAAAATTGCCTGAAAGGTGGTCCGAGTGTATAGCTAATCAGGGCAATTACTTTGAATAAAAAATCTTTTGTTGTATGGAATTGGTGAACTTTTGAATTCACTGAAAATTTTCGCGTTTCATACTAATAGACCTGGTATATATAAAAGATTTTTTTTACTTATCCCTAGTACACGTGGTACAGACCATGATAATCATAGTGGGTAGTTAGCGACTGCTTTTACTGTAAGTGCACCACATGTCTACACATGTGAAAAGCAGTTCGACTTTGCACTTACAAATGTGCCAGAGCTCCGTTTGGTTACTTGCACTCGCTGGTGAGGTTGAACCTTTACAAGAATCGGGGGCCATTGGAGCATTTTTTTATCAGAAAAAAGTGTCCAATGCGGGAATCGAACCCGGGTCGTAGTGGTCGAAACCCAAACGGTTTAACCAGCCTTCCATCGACCCCCATATAAAAGAATGAAAATATGAAAGCACAAATGTTTATTTTTTCATAAAAATCAAACTTCAACTCTCCTTACTGCGATATATTAAGATATACCTGTATGATAATGATAACTATTAATTAAACCATCAAACTGCAGTATAGTTTAATAAATATTACTTGGGTATTGTACACGCTTGTTCGGCTGTACAACTACTACAATAGGAAAGATACAGAGAAGATTAGCATGGCCCTGGTGATACCAGTTCGGCGGTACAACTACTACAATAGGAACGATACAGAGAAGATTAGCATGACCCCTGTGATACCAGTTCGGCGGTACAACTACTACAATAGGAACGATACAGAGAAGATTAGCATGGCCCCGGTGATACCAGTTCGGCGGTACAACTACTACAATAGGAAGGATACAGAGAAGATTAGCATGGCCCCTGTGATACCAGTTCGGCGGTACAACTACTACAATAGGAAAGATACAGAGAAGATTAGCATGGCCCCGGTGATACCAGTTCTGCGGTACAACTACTACAATAGGAAAGATAAAGAGAAGATTAGCATGGCCCCTGCGCAAGGATGACACGCAAAATCGTGAAGCGTTCCATACTTGTGTATTGTAACCGGTATTGCGATATTACTTCCTGGGTTTTCCCGCAGTGGTGGTTCAATTGTCCATGGACCTTTTTTTTTTTTTACTCCTCACTCGCTAATTAAAACTTCACTAATTAACTAAACCTACAACTTGAAAGGAGAAACTTTTCACTTCTCAATCTTTTTCCTTTTATATCCCCGTAGAAGGGGCTATACTAGCGGGAGTGTCGTTATGAAAGGTGTTTGATTAATTCTATGACCATCAATTCTTTTCAATACATTTTCAAAAATGAATAATTTCTGTTAATTCTAACATATTGGGTCCCTATTATGACAGTATGAAAATTAGTACAAATTTGATATTGTGTAATGAGATAAGGTGCATAAATTAAGAAAAGGAAAAAAAAAGGGCATCTCCTTATCGTGTAACTAAGAGTTACTGATGACTTGCGCCATCTATCGGAATAAATATAAATTATTCTTTGATTTTTTAAAATTATTCTAGAATCGGCCAAATACCCATTCTCGAATCAAGAATTTAAAAATCAATAAATAGTTGATATTTATTCCGATAGATGGCGCAAGCCATCAGAAACTTTTAACTGCCCGATAAAGAGATGCCTTTTTTTTTTCCTTTTTTATTATTACAGATTTTTGAGTTTTGGCAATTTAAAAAATCAATAAAACGCCGCTAACTCTTTTTTATTCAATTGATTAAAGATAGCTTTCTGACAAGTCCTTCTTTAGCTAAGTATGATGTGTAACGTTATCCGTTTTTGTTAACTGACAAAGGGCTTGCTCTAAAGCTTCCTTCGATCAGGTGAATTAAAGAAAGTGGCGGTGTTTTATGATTTTTGTAATATTGGGCTCAAATCTCTATGGGATAGCATGTCACGGAATATGATAAATATAGAGCGGATTGTATTTGCATATGCTAATATGGTATCGAAGCAATTAATCTATGCAAATTAATTATTATACGCGGCAATTTAACAGCTGTCCCAGCTATCTTTACCCAACTCTCACCTGAATAATCGATGGTCAGACAAACTGGATGTACGAGAAATCTTCTATAAGTTCGCAGTCAGTGTTATAGTGTAGTCAGCATTTTAAGATTCCATTTGATCCCTTGTGGATCTCATGGAATAAAGTCCGCCCTAGACTGAAGAGGGCCATTATCCCGAAACCATGGTCTCTAGGTGGACGCTTCTCAGTTTGTCAAAGCTGGTGTTGTGGCTTTGTTACCGACCTGAGTCCGCTAGTTTGTGACGATGGTCAATAGATGGTATCTAGTTTTGACGTCTATTTTGACGTAAAAGGTGCTTCATGCTTTTTTTTTCACATACCACAGGTCTTATACAGATTCACCGCAGGAAGGAAGCACAGATATACTCCAGTCAGCACAGAACCCAACAACAGCCTCCAGGTCCGTGGCCACACCGTACATACAGGGTGCGGTAGATAAGTAATGAGACTCAGTCTAGAAAAACAAATTTATTGATCCGATTTGTACAAAACGTTAATATTCTTCAAAGAACTCGCCTTGGGCGTCGACACAACGTTGCCAGCGTGTTTTCCAAGCTTCATAGGCCCCACTGTAGTCCGTTGGAGTTATCCCAGTTAGCGCCTTCGTGACAGCACGTTGGATGTTCGGGATATCGTCGAAACGATGATCCTTCAGGCATCTTTTTACCTTCGGAAATAGGATGAAATCAGGAGGACTCATGTCAGGGCTGTATGGTGGCTGTGGCAGAACTTCAACTCCAATTCGGGTCAAATAGGAGGTCACGAGGAACGCTGTGTGCGCCGGAGCGTTGTCGTGGTGGAGACGCCAGCGTTGAGCAAGGTCCTGTCGCTTCCGTTTGACGGCTCTGTGCAATCGCCGAAGGACTTCTTTGTAGAATTCGACATTAACAGTTTTCCCCTGAGGGACAAACTCTTTGTGAATTAACCCCCGCTTGTCGAAAAACACAATCAGCATTGTCTTGGCTCAGGACTTTGACATTCTTGCTTTCTTCGGCCGCGGGGATGCCGGTGTGTGCCACTCCGAGCTCTGGGCTTTCGTCTCCGGGTCGTATTGGAATGCCCACGATTCGTCGCCTGTTACTACGTTGTCTAAAAAGTCTGGATTATTTTCCAATTCATTCAACATCTCACGGCAAACGTCCACTCGTCGTTGCTTTTGTTCGGCGGTGAGCACTCGGGGAACCCATTTTGCGCAAACTTTCCTCATCATCAAATCTTGCGTAACAATTTGGTGAACCGTAAATTTATTCACGGAGACCTCATCGGCGATCATTTTGAGACTTAAACGACGGTCGGAGTCCAGGAGTTCTTTCACTTTGGCCACCGTTTCATCCACACGACTCGTTGAAGGGTGTCCAGATCGTTTCATGTCTTCAACGGATTCCCTCCCGTTTTTAAATTCATTAAACCACCGGAACACTTGAGCTCTTGATAGGGCGTCCTCTTTGTAGGCCTCCGTAATCATAGCAAAAGTTTCCGAAGCAGTTTTGCCCAAGCGAAAGTAAAATTTGATTGCATACCGCTGTTCTATCGAGCGATCCATCTTCAGCGTTTTCACAAGTGTCACGGGCACACAAACAACGTAATACGCGAAGCTCGACCCTCACTGCGCCAGAGCTACGACGCGACTGCGAACCGGTTCTATTGTTAGCTCAGATCCCCCACCACCTGACCTGTAGGTGGCGAACGCACTGCGAGCGACTGGGGCGCCACGCGGCGGCCAGTCTCATTACTTATTTACCACACCCTGTAGGTTAGCGTATCACTGAAAAGACGAAGAAGCACAGCAGCACAGAACCCAACAACAACCTCCAGGTCCGACACAGTGGCCACACCGTACATTGGTTAGCGTATCACTGAGAAGACGAGTTAGAAATCTGTGGAATAAATGGTTTTCTATTATTATTGTATGTACCGGTTATCAATTTGAATATTCATATTTTGATACTCTGTAAACTTCCCATATTGCTTTCTCTTGTATTTTAAACTAGCCGAATGACCCGGGCAACGCCCGGGTTTTACCCGATTAAATGTTTTTATTCAAATACTATTCGTTACAATTATAAATTGGCACCGTGGATGTCACTTTTGTGCAACGTCCCGCTCCAAACTTTGTGTCTGAGAAGCGATATTTTTATAGAAAGATGATCTGGCTTTTGTTTTCTGCTCGAATGAATGTTTTTCTGTTAGAATTTTGTTCCTGCATACAAAATAATGAACTGGTTTCACCCGTGGTCTCTGCTTTTTGGAATTTTCCCGATATAATTATGTATCTGATAATCAAACATGATACAGCAATATCGTCATCATCATTTTCTGACTAAAAATATATAGTTTTAATAATTGATTTATATATTTTTTTAAAATAGCCTATCGTCTTCCTCGTATTTTTTTACCTATGTATGGAAATTTTGGTTTGAATTAGTGAACTACTGCGAATTTGTATACCGGACATACAGACAAACAAACAGACAAACAAACATACAAACATTCGTTTTTATATATATAGAGATATACCAATTTGTTTTGCATCATAAATATAATGTCGTATTATTGTAAAGTTTGTCTTTCCTTATTTTCCATCTTACAATATATAAACGACAATGAAATACCTTCACAGACGAAACCTATAATACGAGGGCCATCCAATAAATAAGTTTCCCTATTTTTTGTTACAAATAAACGACATTATTTACAATTATACAGTTAATTTATTTTCATTATACAACTCATTGACTACTTCTCTACATAATCACCATTTTTGTATTTAAAATTCGAAACTATTTTAAAGGCGTAAGTTTCTTTTGGAAATTAAACAATTTCTACTGCCCTTACTGCAATGGAAAAATTAAAGGGAGGGCCTGGCTCATCAGTGGTGAACCCTCCCAGCGGTTTCGCCAGTTTAATCTACCATACCGCTGTTATATTGCATTTTTGGAACTTCATCATATTATATTTCTGTATTTGGCCAATTCTGGAATAATTAGAAATCAACGTGAATAGTTGATATTTATTCCGATAGATGGCGCAAGCCATCAGCAACTTTCAGTTGCACGATAAGGAGATGCCTTTTTGTTGGATTTAATTTCCAAGCTTATTATCATTGATGATATTTGACTACTCTGATGTTGTTGTAGTTGTTCGATAGCACATATATACTTTTATTGCTGTATTTCCCATTATTTTTTCTTTCTATTATGTTATAATTGTAATGTTTGTATGATTAAATAAAATCATTAATTAAAAAACTCCTTCATTAACTAAAAACTCCTTCACTTTTTCTTAATTTTTGGTACCGTTGTAGCAATTTTTTTATATCACTGTTGTACCAAGCCGTGTCCTGTCTTCGTAGCTAGTGGTTCACCTCCGCCTGCACTTCGTCATCATTCGCAAAGTGCTTGCCTCCAAAGTGCAACTTGAGTACTGGAAAAAGATCTCGTATATAAAAAGAATTGATTTATCTTTTATTTTATATACAGTACACTCTCCTATAACGCGAGTTTTTACAACTCAATTTCGTACAACGCGATAAAAAAAATTGCGACAAATTTATTTATACAACGCGAATTTTCGTATAAGGCGTTATAAAATAAAACAATTTACCCTAACAACATTCGCGTTATACAAGTTTTATTTCGTACAACGCGAATTCCTATAACGCGATTTCATACAACACGAAACACATTAATTGCGTTATAGGAGAGTTTACTGTTTTCGTAATGTTAATTCGTTTTGCATCAACACATAAATAAATTGTCGTATTATTGTAAAGTTTGTCTTTCCTTATTTTTCATGTTGCAATATATTAGCAACAGAAAATAATATATTTACAGACGAAACCTATATGCATAGAAGTAATTTAAAAGATAGAATCGATGGATGGATATATAAATATATGCAACTTGAATGAATATATTCTCCCTATAGATATATTCACCCTTCCATACAATATGCAAATAGTGCGCAGAGTCAATGATAAATGTAGAATCAATAACTCGCTGTAATATAATACTTTTGACCAAGGACTGGATCAACAGACACTTCTTTCCCATCATTCCTGCCACTTCATAGCTTCCGGTATCGTCTGCTCAGCCTTATATAGTCTACTTGTCTGATTTTGATTTGCATAACTGTTATAACGATTATGAGAAAAGTCATTGGGTATAGTCGAATATTTATGGAACTAGACGCTATTTACACTCTTTGACAAAACTTAAAGATGTGGTAAGTCTTTGATGTCACCTGTCGTTTGCTGTTTTGAAGGAGACAAAGTTTGTTCACACTTGGTTATCTCGTGTATCTTCAATAAATTTCACTGTAATATCAAGGTATTACAACATATTTCACATAAACAAAATTTGTTACCAAAATTCGAAATTATTATAGACGCGTATGATTCTTTTTATAAATGAACAATTTCTACTGTCCTTACTGCAATGGAAAAATTAATGGGAGGGCCTGGCTCATCAGTGTTTTTTTTCCATTTTTTCCATTGGAGTAAAGTAGAAATTGTTCATTTTTAAAAATAATTATACGCATCTATATTAGTTTCGAATAATAATAACAGATGGCGCGCTAATTCATCATAATAAAATATGTTATAATATCTTGAGAAAAAGGTTGGCGTTCAGCCAACTGAAATATTGATAAATATATATGTTATATATAAATGAAGAGATTTTCTGCTTGAATTTAGATCATGTTGAGGATTATAGTAATGGTGATGCAGTCGTGGTTAAATCTTGAAATAAAAATAATAATGAAAAATAGTTTTGATCAGTAATTTAATTGAGTTAAAGGAATATATAAAAAAGACATAATTTGATAAAAGTAATGCCTGGCTTAAGGCGAGTAGAATAAGGAAAACAAAATATTATTTACATAATGTACAAAAGATTTGAGCCGGCCATTGGGATAAAACAACAACGATTTTTATAGGGGAAGAGTGACCTCTTGGCGGTCGATTTAGCAGTATTTGTATCTATGAAATTATATAATTTAAAATAAAATAATATTTTTATATAACATATATATATATATTTTATCCAATATATACGCCTTTTTAATTAAAGATCTTTTTATGAGAATACTCTCATTAAAAAAAAAACATTAAATCTATTTTAAAACTTCGCTGTTTTAAGTGAATTCTATATAAAACACAGAGAGATATAAATACAAAGAAAAATAATATATAAAACATAGAACATATACTATCTCTAACTGGCGAAACCGCTGGGAGGGTTCACTACTGATGAGCCAGGCCCTCCCATTGATTTTTTTCCATTGCAGTAAGAGCAGTAGAAATAGTTTTATTATTTTTAAAAGAATCATACGCGTCTATAATAGTTTAGTATTTTGATAAAAATAATATAAAACAGAGAATATATAAGATCAATAGAAAAAAACCCTGTTATATTCATAAATAAGTTAAAACAAAGCATCTATTGCTGCGAAAACATGCAACATAATATTCATAAAAAAATAATTCATATAACCACACTAGCCGAATGGCCCGGGCAATGCCCGGGTTTTACCCGATTAAATGCTTTTATTCAAATACTATTCGTTACAATTATAAATTGGCGCCGTGGATGTCATTCTTGGATAATATATAAATGAGTTTTAAAAATTGTAAAAAAAAAATGCATCGGCCGGGAATCGAACCCGGACCGCCCGCGTGGCAGGCAAGCATTCTACCACTGAACCACCGATGGTTATGAGAAATGGCCATATTTGGGTATTTATTCCATTCACAAAAGCAAACGGTGACAGAATTGCTTAAGAAAGAATTGATTATGACGCTGATAACTGTATATATTAATATTAATTAGAATTAATATTTCCCAAATTATGCAACCTATATGTAAATCTAAATATGTTAATTATTCAATCAGGCCAATATGCAAAATAATAGCTACATATATAAAATGTAATCTCAGATTAGATGGTTAGTCGTTTATTAACTCCGGTAGAGGGGCGTATGAGCCCGGAAGCTTGTGTTATAATTATGAAATAAAAGAAAGGCAGCCCTAGATGCCGTGATATTTGGCCAACTCAATTTCTTGATAAATCAAGAAATGCTATCACGGAGAAAGCTAAATAAACGTTTAGTTTATTTTTGCTCCACTAGATGGCGCTCTGCCATCTTAAAAGCACATGTGCTCGTGGTCAGGAGATGCCTTCTTTATTTTTAATATCAACACTTGACCCACTTATCTTTTATTTTTCTATTGTTTTTTCATAAGGGGTTATATATTTGTTTATAGAATGTCTGTTGAAGTACGATGAAATTAAAAAGGTTTGTATAAATATTGAGAAAAAGGTATGATTTCATGTATTTTCAAGATACCTGAAAGAACCGTCTTTTTTATTTTATTTTTTTCTTTTTGACCATTGAGGTACAGTTTGTACCATGCTGATGAGGCCCAACAGCCCGAAACGCGTACGTGGTTAGTTTTCCCTGATTAATCAATAAAGGGTATTTGACCAATTCACAGGAATATATTTTTTTAAAAGGTCAACGATTAATTGATATTTATTCCGACAGATGGCGCAAACCATCAGAAAGTTTTATTTTTTCGATAAGGAAATGTCTTTCTATTAATTTATTCATCTGATCCCTGTACAATTTTATACTATTTGTTTCACATTGTGCAAATATGTTGTGTTAAAAGAAATATTTCATTGTAAAGTAATATATTGATTGTTTATTGATATTAATCAAGATATATCTAATATAAAAGTATCAGAGTCATCAACAATCATTCAATTATGTTACCGTTTGCTTTTGTGAATGGAATAAATACCCAAATATAGCCATTTCTTATAAGCATCGGTGGTTCAGTGGTAAAATGCTCGCCTGCCACGCGGGCAGCCCGGGTTCGATTCCCGGCCGAATTTTTTTTTTTACAATTTTTAAAACTTATTTATATATTATACAAGAATTACATCCACGGCACCAATTTATAATTGTAACGAATAGCATTTGAATAAAAGCATTTAATAAAGCATTTAATCGGGTAAAACCTGGGCGTTGCCCGGGTCATTCGGCTAGTATATAATAAATGAAAATATTCAAAGCACGAATGTTTCCTTTTCCACAAATATCAAACTTCTACTGTCCTTACTGCGATGAAAAATATTGGAAGGGCTTGGCCCATCAGTGGTGAATCCTTCCAACGGTTTCACCAATTTAATCTACCAGACCGCTTCTTTGGAGCTCTAATACTGTATTGGATCATTCTACATTACACTGAAAAGTGGAATCTTAGAAATGGTATTTAAGTGAACTATGAACATAAGCTTTTAGGACAGTAGAATTACATATAAATATTTACATCGAGCAATGCTCTTCCGCAAACAATAAAGACAAGGCCAGTTAGGTATAAATCAATACAAAGCAATAACGCGCCATCTATATATAAAATATTTTTTTTACTTATCCCTAGTACACGTGGTACAGACCATGATAATCATAGTGGGTAGTTAGCGACTGCTTTTACTGTAAGCGCACCACATGTCTACATATGTGAAAAGCAGTTCGACTTTGCACTTACAAATGTGCCAGAGCTCCCATTTGGTTACTTGAACTCGCTGGTGGGGTTGGCTTTTTGCAAGAATCGGGGGCCATTGGAGCATATTTTTTTTATCAGAAAAAAGTGTCCAATGCGGGATTCTAACCCGGGTCGTAGTGGTCGAAAACCAAACGCCATTAACCAGCCATCCACCGACCCCCATATAAAAGAATGAAAATATTAAGGCACGAATGTTTATTTTTTCATATAAAATCAAACTTCTACTGTCCCTACTGCTATATATTAAGATATATATGAAAAAATAGTACAAATATGATATAGTACTGGGATAAGGTGCATAAATTAAGAAAAAGGCATCTCCTTATCGTGCAACTGAAAGTTGCTGATGGCTTGCGCCATCTATCGGAATAAATATCAACTATTCTCGTTGATTTTTTAATTGGGTATTTGGCCAATTCTGGAATAATTAAAAATCAACGAGAATAGTTGATATTTATTCCGATAGATGGCGCAAGTCATCAGTAACTTTCAGTTGCACGATAAGGAGATGCCTTTTTCTTAAGATATACCCCAGTATGATAATTATAACTATTAATTAAACCATCAAACTCCAGTATAGTTTAATAAAAATATTACTTGTGTATTGTAACATGTATTGCGATATTACTTCCTTGGTTTTCCCGCAGTGGTGGTTCAATTGTCCAAGGACCTTTTTTTTTTTACTCCTCACCCGCTAATTAAAACTTTACTAATTAACTAAACCTACATCTTGAAAGGAGAAACTTTTCACTTCTCAAACTTTTTCCTTTTATATCCCCGTAGAAGGGGCTATACTAGCGGGAGTGTCAGTATGAAAGGTGTTTGATTAATTTTATGACCATCAATTCTTTTCAATACATTTTCAAAAATGAATAATTTCTGTTAATTCTAAAATATTGGGGCTCTTATTATTACAGTATGATAATTAGTACAAATTTGATATTGTGTAATGAGATAAGGTGCATAAATTAAGAAAAGGAAAAAAAAGGGCATTTCCTTATCGTGTAACTAAGAGTTACTGATGACTTGCGCCATCTATCGGAATAAATATCAACTATTCCTTGAATTATTTTTAATTAATCCAGAATCGGTCAAATACCCATTCTCGAATCAAGAATTTAAAAATCAATAAATAGTTGATATTTATTCCGATAGATGGCGCAAGCCATCAGAAACTTTTAACTGCCCGATAAAGAGATGCCTTTTTTTTTCCTTTTTTATTATAACAGATTTTTGAGTTTTGGCAATTTAAAAAATCAATAAAACGCCGCTAACTCTTTTTTTATTCAATTGATTAAAGATAGCTTTCTGACAAGTCCTTCTTTAGCTAACTATGATGTATAACGTTATCCGTTTTTGTTAACTGACAAAGAACTTGCTCTAAAGCTTCCTTTTATCAGGTGAATTAAAGAAAGGTTGCAGTGTTATATGATTTTTGAAATATTGTGCTTAATCTCTATGGGATAGCATGTCACGGGATATGATAAATATAGAGCGGATTGTATTTGCATATGCTAATATGGTATCGAAGCAATTAATCTATGCAAATTAATTATTATACGCGGCAATTTAACAGCTGTCCCAGCTATCTTTACCCAACTCTCACCTGAATAATCGATGGTCAGACAAACTGGATGTACGAGAAATCTTCTATAAGTTCGCAGTCAGTGTTATATAGTGTAGTCAGCATTTTAAGATTCCATTTGATCCCTTGTGGATCTCATGGAATAAAGTCCGCCCTAGACTGACGAGGGCCATTAGCCCGAAACCATGGTCTCTAGGTGGACGCTTTCCAGTTTGCCAAAGCTGGTGTTGTGGCTTTGTTACCGACCCGAGGCCGCTAGTTTGTGACGATGGTCAATAGATGGTATCTAGTTTTGACGTCTATTTTGACGTAAAAGGTGCTTCATGCTTTTTTTTTTTTTCACATACCACCGGTCTTATACAGATTCACCGCAGGAAGGAAGCACAGATATACTCCAGTCAGCACAGAACCCAACAACAGCCTCCAGGTCCGTGGCCACACCGTACATAGGTTAACGTATCACTGAAAAGACGAGTGTGGAATCAGCCGTGTTCTTCACTCATGGTAATAGTATACACACAGCTTCATTAAGACCACAGGTCTTATACAGATTCACCACAGGAAGGAAGCACAGATATACTCCAGTCAGCACAGAACCCAACAACAGCCTCCAGGTCCGTGGCCACACCGTACATACAGGGTGCGGTAGATAAGTAATGAGACTCAGTCTTGAAAAACAAATTTATTGATCCGATTTGTACAAAACGTTAATATTCTTCAAAGAACACGCCTTGGGCGTCGACACAACGTTGCCAGCGTGTTTTCCAAGCTTCATAGGCCCCACTGTAGTCCGTTGGAATTATCCCAGTTAGTGCCTTCGTGACAGCACGTTGGATGTTCGGGATATCGTCGAAACGATGATCCTTCAGGCATCTTTTTACCTTCGGAAATAGGAAGAAATCAGGAAGACTCATGTCAGGGCTGTATGGTGGCTGTGGCAGAACTTCAACTCCAATTCGGGTCAAATAGGAGGTCACGAGGAACGCTGTGTGCGCCGGAGCGTTGTCGTGGTGGAGACGCCAGCGTTGAGCAAGGTCCTGTCGCTTCCGTTTGACGGCTCTGTGCAATCGCCGAAGGACTTCTTTGTAGAATTCGACATTAACAGTTTTCCCCTGAGGGACAAACTCTTTGTGAATTAACCCCCGCTTGTCGAAAAACACAATCAGCATTGTCTTGGCTCAGGACTTTGACATTCTTGCTTTCTTCGGCCGCGGGGATGCCGGTGTGTGCCACTCCGAGCTCTGGGCTTTCGTCTCCGGGTCGTATTGGAATGCCCACGATTCGTCGCCTGTTACTACGTTGTCTAAAAAGTCTGGATTATTTTCCAATTCATTCAACATCTCACGGCAAACGTCTACTCGTCGTTGCTTTTGTTCGGCGGTGAGCACTCGGGGAACCCATTTTGCGCAAACTTTCCTCATCATCAAATCTTGCGTAACAATTTGGTGAACCGTAAATTTATTCACGGAGACCTCATCGGCGATCATTTTGAGACTTAAACGACGGTCGGAGTCCAGGAGTTCTTTCACTTAGGCCACCGTTTCATCCACACGACTCGTTGAAGGGTGTCCAGATCGTTTCATGTCTTCAACGGATTCCCTCCCGTTTTTAAATTCATTAAACCACCGGAACACTTGAGCTCTTGATAGGGCGTCCTCTTTGTAGGCCTCCGTAATCATAGCAAAAGTTTCCGAAGCAGTTTTGCCCAAGCGAAAGTAAAATTTGATTGCATACCGCTGTTCTATCGAGCGATCCATCTTCAGCGTTTTCACAAGTGTCACGGGCACACAAACAACGTAATACGCGAAGCTCGACCCTCACTGCGCCAGAGCTACGACGCGACTGCGAACCGGTTCTATTGTTAGCTCAGATACCCCACCACCTGACCTGCAGGTGGCGAACGCACTGCGAGCGACTGGGGCGCCACGCGGCGGCCAGTCTCATTACTTATTTACCACACCCTGTAGGTTAGCGTATCACTGAAAAGACGAGTGTGGAATCAGCCGTGTTCTTCACTCATGGTAATAGTATACACACAGCTTCATTAAGACCACAGGTCTTATACAGATTCACCACAGGAAGGAAACACAGATATACTCCAGTCAGCACAGAACCCAACAACAGCCTCCAGGTCTGTGGCCACACCGTACATAGGTTAGCGTATCACTGAGAAGACGAGTTAGAAACCTGTGGAATAAATGGTTTTCTATTATTATTGTATGTACCGGTTATCAATTTGAATATTCATATTTTGATACTCTGTAAACTTCCCATATTGCTTTCTCTTGTATTTCAAACTAGCCGAATGACCCGGGCAACGCCCGGGTTTTACCCGATTAAATGTTTTTATTCAAATACTATTCGTTACAATTATAAATTGGCGCCGTGGATGTCACTCTTGTGAAGCGTCCCGCTCCAAACTTTGTGTCTGAGAAGCGATATTTTTATAGAAAGATGATCTGGCTTTTGTTTTCTGCTCGAATGAATGTTTTTCTGTTAGAATTTTGTTCCTGCATACAAAATAATGAACTGGTTTCACCCGTGGTCTCTGCTTTTTGGAATTTTCCCGATATAATTATGTATCTGATAATCAAACATGATACAGCAATATCGTCATCATCATTTTCTGACTAAAAATATATAGTTTTAATAATTGATTTATATATTTTTTTAAAATAGCCTATCGTCTTCCCCGTATTTTTTTACCTATGTATGGAAATTTTGGTTTGAATTAGTGAACTACTGCGAATTTGTATACCGGACATACAAACAAACATACAAACAGACAAACAAACATACAAACATTCGTTTTTATATATATAGAGATATACCAATTTGTTTTGCATCATAAATATAATGTCGTATTATTGTAAAGTTTGTCTTTCCTTATTTTCCATCTTACAATATATAAACGACAATGAAATACCTTCACAGACGAAACCTATAATACGAGGGCCATCCAATAAATAAGTTTCCCTATTTTTTGTTACAAATAAACGACATTATTTACAATTATACAGTTAATTTATTTTCATTATACAACTCATTGACTACTTCTCTACATAATCACCATTTTTGTATTTAAAATTCGAAACTATTTTAAAGGCGTAAGTTTCTTTTGGAAATTAAACAATTTCTACTGCCCTTACTGCAATGGAAAAATTAAAGGGAGGGCCTGGCTCATCAGTGGTGAACCCTCCCAGCGGTTTCGCCAGTTTAATCTACCATACCGCTGTTATATTGCATTTTTGGAACCTTATCATATTATATTTCTGTATTTGACTATTCTGGGATAATTAGAAATCAACGTGAATAGTTGATATTTATTCCGATAGATGGCGCAAGCCATCAGCAACTTTCAGTTGCACGATAAGGAGATTCCTTTTTCTTAATTTTTGGTACCGTTGTAGCAATTTTTTGATACCACTGTTGTACCAAGCCGTGTCCTGTCTTCGTAGCCAGTGGTTCGCCTCCGTCTGCACCTCGTCATCATTCGCAAAGTGCTTGCCTCCAGGGTGCAACTTGAGTGCTGGAAAAATATCTCGTTTATAAAAAGAATTGATTTATATTATATTTTACATACAGTAGACTCTCCTATAACGCGAGTTTTTACAACGCAATTTCGTACAACGCGATAAAAAAAATTGCGACAAATTTATTTATACAACGCGAATTTTCGTATAAGGCGTTATAAAATAAAATAATTTACCCTAACAACATTCGCGTTATACAAGTTTTATTTCGTACAACGCGAATTCCTATAACGCGATTTCATACAACACGAAACACATTAATTGCGTTATAGGAGAGTTTACTGTTTTCGTAATGTTAATTCGTTTTGCATCAACACATAAATAAATTGTCGTATTATTGTAAAGTTTGTCTTTCCTTATTTTTCATGTTGCAATATATTAGCAACAGAAAATAATATATTTACAGACGAAACCTATATGCATAGAAGTAATTTAAAAGATAGAATCGATGGATGGATATATAAATATATGCAACTTGAATGAATATATTCTCCCTATAGATATATTCACCCTTCCATACAATATGCAAATAGTGCGCAGAGTCAATGATAAATGTAGAATCAATAACTCGCTGTAATATAATACTTTTGACCAAGGACTGGATCAACAGACGCTTCTTTCCCATCATTCCTGCCACTTCATAGCTTCCGGTATCGTCTGCTCAGCCTTATATATTCTACTTGTCTGATTTTGATTTGCATAGCTGTTATAACGATTATGAGAAAAGTCATTGGGTATAGTCGAATATTTATGGAACTAGACGCTATATACACTCATTGACAAAACTTAAAGATGTGGTAAGTCTTTGATGTCACCTGTCGTTTGCTGTTTTGAAGGAGACAAAGTTTGTTCACACTTGGTTATCTCGTGTATCTTCAATAAATTTCACTGTAATATCGAGGTATTACAATATATTTCACATAAACAAAATTTGTTATCAAAATTCGAAATTATTATAGACGCGTATGATTCTTTTTATAAATGAACAATTTCTACTGTCCTTACTGCAATGGAAAAATTAATGGGAGGGCCTGGCTCATCAGTGTTTTTTTTCCATTTTTTTCCATTGGAGTAAAGTAGATATTGTTCATTTTTAAAAATAATTATACGCATCTATATTAGTTTCGAATTTAATAACAGATGGCGCGCTAATACATCATAATAAAATATGTTATAATATATTGAGAAAAAGGTTGGCGTTCAGCCAACTGAAATATTGATATATATATGGTATAATAATAAGGTGGAGAAAAGAAATAATCACACCACAAGTTGGTAGAGGAACCCAGGCAACCAGAGAGAGAGAGAGAGAGACGGGCCCGGCAAAGCCGGGCGTCCGTTCGTGTCGCACACAATCCCCAACTGTCTTAAAAGTCCCAAGGTGTTAACGGACGGGCCCCATTTACCGCCCCTTGGAATGTCGCTGATGTCTCAAGTGACCGGACTTTACATCCCGTCTCTCTCTGGGCTGGCTCTAGGTTGGCTTTATTATTCCTGGAAGAGTATATATTATGACATATATATTAATAAAAACAATGAGATTTCCTACTTGAATTTAGATCATGTTGAGGATTATGGTAATGCAGTCGTGGTTAAAATCTTGAAAGTATAATTACAAAAATAGTTTTGATCAGAGATTGTTTTTTAATTGAACTTTAGGATTATATAATAAACATAATTTGGTAAAGGTAATGCCTGGCTTAAGGCGAGTAGAATAAGGAAAACAAAATATTATTTACATAATGTACAAAAGATTTGAGCCGGCCATTGGGAAAATACAACGAGTTTTTATAGGGGAAGAGTGACCTCTGGCGGTCGATTTAACAGAGTATTTGGATCTATGAAATATAATTTTAAATAGAATGATATTTTTATATAACATATATATATATATTGATCCAATATACGCCTTTTTAATTAAAGATCTTTTTATCAGATTACTCTCTATTAAAAAAACAAAACATTGAGTCTATTTTAAAACTTCGCTATTTCGAGTGAATTCTGTATAAAACACAGAGAGATATAAATACAAAGTAAAATAATATATTATGAAGCGTTAGCGTGCCAGCTGTTATCAAAATAAACTGGCGAAACCGCTGGGAGGGTTCATTACTGATGAGCCAGGCCCTCCCATTAATTTTTTTCCATTGCAGTAAGGGCAGTAGAAATTGTTTTATTTTTTAAAAGAATCATACGCGTCTATAATAGTTTAGTATTTTGATAAAAATAATATAAAACAGAGAATATATAAGATCAATAGAAAAAAACCCTGTTATATTCATAAATAAGTTAAAACAAAGCATCTAGGGCTGCGAAAACATGCAACATAATATTCATAAAAAATAATTCATATAACCACACTAGCCGAATGGCCCGGGCAACGCCCGGGTTTTACCCGATTAAATGCTTTTATTCAAATACTATTCGTTACAATTATAAATTGGCGCCGTGGATGTCATTCTTGGATAATATATAAATGAGTTTTAAAAATTGTAAAAAAAAAAAAAATTGCATCGGCCGGGAATCGAACCCGGACCGCCCGCGTGGCAGGCGAGCATTCTACCACTGAACCACCGATGGTTATGAGAAATGGCCATATTTGGGTATTTATTCCATTCACAAAAGCAAACGGTGACAGAATTGATTATGACGCTGATTACTGTATATATAATATTAATTAGAATTAATATTTCCCAAATTATGCAACCTATATGTAAATTTAAATATGTTAATTATTCAATCAGGCCAATATGCAAAATAATAGCTACATATATAAAATGTAATCTCAGATTAGATGGTTAGTCGTTTATTAACTCCTGTAGAGGGGCGTATGAGCCCGAAAGCTTGTGTTATAATTATGAAATAAAAGATACGCAGCCCTAGATGCTTTGTTGTAACTTATTTAGAGAATATATACTCTCTCTGAATTTAATATAAAGATATATTTTAGAATTTACCGAGAACAACTACTCCATCACGATCAAAACAACATGACCATTTCCGCATTTGTCTGATCGTTTTCCTAAAAATTCTCCGTTTTTTCTATATATATATTGCTTCACAAGGGAAAAAAAAAGATAACATCGTCAAAAAATACTTTTTTTTTAGTTATATTTTTATTGAAAGAGAATAAAATTGTTTTCTATTTCTCTCTCCCCCTAAATTTTCCCTTCTTTCAAACGAGATAGGAAAAAAAGGAAAATTATACCAAGGAGAAATTACGACATATATATATATAGGATTGCTTTCATTATTTTTTAATATCAACACCTGACCCTTTTATTTATTCTATTTTTTCTATTGTTTTGTTATTGTTTTCATATAATATATATTAAAAATAATGAAGGCATATCCTTACCAGGAACACATGTGCTTTTTAGATGGCAGAGCGCCATCTAGTGGAACAGAAATCAACTAAATGTTGATTTAACATGTTCCCTGATATTTGTCCAATCCAAATTTTGATAAATAAAGAAAATCCATCCACGAATACATATATATGTATATATATATATATATATATACAGTTAAACCTGTCTATAGCGCCCCCTCTAAAAAACGCCTCCCTCTCTATAGCGCCCGATTTAAAATACGTAGTACGATGCGATATTTACATTAAAAGTGACCTGTCTATAGCACCTTCTTTTGGTGAGTCCCAAGAGGGGGCGCTATAGACAGGTTTAACTGTATATGAAAAAAATAATATAAAAAAATAAAATAAATAAAAGGGTCAGGTGTTGATATTAAAAACAAAGTAGGCATATCCTGACCAGGAGCACATGTGCTTTTTAGATGGCAGAGCGCCATCTAGTGGAAAAGAAATCAACTATACATAGATTTATTGCTTTCATTATTTTTAAATAATATATATATATATATATATGTGGTAATTTAAGAATCATAAACACCTGTGTAAATACTCACCACCTCTTCTTACACCACCCTACTCTAATATGGACTTTTAATCATGGTACCCAATCCTCCTTTAATCAATTTAACTTTGTATGTATCGTTTTTATGTGTTCAATTAAATAAAGAGGTACATCTAGAGGGAACGTAGAAACCAAAAGGGCTTACCCCGCAGACAATGAGGTCAATCGCCTCGACAAGCGGCGTCAGACGTCCGATGACGTCAGGGCTTACCCCGCATACATGAGGTCAACCGTCGCATCAACGCGGCGCCAGACGTACGGTTACGTAACACTTGAGCATATAAAAAGGGGTTGCCCCGCAGCCAAAGTAGTCAGTCAGTTCAGCAGATGCCAGATAGCGGACAGCAGCAGCAGGTAGATCGTTAGTGGATGGCCCGCCGGCCGCAATTTGGACTCTTCGTTCCCTCTCTCTGATGCCTCGGATTCCCCTGTGAGTCGTCTCTGTGTGCTTTACCACTCATCACCATCACGACTGCGCAATCATCATCTTTCCCCACGACTCAATACAACAGACCAGACCACCGAAATACCACATATATTTCTTTTTTTTTATTGTGAAATTCATTTATGGGTAATATAGAAGTATAATATACAAGGGTAAATTATAATACAATATAATGCGGCTATGATTATAGAACGACGTTTAACAAGTTTTGCCGCAAATGTTTATTTTTACAGAATGAAATATCATAATTTATTTTGAGGAGGAAATAACGACTATACCTAGCCTTAGGGATGAAGTGTGAAAGCATGTATATCGGAATTCAGACAATACACTCATGGACAAAACGTAAGGAAGTTGTACCTTTTAGCATGTATATCGGAATTCAGACAATACCCTCATGGACAAAACGTAAGGAAGTTGTACCTTTTAGCATGTATATCGGAATTCAGACAATACACTCATGGACAAAACGTAAGGAAGTTGTAACTTTTAGCATGTATATCGGAATTCAGACAATACACTCATGGACAAAACGTAAGGAAGTTGTACCTTTTAGCATGTATATCGGAATTCAGACAATACACTCATGGACAAAACGTAAGGAAGTTGTACCTTTCAGCATGTATATCGGAATTCAGACAATACACTCATGGACAAAACGTAAGGAAGTTGTACCTTTCAGCATGTATATCGGAATTCAGACAATACACTCATTGACAAAACTTAAGGAAGTTGTACCTTTTAGCATGTATATCGGAATTCAGACAATACACTCATGGACAAAACTTAAGTTGTACCTTTCACCATGTATATCGGGATTCAGACAATACACTCATGGACAAGACTTAAGGAAGTTGTACCTTTTAACGTGTATATCGGGATTCAGTGATAACTCTGAAAGATATAACTCTGAAGACACACGAGATAACCGAGTGTGAACAAAATTTACTCTATCTACTTAAGAAAAAAATAGACGACCGGTGATATTATAACATGAAACTTTCTTAATTTTGTCTATGAGTATATTTACCAAAAAAAGTATATAACGCTCCAGATTGTGTGGACGATAAAAAACGGTAAACGAGCAGTTAACTGACAGATTTAGAGATAGTTAGAGGATAAATTATCTAAAAAACTAACAAGGAAATACTAACCACGTAAGTTATTGGATCTCCAAAAGGTTTTTAGTGTTCCTTCTAACCTTTCAATGCTAGAACGTCTTTTTTACAAAGACGTGTATTCCACTTGTTTCCATGTCTATTCTTCTGTCTGTCTCTCTACAAAGATAATTGCCATCAATGACACTTTGTATATACAAGACGGGAGATATATAGATGGACATTTTCCTGGGAGGATAAAGGTCACCTCTTCCGTCAAAATAGACGACTTTACTTTTTTATATAAACACCTCTTTATATTACGATATTCCAAGAGTCTACCAACAGTATCACTATAAAAGGAAGTTCCAAAAATGCAATATACCAGCGGTATGGTAGATTAAACTGGCGAAACCGCTGAGAGGGTTCACCACTGATGAGCCAGGCCCTCCCTTTAATTTTTCCATTGCAGTAAGGGCAGTGGAAATTGTTTTATTTTAAAAAAGAATATTACGTGTCTAAAATAGTTTCGTAATTTAAAAACACTTCTTCAGCAGATTGAAAAGATTTCATATGAATTATTGTGGATCTCATGGGATAAAGTCCCCCATGGACTGTGGAAGGCCATTATCCCGAAACCATGGTCTCCAAGTGAACGTTTCTCAGTTTGTCAAAGCTGGTGTTGTGGCTTTGTCATCGATCCGAGGTCGCTAGTTTACGGAGATGGTCAATAGATGTAGTCTAGCTTTAACGTCTATTTTGACGGGAGAGATGTCCATTATTTTTATATATTGTGTATATATATGTATAAAATTATCAAATATTTTATTTAGGTTTTATACATATAATTGTTCAATGTAATAAGGTAGTTTCACAATCTCAATCTCTCTCCACAAATTTGGTAATCAATTGGACAAAATTTAAGGATGTGGAAAGTCTTCGATGTCGCAGGTCGTCTTTTTTTTTTTTTTTTTTTAGGACTCAGGGTCAATTTTGTTCACACTTGGTTATCTCGTGTGTCTTCAATAAAGGTAACTGTAATATCTTTCAGAGTTATTGTCTGAATCCCGATATACATGCTAAAAGGTACAACTTCCTTAAGTTTTGTCTCTATGAGTGTATTGTCTGAATCCAGATATACATGCTAAATGGTACAACTTCCTTAAATTTTGTCCATGAGTGTATTTTCTGAATCCCGATAAACATGCTAAAAGGTACAACTTCCTTAAGTTTTGTCCATGAGTGTATTGTCTGAATCCCGATATACATGCTAAATGGTACAACTTCCTTAAGTTTTGTCCATGAGTGTATTGTCTGAATCCCGATATACATGCTAAAAGGTACAACTTCCTTAAGTTTTGTCCATGAGTGTATTGTCTGAATCCCAGATATACATGTTTAAAGGCACAACTTCCTTAAGTTTTGTCCATGAGTGTATTGTCTGAATCCCGATATACATGCTAAAATGTACAGCTTCCTTAAGTTTTGTCCATGAGTGTATTGTCTGAATCCCGTTATACATGCTAAAAGGTACAGCTTCCTTAAGTTTTGTCTCCATGAATGTACACCCATTTTCTTTTTTTTACATTTCAATAAATTTCACAGTGTTGCAAGTTCATCTCTTTGAATATTCCCGAATTTTCTCTTAGAAAAAAAAAGTGGGATTTATTCCTTCAAGTTCAAATTCTGGAAACAATATTTCTTTTTATAGCTATCCCCGAAACAAATCCTAATAAAATATGACATTTTAAAACCGTGTGATATATAGAAAAATGAAAAAATATTGAAAAAATATATATATTTATTATATAATCAAAAACCTTAAATATTTATATATTTTTAAATATATATATTTTATTTTTATTCATTGATATTCCTACTTTTTTGGTTATCATCGTGTTTAGAAAGACTTTCAGTTTTGTTGTAAATATGCGTAGTTAACATATCTATCTTTTTAAATCACTAATATAGGATTAACTTTATAAATTCTATATAATGTGATAATAACTAATGTATAATATTTTCCTCAAGTAATTGAAATTAAAAACTACTTGATGGTAAATAATTATATTTTTTTTTATCACGACTGCACCTCAACCCTTTATCTTATCGATCCTTTGTCTTATCAACCCTTTATCTTATCGATCCTTTGTCTTATCAACCCTTTATCTAACAACAAACAAATTATTCATAACATATATATATATTAAGAAAAAGGCATCTCCTTATCGTGCAACTGAAAGTTGCTGATGGCTGGCGCCATCTATCGGAATAAATATCAACTATTCTCGTTGATTTTTAATTATTCCAGAATTGGCCAAATACCCATTCTTGATTAATCAAGAAAAGCTAACCACGGACGCGTTTCGGGCTGTTGGCCCTCATCAGCGTGGTGCAAGCTGTACCTCAACGACCAAAAATATTGGTCATTAAAGCATCCTGAAAAATCATGAAACGGGTAGTTCAGGATGCTTTAATGACCAATATTTTTGGTCGTTGAGGTACAGCTTGCACCACGCTGATGAGGGCCAACAGCCCGAAACGCGTCCGTGGTTAGCTTTTCTTGATTAATCAAGAATGGGTATTTGGCCAATTCTGGAATAATTAAAAATCAACGAGAATAGTTGATATTTATTCCGATAGATGGCGCCAGCCATCAGTAACTTTCAGTTGCACGATAAGGAGATGCCTTTTTCTTAATTTATGCACCTTATCACAGTACAATGTTACATTTGTACTATTTTTTCATATATATATATTATGTATAGAAAGCAATAAATATATTATTTTTATATAGAAATATATATTCTCTACTCACTGACAAATTCTTAACTGGACGATACACAATAGGAAAAGCAATTTCTTTCGATATAGTTTATTCTATCTATAAAAATCACAGAAAAATATTTTTCCAATTTCTGAATTAATTTTTTTAAATAAAAAGTCATATTAATATATAGAAAATAATTTATTTTTTCTTAATATATATCAAATTGAATAGTAATATATTTTAATTTTCTATATAGAAAAATATATAAGGTTTTGACCAATATTTCACTGAAGCTGTCATAGAATAAACTGGCTGAAGTAATTTCTGCCGATATCGTGGAAAGTCAATCTAGACAGAACTGCCTGTCAACTTTGACTCCAGTCAAATGGACAATTCAATAAATTTTGGATTTGAATACTTAATATCTTATTTACATATTTTCTCTGATGTGTATATATTTGTAAAGAAAGATAAATCCATTTTTGAAATAACTTTAATATAAATCGTATTATAAAAAGAGATTTAAAAATTTATGAATTATTATTTTTTGAATGTCAGGATTAAGGGAAAGGAAATTATTTTTCTCTCTCTTCCTATAAATATTGTGATTGTGAATTGGTATGGAATATTCTAATATACGCTCATGGACAAAACTTAAGGAATTTGTACCTTTTAGCATGTATATCGGGATTCAGACAATACACTCATGGACAAAACTTAAGGAAGTTGTACCTTTTAGCATGTATATCGGGATTCAAACAATACACTCATGGACAAAACTTAAGGAAGTTGTACCTTTTACCATGTATATCGGGATTCAAACAATACACTCATGGACAAAACTTAAGGAAGTTGTACCTTTTACCATGTGTATCGGGATTCAAACAATACGCTCATGGACAAAACTTAAGGAATTTGTACCTTTTAGCATGTATATCGGGATTCAAACAATACGCTCATGGACAAAACTTAAGGAATTTGTACCTTTTAGCATGTATATCGGGATTCAAACAATGCACTCATGGACAAAACTTAAGGAATTTGTACCTTTTAGCATGTATATCGGGATTCAAACAATACACTCATGGACAAAACTTAAGGAAGTTGTACCTTTTAGCATGTATATCGGGATTCAGACAATACATTCATGGACAAAACTTAAGGAAGTTGTACCTTTTACCATGTATATCGGGATTCAGACAATACACTCATGGACAAAACTTAAGGAAGTTGTACCTTTTACCATGTATATCGGGATTCAGACAATACACTCATGGACAAAACTTACGGAAGTTGTACCTTTTACCATGTATATCGGGATTCAGACAATACACTCATGGACAAAACTTAAGGAAGTTGTACCTTTTACCATGTATATCGGGATTCAGACAATACACTCATGGACAAAACTTAAGGAAGTTGTACCTTTTAGCATGTATATCGGGATTCAGACAATACACTAATGGGCAAAACTTAAGGAAGTTGTACCTTTTAGCATGTATATCGGGATTCAGACAATACACTCATGGACAAAACTTAAGGAAGTTGTACCTTTTAGCATGTACAGGGTGATCCAAAAGTCCCGCACTATTTTAAAAATTAATAACTCCGCGAATATTTGCGCTAGAGCAATGCGGTAAACACCATTGTGTTCAGGATGCAATGGGATTTTTTATGGCAAATAATGAAAAATTCGAAATTGATTTTAGTTACAATTTTATTCGCCAGATGGCGCTCTACCAGAATCAGAGATTCAGCGGCCAAATTGTTTGATAAATTGAAAAATATAACTGATCGGCATGTATTTTTCCTTTTTGAATACCAGGAAAGAACCCTAATAATATCAAATAACAAATTAATAAAACACCACTTCGCCAAAAGTTTGAAGAATTGGTTAACGATTTTCAAATACAATCAGAGATATGTAAAATAGGTAAATGCAAATTAAAACATGTAGCAAAAAGAAAATTGATATTTTAGATACGGTTTGTTTCCGAAGATAATAAATTTCTAATATTTTTAATTCAACTCTCACTCAGTATCGATTATATTTATTTTAATTCATTTGAAAAATATGTATCTATCTCTGATAATTTATTTTACTCTGGAATGCCGTTGTTGTTGTCGTGTCCAATAAAGAGCCTCAGATGTATCCATGTATCTCCATCACAGCAGCAGCAATGTCCACTATCTTAGGTGTGTAAAGCTGCTGCTCAGGGTCTATGTCTAATTTTTGCAAGGCTGCGGCCATTGCTGGCTATAAGAATATGTGGGTAGGTGTAAGTTTACTTCCTTCGGGAGGTCGAAAGGTAAAAGCCAGACCTTTGATCTTTGATGATCCCATATTTTTGAAGCCTTCAGTGCCGGAGTTGTGCTCGGCGCTGCCTTGGTTCCCTCAAAACGGCGTGCACTAGCCCTCCTCTCCCCCGGGGCGCCCACGGCCTTGCCGTCGCCTCTCCAGCCCTCTCCTTGGCCCTCCTCTGCGGCGGGTTGCTCGGAGACACCTAACTATGAGTTATGCCTTAAAAAGCTTACCGAAGCTTGTAGAAGGCACAATAATAGTAGGTAGGTGTAAGTTCCACACCAGGACAATTGTTGCATGCCCTATAGGTTCTTGTGCCATCTAGATGTATTGTCATTCCTTTATAGTGTTTTGTTCTAAGTCTTGTTATAGTTTTTGTCATTTTTCTCTAAGGGTTTATTTCGCATTTTGATCTTTTATTATTTTTTCGTTTAATATATTATCTTGTATTTTGACAAAGAATCAGCGTCAAATAATGACATTTGTTCTTTCCTTTGGCTCAACTTTCTGGCTTCCTTTGCCAATTCGAATGCCATTTCATTACCCCTGATCCCAGAATGGGCAGGGATTCATTGTAGAATGCCGTTATTCTCCAATGGTTCCAGTTGGGTAAGTAACGAGTGTATTTTCTGTGTGATTTTAGTAGTGCCCTTCTGAATTTCTTCTAGAGCGGATATGGAGTCGCTGTATATTAAAATTCCTTCTGCTTGATGCAGGGATGGTTGGTTAAGGCATACATCAAGGGCTTTCCAGATAGCTGTCAGTTCACAAGTGAAGTTTGACGAAATCTGTCCTGCTCCTTCTTTGATTTTGATGTTTGTTTCATCTTGCAGTATTATGTTAATTCCGGCCCCTCCATTACTCAGGGTAAGGTCTGAAGATCCATCTGTATATGCTGTTGAAGGGCGTGGCCTAGCAATTTTAATCAAGAATTTGTACTATGAGGACATAGCCGTTAATATTACAAACACATTAGACCTCGAAGCCCAAGGTATCAAAGTCTACCTCAATCAAAACAAAGCCATCCACATATACAATATGTATCACCCTCCAAACAATACATTTATTGACGATGGAACAATGGCTCAATTTCTTACAGACAACACTATTATTGTAGGTGACCTTAATGCCAAACATCAACTATGGGGATGTTCTACGCCAAACCCAAGAGGCAAAATACTATCAAACATATTTGACGACAATGCCTTCATGTGCTTAAATGATGGGAATCCTACCCATCATTCCTACAAGCTATAATACTGCACAAGCCCTTGATATAAGATTTTACTATCCTGACATTTTACACAAATGCAAATAGAAAATATTAAAAAGTTTTGGAAGTGATCATTTGCCTAATTTGATAGAAATTGCACCAAGACCAAAACTAGCTCAATTAAGAAAAATTCTGGAACTTCAAAACGGCTAATATGATATCTTTCGAAAACACCATTATTAAAGCAGCCAAAGTTTCAATACCAAGAGGTAATATTAAGAAATGGATTCCAAATTATGCACACCAGGCAAAAAATATTCAAAGACTTATAACTAAAAGAAATGAACTACAAAAAAGTGCACCCAAAACCAAAAATATTGTAGAACTGAACTGAACATTGTGATTGCAAAAATAAAAAAAAGATTATGCGTAAATGTGAAAAGGGAAAAATGGAAACAAACTTGTGAAAACCTGAACCCAAGAAACCCAAATACAAAACTTTGGAATTGGGCAAAACAAATTGACAGAGTCCAGCCACAAACTGAAAACACAAATATGATTAAGAATACAGACGGTACACCAGCAACTAATGACCAAATTGCTGCCAATCTTTTAGGTAATTCATAACAAATAAGTAGTAAAATCAAGGTTGATAAAAGACCCGAAAGATTATTCATGACTGTAAAAAATGTCACCAGCACTCATAATATTTTCCATGAAAAAAATCAATATGAAAGAGCTAGCTTATGCATTAGAAAACACTGACCTAAACAACACTCCTGGGCCAGATGGAATTCATGGCCGAATGATATCAAACTTGGGCAAAATTGGCAAAGAAAGACTTCTTAATATTTTCAATAACTCCTGGAAAACTGGAAAATTGCCTCAAGACTGTAAAAATGCAACAATAATTCCCATTTAAAAACTTCACAAATCTGCTGATGACCCAAAAAACTACCGACCTATCTCCCTAACAAATATTTGCTGCAAATTAATAGAAAATATTATACTCAGACGACTCACCTACCACCCCGACACAATAAATCTCTTACCAGAAGAACAATATGGATTTAAGAAAGGACATGGGACAATAGACCAACTCTTATTTTTCACACAAAAGGTAAAAGATGCACAAAACGAAAAACCAACTAACCACACCATAGCTGCTTTTTAGACCGTATACAAGCTTTTGATAAGGTATGGAAAAACAAGTTAATTACAAAATTATACAAACATTTCAAAATTGATGGAAAAGCTATCACTTGGATAAATGATTCTCTTAAAAATATATAAATCAGGATCAAATATAATGGCACTCTATCTAAAACCTTCAAATTGTACCAAGGATTACCACAAGGATCAGTCCTTAGCCCAACTCTCTTCACTCTATTTATTGCAGGCATAGAAAAATAAATTTCACATAAAACCAATTTTGGACTTTTCGCTGATGACATTATTCTATGGAGCAGCAGCACTAACTGGAAAAAAGCTGAAAGAGATTTAACAAGACTCTTCTCCACCTAGAAAAATTTGCTAATAAACATAAATTAGAATTTAACCCCCAAAAATCTGAAACCTGTCTTTTTAATACCGATAAGAAACTATACAAAATAAGACCAAATATTATTCTGAAAGAACAACAATTGCAATATAATAAACATCCTAAATATCTCGGCTACACCCTGGATCCAGAAATCAACTCCAGTAAGCATATTGAAGGAGTTGTTAGAAAAGGAAGAGACCGACTAAAAATCTTGAAATATATTTCAGGAAGAGTGGGGAACTGAAGCAACAACAATAAAATTAACTTACACATCTCTAATGAGACCTATCCTGGAATATGGATATCAAATCTATGGTACAGCATCTGAAACAAATCTAAAATCACTGGAAAGGATACAACTAAGTGCAGCTAGAATTATTACAGGTCTTCGAAAACCCTGCCCTAATGATATTGTACTTTACGAGGCAGACATTATGCCCTTAAAGAATAGAATAAGCTACAATCTGCCAAAATATATAAACAAAATCAAGAGTTATGAAAACAAACACAGAACTTTCAATTACATACTTAATTGGGAATCCAATCTAAGACTAAAAAAAGAAGGCCCTCTCCACATGGCCAAAAGAAATGGATTTTTAAAATATAAAGTGGAAAAATATTATTTAGCTGAAAAAAATATCTCCATGCGAACCACTAACAAAAGGTTATTTTTAATGCCACTTTAAATGAAACCACCAACAGACAATACCAAAATCCAGAATACTTAAAACAATTATAATTAGAAATAATTAATATATAAAATTCCTAAAAATGCAATAACTATCTATACCGATGGTAGCAGAGATGAGTTGGGACACACTGGCAGTGGCTCTCTCATTAAAACCACAAATGGCATTGAAAAAATAAACAGAAGAAACCCAGAATTTTGCTCAGTCTTCAGATCAGAACTTATAGCCATCTATGAAGTCTTAAAATCCATCAGAAACATTAAACATCACGATATATGGATTCTTACTGATAGTAGAAGTGCCATACAACACTTGAGTCACACAGGGGAACTTAGAGACAAAGTAAGCAGGAACATAATTGGTTATCTCCAAAAACTCTCAATACCTCAAAAATTCACCTTCAATGGATACTCTTACATGTTAGCATTGAAGGCAATGAAGCTGCTGATGCGCTAGCGAAAAAAGGCACAAAAGAACCCTTGCTGCAGAAAAATAAACTTACTTTTAAAGAAATAGAAACAGTAGCCAAAATAAACAAGAACTGGAGGATCCCACCTAAGCACAGTTGGTATAACCTAGAAGCAGATGGCCACCCAGACCTTTCGGTCCACAAGCCGGCATGCGAAGCATGCCTTCGCTGCTATTCTGTTCAACTCATAAGCCAAGTAACGGTATCCAAGCTAGTGATTGGACATTGTACCTTGAAACACCACCTCCCAGACAACGTGTCTGGAAGGATTTCTTTACCTGTGGCCTTTAATCACAGCAAAATAGGAAACTATATACTGTGTCCAGCAGGGACCGCGGGGAGGCAGATCCCGGTCGACTCTGTTCACTCACAGCTGAGGAAAAGCTCAGCTGCCACGTCGTGGGCTTTCTCAAGAAGCTTGCTGTGATTTCTCAGCAGCTCACTCTCGATCGCGCCCCTCGCCCTCCTTCTCTCTTCCTGCACACCCATTACCCTTGGACAATCCAAGACGTAGTGGCGTGCATTCACATCCTTTTCTCCACAGACGCAATCAGGATTGCTCTCAATTTCAAATCTGTGGAGACTTGGGGAAGAGCCCATGTCCCGAACTACCCTAATGAGTTTGTAGGGCATTACCTTACAGAGGTACTTGGGTGTTGTTACCCCATTGAATAACTCTCTCCCCTTCACAATGTTCCTCCATCTGTCCAAACATAAGTCTTGGACGTGCCCCCTGATCCTCCTATAAACTTCTTTCTTGGTCACTGTGGTCCTCAGTGATCTACCTTTTAAGCATCCTGCCTTAGAGATCCTGTCTGCGAACTCATTACCTTCGATGAGGCTGTGTCTCCTAAACCAAGGGAGCTCCGGAGCCCGCGTCATCATCTCCAGCTCCTGGATTATTTGATGCGCGAGTTGCCCTTTCTCCAGATTGATGGCGACGAGGGCCGACATACAATCTGAATAGAGGCGGTCCGGGCTGAAATTCTTCTCGGCACACACTCTGAGGGCTACCCTGATCGCAACCAGCTCGGCTGAAAAGACCAATTCGTCCACTCTGAGTGTTAAACTTTCTTGGAAGATCAGCTCTCCATTAGTGAAAATCACTACCCCAGCTCCAGTATTGGTTCCAGACTTACTACCATCAGTGAAAACCTCCGGCCAATCCCTGTCGGTCCTCTAGGACTCCAATTCCACTTTGGCAACCACTGCGGAAGCTTCCTCGGGTCCCTCTTCGATTCCAGGGCCCCCGCTTCAAGTCCCAGGGCATCTTCCCTGTTCTCTTAGATCTTCTGTCTGATGGTCTCCTCCTCTAGTTTCAATCCCAGGGGAATAAGACCAGCGAGGACCAATAAGACCTCACTGCTGGTAGTGCGATATCCCCCTGTGATTCTGAGTGCCGCTGTCTTCTGCACTCTCTTTAGAGTAGTCGCCACCTTCTGATCCCCGTTTCGGCGACACCAAGCCCTGGAAGCATATAGCAGGATTGGCTCGACACAGGAGAGGCAGAGGTTCCTAAAAATAGTACCCTCCTTCTCCCCCCCCCCCCTGTTGAGAGCCAACCAGGACAGGCCTGCACAACGCCTCCCTGCCTCTCGCCACCATCTCCTCCGCCTGGTATTGCCAACCCATCTTGTCATCAATGACCACCCCCAGGATGGTCATCCTATTGACCAACGCTACCCTCCGTCCTTCGATCCCGATAGCCGGCTTGTGTTCCCATTTGATCCCTTTCCTTTTAGTTCTTATGTCCCTATGCTTAAAGCTGAGGGCTTTAGTTTTGGAGACATTGAACTTAAGGCCAGAGTCATGGGCCCAGTTCGAGAGAATTTGGAGAGAAGTTTCAACGCACTTCTCAGCCTTCGCTCTCGAAGCAGCCTCAACAATGAGGAACTGGTCGTCAGCATAGAGAACCAGCCTGGCTCCCTCAGGGAGCTCCTCCTGGAAAACGGTGTTTACCAGGATATTCCACAGAATAGGTCCGCAGCAAGAGCCCTGGGGGCAACCCCTAGCACAGTTTCTTTCCAACTTCCGCCCACCAAAACTGAGGCTAATCCGTCTATCCCTCAGGAAGTCACGAACCAAGCTGCACAAATTATCAGGACAACCCATGTCCATCAAATTTCTCATCAGCTTGTTCCAGTTCATGGAGTTGAACGCGCCATCAATGTCCAGGGCCACGAAAAGAACTCAAGCACCCTTATTTAAGCCCATCTCAACCCCCTCTAACACCTCGTTCAGAGCTGTGGTTGTGGACTTCCCTTCCCTAAAACCATGTTGGAAAGAGGAAAGGAGCTCATTACTTTCTAGCCAGTGCTTCAGTCGCTGAGCTAGTAGGCTATCCAGGACCTTACCTAGACACGCTAGCAAAGAAAGCATACGATAATCATTAGGAGAATTACCCTTTCTACCAGACTTTTCGAGAAGCACTACTCGGGCAACCTTCCATGCCTCAGGAAAAGTACCAGTGTCCAGGCACCAATTGAATAACCTGGAAAGAAGCGATGGGTGCATCCTTACCAGGGTTTCACGACCGTGTTATCGATCCCTTCGGGACCAGGAGATTTCCTTTTCCCGAACTTGAAAGCCGTCAGTTTCACCTCATTCTCAGAAAAGGGCGGATCTACCAAGACCACAAGTGGTCAGAGAAATATCGTCCTTTGGTTCTTCGTTTCCGAAGTGCCGATCCAAGTTGCTTTTATTTTGTCTTCTGCTTTCGAGCGAGTAGGTCTAGAGCACATTCTCTCTGAATTTTCTCATTGTTGGTGGATGAAACAGCACCAGTGATTATTTTGGCCGCTTTTGCTTGAACACTGTCTAGTCTTACCTTTAGTGATGAGCTTGAGGGAGCCCAGACCGGTGTTGCATATTCCATTATCGGCCTTATTAAGGTGGTATATGTTGTTCTGAGAATTCTGGGTTTTGCTCCCCAATTTGTTCCACATAGCCTTCTCAGAATGTTTAGTTTTCTGATAGTTCTATTTGAGGTGCTAATTATGTGTTCTGAAAATTCCAATTCCTCATCAATAATAATTTAAATAATTTTGTTGACATCTTGTCAATACATGCACAGTCTGCACTATTAAAAAAAAGATAATATGCATTATATACACTATGTACAATGAATATGGCGCCTCTTCCAGCGCTGCAGAGTTTGTGGAGAATCGCCAGTGGGTCTCCAGCGACACCACGTATTTTGCGATCTACGATGAATACGTAGATCGCGTACTTTGCCGCTTAGGAGATGGTGATGACGTGGTCCTCGAGACCAACTTGAAAGATACAGGACTGCAGTATCACACCTAGGTATTATGGATTTCTAATTTTATCAATCATTTGTTTGTTTATGCTTTTTTTTTTGTTATATTTATGCCTTTTTCCCTGTGAGTGGAGAAGACGCATAGGTTTGGTTTTATTGGGTTTATGGTCATTTGGAGTTCCATTGCCCACTTCTCCAGTCCTCTCATTGATGTGTTCAGTATTTTTTACGATTTTTCTATACTGCTACTTGTGTGCCATATGGCTATATCATCTGCATAACAGGCAACCTTTGTGTCTTCAGTGAGGTAAGGATGGATGTCGTTAATATATAGCAGATAGAGTAGAGGACTGAGCACAGATCCCTGAGTTACACCAGCCCATGTTCTTCCTTCCTTGGAAAATTCTCCATTGACCCGAACCTTTAACCTTCTTCCCCTTAAGAAGTCTGCAATCCAGATTAAGGTTTTTCTCTTACTCCGATGTTGTGCAGCTTTTCACGTAATTTCTCCCTCCACACTCGATCAAAAGCTGAGGTCATATCAAGGAATATAGCCGTGGTCTTCTTTGGCGGTTTTTCCTGGAAAGAATCTATTATTGATTGACAGAAGTAAAACAGTTGATCAGTCGTACAGTGCTGGGATCTATAGGCAGTTTGGTAGAGGTTTATTTTATTATTGTTAGTGAGCCAGACTATGAGCCTAGAGTGGATAATTCGTTCTGGTATTTTTCAAAGTTTGCTGGTGAGAACAATTGGCCGATAGTTCTTGTATTCCTTGGCATCTTTGTTTGGCTTCAGTATTGGTTATTGATATCAGTAATTGATATCTTCCAATTCTTTGGTAGTTTACCAGTTTGCCATGAAATGTTCAGTATTCGTAGGAGTTGATTATTAGCTTTGTCTTCAGAGTGTTTGATCATTTGACCAATGATTAGATTATCTCTTTTGACCTCTTGGATATTTTATTGATAAGTTTAGCTCATTCAGTGTGAAGTCTCTCGAGAAAATATCTTGTTGATGGAAGTTTCTTACTTGTTTAACTAACTGGTTTATATTATTTTTAGAGTCCTGTCTTCATTCGTATAGTTGAGTATGGAAGTGCTTGAAAGATATTCAGCAATTATGTCAGCCATCTGTTTGTTCTCGTTCTCGCTGTTCTATTCATATCGGTTAGAGTATTGGAGGATTGGTGTTGGTGTTGATTGTTCTCTAACACTCTAATCATATTCCAGTGTTGGCTGTCCTTTCTTGGATCCATTTTTTCGCAGAATTCTGCCATTTTTCTTGTTTGCATATCCAAATTTCTTGTTCTATTTTGTGACTAATTTCAATGAGTTCTTTCTGTTTTCTTCTGTTTTATTTTTTTAAGAAGTTCATTGATATTGTCTCTCTCTCTGAAATCACTGCCTCGATGTTGTGGTCCTTCCAGTAAGGTATCCACAGGTCTTTACGTCTACCTCTAGGTATCGATGCTTTTGCAGATTTTGAAATGTTCGAAGAGAATTTTTCCAAGTTTTTGTCAAGCGTTCTGTAATTCAATTTTTCGTTGCACAGTTCTTCAAGCTTTTCTGTGAATTTTTTTCAAGTCGGCTTTCCTAAAGTTCCATGTTCTTTTATTCTAATGGACGTTCTCAATTTTGAAGTTTAGGGTTGTTAAAATTGGTCTGTGGTCACTGATTGCACCTCTCATGATTTTCCATTGTGTTGTGGGTGCGATGTTGTAATTTATCGCTGTGATGTCTATTGCGGATTCTGTGCCTGTGGACTTAGATAGGTGTTCTCTCCGTTATTTAACGGTGTAAGGTCGAGGTCTGTTAGCATGTCCTCAACCTGCTGACTTTTGTTATTCAGGACAGGTGATCCCCAAATTGAACTTTTGGCGTTAAATTCGCCGAGTATGATTGTGATATCCGAAGACGCTTCACTTAATGTCTCTATTGTGTGTACCCATACAAAATTCAAAGATTTCACGAGCTGAAAGTTGGCGATTTTGAGATGCGTCAAGAATTCGCTGCATGAGTTTTCCGGCGAATTGATATTGATGAAAACTGGATGTCGAATGTTCTGCGGACAGATGATGCTCACTTTTCTCTAAACGGAGAATTTAACATTCAAAACAGCCGCATTTGGGCAACAGACAACCCTAGGATTTTTACAGAAATGCCACTTTACCAGCCTAGAGTTACAGTTTTGTGTGGGTTCACTTCTTTTATTATTGGGCCATTTTTCTTTGAAAAATCAATGGAAGAACTTTTAAAACCGTTTTTGTAACTGATGAACGTTATGTCCAACTTTTGAGAGAAAAGGGTATTCCCATATTGCAGGGCAAAAGCACTAAGCGAAATAACATTCATGAAAGATGGAGGACCTCCTCATATCTCCCGAGGTGCCAAACAATTGCTGAAGGATACGTTCTGTGAAAATCGTGTGATAAGTCGCCACTTTATATACCAGTGGCCTCCAAGATCACCAGACTTGACGCCTTGCGATTTTTGTTTATGGGGGTACATTAAATCGTGTGTTTATCGATGCTGGCCTACCACATTGGCCATATTGAAGGCTTCTATCAGATGGCACGTTTTATCAATTTCAACAGATATGTTATTTAATGCTGTCCATTCTGTCATTTATCGTCTGCAGGCGGTGATTGAGAATGAAGGGTGCCACATTGAGCAAGGATTGTGACATAATTCAAGAGAGAAGGCAGTTACCTCATGTGTTATATAAGCCGCCATGTATTATATTATCTACCAATATTTTGCAGCTCTTTGTGTTGGGATATGGGGATAATAAATGCTGTCCTCACATCTTGACTATCTTTTTTTATTTGTGAACAGTAATTTTTTGTTTGTCATTTGCTCACATATTATGTCGTGCAAACCAGAGTGTTATAACTTCTCGAATAACACTGGTGCACACAATTTTTCCCCTTATGTTTAGTTTTCGCTTTTCGCTCATTAAAAGAAATAGCATGAGGAATATTTTCTGTATACCAATAACTTTAGAAATTTTGTGAAAAAAAAATAATACAAAATGATTTTACTACCACGTTTTTCAACGCAAAAAGTCGATTTAAAAATTATTTTTATTTGAGGGGAAACATTTTTTAAAATTGTGTACAGTATAATAAACAATGATAACATTTGACAAGCCCATAGGATATTTGGAATAAAGTACGACAAATATATTTTGTCACTCCCCTCTATATTTCATTTGTTGGATCATGACAAATATCCAGTTAAATAGTCAAGGGTCTCCAATTAGTCAAGAAACTACACATTTCTTATAGCAAGAAAACCCATTTGTAGTGCCATCATAATTTTTGGTACTATATTAACATATCAAAAATTCGTGTATTGATATCAGCAGTATTTTTCAAACATTCAATCTATTTCACAAAACCCCATATAAAATATAAATATTTTTGCTACATGTTTTAATTTGCATTTGCCTATTTTACATATCTCTGATTGTATTTGAAAATCGTTAACCAATTCTTCATACTTTTGGCGAAGTGGTGTTTTATTAATTTGTTATTTGATATTATTAGGGTTCTTTCCTGGTATTCAAAAAGGAAAAATACGTGTCGTTCAATTATATTTTTCAATTTATCAAACAATTTGGCCGCTGAATATCTGAATCTGGTAGAGCGCCATCTGGTGAATAAAATTGTAACTAAAATCAATTTCGAATTTTTCATTATTTGCCATAAAAAATCCCATTGCATCCTGAACACAATGGTGTTTACCGCATTGCTCTAACGCAAATATTCGCGGAGTTATTAATTTTTAAAGTTGTGCGGGACTTTTGGATCACCCTGTATATCGGGATTCAGACAATACACTAATGGGCAAAACTTAAGGAAGTTGTATCTTTCACCATGTATATCGGGATTAAGACAATAACTCTGAAAGATATTGCAGTGACCTTTATTAACATCTTAAGTTTAGTCCATGACAAGTGTACTATATGGGATAACAATAAAAAGTATTGAATGTTATGTTGAGATGGCTTTCTGTGTTCAGGTGGTTGTGGTGTTCTACGCCGCCATTATCCTCATCCTGGTGGGCACCAACCTGCAGAGATTCCGCGCCTCCAAATCCAGCCGTCGTCAGTTTATCGCACGGCTAGCAGGGGACCATGTCACCTGTCACCAAACTGATCAATTGGACAGCCAGCCTGGAGCGACAGTTTAGCTTCCACACACCCAACCTCGCTGTTCCAACCCGCTCTATTTATGACAACATTTCTCTCCCCAAAGGATAAAGTTCCATACCTTTTTTTCCCGAATTTTAATTCAATATAAACAATAGACCCTCCAGGATTAAATTTCTTGTTCAATTTTTATATCTCTAGCTTTCAAGCTTAACACATATCCTTTTAACAGAAACAACTAGGAGTATAACTTCTAGCTAACATTGGCAAAAGTATTGAAAAGTAGAACCAATATATAGTCTTTTTCACAAATTCTCTAGCACATCACAGACAATAATAAAAATAGACTTAACACAGATGATGGATCCAAATTAAAGAAAGGTCGATGTTTATCGCCACTTTCTGTAGATAACTGTTATGTCTGTATCTGGGAAAATCATGTATGGGACGTGTGTCTCTAATAAAGGCTTTGCTGTTGTATAAATTCTATCTAACTCTACATCCCCGATTTTTGCTATTGGAGAATTTTACAGGTCTGAAAGGGTTGCATAGACTTGGTCTAACGTCTTTTATAAATATATTTGAAAACTTATCATCATATATTATCATAATATAAAAACTTGTAAACAAATATCAATGTGAGAGCGTCAAACAATTTTAAAATGTAAATAAAGTTGGAGATACCATGTGGCCCTACCCTCAGTACAGGGTGGAGCATTGAAGGATAAGGAAATAAAATAATTTTAGCATATATATATTATAAAACGAAAATTAAAATTATACCGCGAATGTTTCTTTTAAAAATCGAAATTTATTTTCAAAGAGAAATAGCGACATTTCTAACTTTGAGGATGAGGTATGGAAAGGTGAAACATGAAGAGTAATGGAGAACGGAAAAATAAAAATATATATATTATATAAAGGTGAATGAGATTTTCTGCTGTTTTGAGATTAATTACTTGTAGAGGAATTATTGGTCATTTGCTTGATTTTGGTATGCAGTCGTGGAAGAGATTATAATAAAATTTGTTATCAAAAATAGCTTTAATTGTGCTAAAGGAATATATGAAAAACATGGTTTGATAAAAGTACTGCCTGGCTTGATGCGTAAGAATAAAAAATGAAATACTTATTTACATAATGTACAAAAGGTTTGAGCCGGCCAACGGGAAAGTCGTCTTTAAATTCCGGGCTAATTGGCCTATCAGGTAAGGTCTTTTAGCCCCAAAGACCAACGGGGAAGAACAACAACGAGTTTTTATAGGGAAGAGTGACCTTTGGCGGTCGATTTAGCAGAGTATTTGGATCTATGAAATATAATTTTTTAAATAGAATAATATTTTAATATAACATATATAAATTGATATTTAATTTATCGGCGTTAATAGTTAGCTAGAAGTTATACTCCTATTTTCTCCTGTTAAAGGACATGTTATCCTGAAAAGTAGAGAAATTGTAAAAGAAACTTAGTCCTGGATTCTTTATTGATTTTATTTAAATACTTATTTCTGTGTGTTCAGGCTTATTTTACAAATTATTATCGTCCCATTCTGAAAAAAAAGTCTAATTACTTGCAGAAAATACTATAAAAGTAAAAATGCATAGAAGAATTTAATATGAATTTTTCTTTTGTGTTTTTTTTGCTAAAATAGTTGAAAAATAATTAAAATATATTGGAAACTTTCGAGTTTTTCTCTTTTTCAGAAATACATTCTTTTTTTTTAATGGACAATTTTTTAATGAAAAAAATAAATTTTCTCTACTAAATTTGCAACTTAATTTTACTAATATTTTGAAATAGTCACCAGAATATATTTCAACAAACCTTTTATTTATTTTTATGAAATATCGGGTATTTTTTCATCATTGTAGTTTCGTTGTTGATAAAGAGAATAACTCGAAAGCTTCTTGTCTTTATTTTTGACTATATCGCTTGTACCTTTGGATCATATTTTGTATCATAAAAGTATTTAGAGAAAAAGAAATGAGGTTTTTATTCTCCAAATTTAAAAAAACGCTTATTCTATAACTTTAAAACAATACAGAGGGGCCATATATTGTCTTTGTCATAATGAATTAATCATTGATTGAGATAGACCTATAAAGAAATGAATCTCCTTATTGTGCGACTGAAAGTTGCTGATGGCTTGCACCATCTATCTGAATAAATATAAACTTTTTTTATTTTTAATTTATTCCAGAATTTAAAAATTATCAAAGAATAGTTGATATTTATTCCGATAGATGGCTCAAACCATCAACAACTTTCAGTTGCACAATCAAGATATTCCTTTTTTTTTAATTTATCCACCTTATCCCAGTACAATTTCACACATTTGTACTATTGGTAGAAAAAAACTGCTGAAACCGCTGGGAGGGTTCACTACTGATGAGCCAAGACCTTCTAGTTGCAATATGATTAAAACAATACTACTGAATTTTATATTTTTCATCTTAATTAAAATATATTATTTTATTTTCTCTATTTTTAGGTAAACCCCACAGATGTTTAGATAGACTTTCAAACAAAAAGTAAAAAAATTTCGAAGTTTTATAACAATATGTTTTTTTATGTAAATAACTACCTGACATAAATGTATTCATAATTTATTATGCAAATTAGTTTTATAGTTTATATTATCATTTACAAAAAATATATAACAAGTTGGAACTATGCAGTTATGCAAATTGATATGGAATGAAATATATTTCTTTTAAAACCCCCATATAAAAAACGTCGGTGGATGAGTAGGTAACACCCTCGATTCCCGACAGTCATGAACCAGGATTGAATACCGCGTTAACATTTGTTTAATATGTGAATAACCTTCATATATTATTCACTGTTTCAATTATCATAAACTAGGTTGCTCTTGTTGAGCGGTACCTATTAATGTGATTTTGAACCGAAAACCCCATATTTACATAAAGTGTATATTATGTAAAAAAATTGTATTTTGTTGTATATATATATATATATATGATATTATTTTATTTTAGCTATTTATTATATATATATATATATATAATACAAACATACACTCAACATATGCATAAAATAATACAATAATTTAGAAGAAAAACACTAAAATTTATATAGAAAAACATGTTAAATGCTAATTTTATGTATTATTGCAATATCTTTGTACCTTCTTATTATGAGAAAATCTTTATTGTCTTTATAATGTCTGTTACATCTTTTGTTGTTTATTTGCAAAACGCCAAAGTGACAAAAACAAATCAAAAAGGGATGATGATAACCTACGTCTTGCAGATTAACATTTTCATAGAAACATATATATACATGTTACAAACTATGTAAATCCAAAATGATTTGTTAAAGTTGAAAGTGCAGTCGTCAAGAATATAATTAAAAAAGAGAAAATTAATCTCAAGAAGTTTATTTTATGAACTCTTTGAGCAAAAGAATATATTAAATTTAAGTAAATATAGAATTTAACAATTAATCCTATATTATAATTTACATACTTATAAAAATTATACCTAACTTACCTAACCTACTCTAAAAAACAAAAACAATTCATTTATATATTTAAGGTGGCGCCATCTGGTGGCCAAAGAATAACAGAGTTATTTTAGAAAGATGATTAAAATAAAATAATATTTACAAAGATTTATATTTATGACATTTCTATAAATTTTTAAAAATTATATAACATACACACACACACACACATTTATTGCTAGCTATATATCACTTTGTTACCTAGAAATTATTCGAAAAAGAAATAATAAACAATATTAAGGTAAAAGGTTTCTTTTGATTTTGATTTTCGTAAGTTTTCGAGCAAAATTTCTGTTCTTCAACGGGCATATACTTCTATATACAATATCAAGATGCTAATTTTGTTTTTAAAAAACCATTTTATAAATGTTAATTAAGTTTTATCGATGTTTTTGTTCCAATTATGTTTATCTGAATATATATGTGTTTATAAAATGACATTTGAAATACTATCCCGCATGTGTTTCTTTTCAACGAAAATTCAAAATATATTTCAAGGAGAAATAACGATTATTTCTAACCTTTTGGATGAGGTATGAAAGGTATGAATAATCGTTATTTCTCCTTGAAATAAATTTTGAATTTTTCGTTGAAAAGAAACACATGCGGGATGGTATTTCAAATGTCATTTTACAATCACGGGCCGCTTTATATTATATGTGTTTATGCATAAGGAAAAAATATATTAAAACATGTATAAAATTATATATATAATGTTTTATATAATATTAAATATATGGGCTAATATTATGTAATAAAAGAATAAGCATATATTAAGGTGATGGCAGATATAAAAGAAAAATAATACCACACATATATATTTAATATACAGTAGCCTTTATTGAAGACACACTAGATAACTAAGTGTGAACAAAATTGCCTCTGTCTTCTTCAAAAAAAGAAAAAAAAAAAAAAAACGACTGGCGATATCAAAGACTTTCTACTTTCTTAAGTTTTGTCTCTATGAATATATATTTATAAAATCATTAAATTTTCTTGATTAATCTATCTTATTAATATAATTTTATAATCAAAGTGGTAAAAAATAGTAGTAAATGTGAAAATAAATCCTTAGTTAAAAGGCCCATTAAATAATGTTTAATTGCTTTTTTCGAATAAGGATAATTGAGTATGCAAATATTGTTTTACTAGACGAATGGCCCAGGCAACGCCCGGGTTTTACCCGAGTGCGAATATATTTTAAAAACGTTTTAATCTTCATCTAGATCTTCATCTTGTCTACACCTTGTATACATCTTGCTTCCTAGGGTTGCCTAGAGTGGCCGCTATAGACAGGGTGGTCTGTATAGACAGGTGGATGTATCACACAGCTGATAACAGGGTTGCCTAGAGTGGCCGCTATAGACAGGGTGGTCTGTATAGACAGGTGGATGTATCACAAAGCTGATAACAGGGTTGTCTAGAGTGGCCGCTATAGACAGGTGTATGTATCACACAGCTGATAACAGGGTTGCCTAGAGTGGCCGCTATAGACAGGGTGGCCTGTATAGACAGGTGGATGTATCACACAGCTGATAACAGGGTTGTCTAGAGTGGCCGCTATAGACAGGTGTATGTATCACACAGCTGATAACAGGGTTATCTAGAATGGCCGCTATATACAGGGTGGTCTGTATAGACAGGTGGATGTATCACACAGCTGATAACAGGGTTGTCTAGAGTGGTCGCTATAGACAGGGTGGTCTGTATAGACAGGTGGATGTAACACACTGCTGATAACAGGGTTGTCTAGAATGGCCGCTATAGACAGGTGTATGTATCACACAGCTGATAACAGGGTTGTCTAGAGGGGGGCAGGGAGGACACGTGTTCGCCGGCAGCCAATGGGCGCGCATTCTATCCGTGAGCTTCAGACAGAATAAGGCAATTATATATATATAGATAATTATTAGAATATCAAAATATAATTCTTCTAACATAAAAAAAAATCAAACGCATCATAATATTATAATATCAACAGCGTTTTAATATAGTAATAATAAGCTAAAATATCTGCGAAAAAAATATATTTAATATTCAAATTTAAAAGCAGAATATTGTTAGTGTAATTCAATATTTAATTTACATAATTCAAAAGTAATTTTCAAGAAAATTTAAATATACATATATATATAAAGCCTTTTTTAAAGTTAGAAATATCAATTTTTGATTTTATTTGAATGCATAATCAAAATACGTGAATTTTCTTCAAATGAACCAATAGAGAATGAAGAGAATTGTCCAATCAGCATGAAGGAAACAGGTCACGTGACAGTTTGATACTGATTCTAGGGTCCATATAATAATTATAATTTGGCGAAACCGCTGAGAGGGTTCACTACTGATGAGCCAAGCCCTCTCATTCAATAACTCATATCATTGCAGTAAGGTCTGTAGAGGCAATATTTGATGATATTTAAAAGAAACGCATTGCCAGTTACGATAGATGGCAATTATATTTAATTTACACATATATATGTATTAAGCTCTAATATGTAAAATTAATTTTTAAAAATGCTTTATCTTCTTATAAAAAAAAGCCAAATTGGGGGAAAGGATTTTTATCTTTTGATTTATTTTTTATACAAAGATGAAATAAAAACTTTTAAGAGAAAGTAAGTTACACCTAAATTTATTATAGTACTAGTTCTAAAAACTAAACATATCATCAGACTAAAAATTAGTGAAAAATAGATAATATTAAGCAAAAAAACTAAACTATTTTTAAAAATAAAGAATTCATAGATAATAATTTTTATAAATGAGATATTTTAGCTCTGTATTTTAGGGGAAAATTACACATTTATATAAAAATAACACGTCATTTCAATATATACTTCTGCCATAAAATATTGGCTACCATTAATTTTATTTTTTCAATAGATTTATAATGTTTTATAAAATAATTCAACACACATTATTTTATTATAAAATAAATAAAGCTTCCAGGGTTAAGTTTCTTGTGTTAATACTAGCTTTTATTTTCAAGTTTTCGGACTTGTAAGTCATTCAACAGGATTATCACTTTAACAATTTAATGTTAAATACATTTTTTATATACACGTTATTATATACATTTTATTTGAAAAATTAAAAAAAGGTATTACTGTAAAATATATCAAATAGTTAAGTATAAATTGAAATATATGCAGTTTGTTTTTAATATAATATATAAAATATTACTGTTATAATGTATTATTTCGTTTTATATATAGGTTTTTAACTTTTAATTGGACAATTTTAATTTATATTTAGGCATTTTTCATTTTAATTTAGACACATGGGCTTTTTATTTTAAGTTAAAAACCTATATATTGTTTTCATTGGATGCCAATTTAAATAAAGAACTATACAATTCGGTAATATAAAAAAAAAGGTTGTGAGCATTTTGTATTTAAGAAATAAGAAAATAAATTTATGAATAATTTTTTTAAATGATTTATCCCGCGGATGAATAAATATATTTTGACAATAATTCAACAATAAAGGGTTTTGGCTTTTTATTTTTATCTGGTGGAAAACATTCCCCTATTTGTATATTTTCTTATGTTTTTTTTTTTTGTTTTTTTGCTTATCCCATTTTCTTATGTAAATATGTTAAACGGTTGTTTTTAAAGTAATATAGGGAGTTCTTCAGCATTAAATATATATATATATATATATTTTTTTTTTTTTTTTGAAAATAGAGCAATCCATATTTAATTCATTAGATAATAAAAAGGCATATATTGGATTTAATAAAATATTTATTTTGCCAATATTTCGGCTGGCTGAACGCCAACCTTTATCGAGGCATTACAACAGTATACAAAAATGTAATGCCTCGATAAAGGTTGGCGTTCAGCCAGCCGAAATATTGGCAAAATAAATATTTTATTAAATCCAATATATGCCTTTTTATTTAAAGATTTTTTTTTTCCAATCAGAATAACATGAATATTTTTTTATTTATTTTATTTATTTTACATAAAATATTAAAACAAATATTAAAAATAAAATAGGCATTTCCTGACCAGGAGCACATATGCTTTTTAGATCGCAGAGCGCCATCTGGTGGAATAGAAATCAACTAAACATTGATTTTAACTGTTCTCTGATATTTGGCCAACCCATTTATGAATACATTTTTTTTCTCTATATTGTTTATTTTTTATATTTTCCTATAATAAAAAAAAATTATCTTTACGATTAAACTAATAAAAAACTTTTTTCATATGTTTTTATTTCAAAAATTATATAATGTTTTTATTTATTTATTATCTTTATTCACACAGATTTGTAAAATATAAAAAAATATGGAACAATTATTGATATTTTCTTATCACATATATATATATATTTATAGTTTTTTTGTATATATATCAAAATTTATAATATATCAAAGAATTATATATTTAAAAAAGAAGACAATTGGAACAAAAAACTATAATTAATATCCTATTCAAAAAAACATAATCAATATAACTATATAGAATTGTTACAAAAAATAATTTTAAAAAAGATTCTAAAATATGTATTTAAAAAGGTATATGTAAATATAATCAGTTGCATATAATCGTCTACGGCGCAATATGTTATCAAAAGAACAAAAATCATGAGCAGACGAATTTCAAAATTATGATGAATTACAGCGCCATCTATTATAAGCAATTGAAACTATTTTAAACACGTATGATTCTTTTTTAAAATTAAAATAATTTTCTACTGCCCTTGTAAAAATACAATAAAATCTTTACCTGCCGATTTTGTTTATTTTTATAAAATATAAATGAATATACAGTTAAACCTGTCTATAGCGCCCCCTCTAAATAGCGTCTTCCTCTCTATAGCGCCAGATTTTAAATACGTAGTACGATGCGATTTACATTAAAAGTAACCTGTCTATAACACCCCCTCTCTATAGCATCCTATTTTGGTGACTCCCAAGATGGAGGCGCTATAGACAGGTTTAACTGTACGTAGTACGATGCGATTTACATTAAAAATGACCTGTCTATAGCACTCCCTCTCTGTAGCATCCTATTTTGGTGAGTCCCAAGAGGGGGCGCTATAGACAGGTTTAACTGTACGTAGTACGATGCGATTTACATTAAAAATGACCTGTCTATAGCACTCCCTCTCTGTAGCATCCTATTTTGGTGAGTCCCAAGAGGGGGCGCTATAGAGAGGTTTAACTGTATATAAGTTTATGTAAACATTTTAAAATATTAAAAACATATGTAATAACAGAATTTTAAGTTGATATTAAAAAATTGGATCAATATTTTTTTTCTTCTGGTTTATAGAGGTGCAAATTAACATATGTGCATATAGCTCCTATTTATCAAGTTAGGCTAAATACAAAGATGCAACAAGCCTTATACTGTATAGAAACATATTATCCTATAAAAAATACTAAATGTTGCCTTAAATAAACCTTGGAAGAAGAAAAAAAGTTATTTAATAATAAAAAAGTAGAAATTGTGTCCGCTATACGGGATTTGTCATAGGATGACTTTTTTGTAATGTGTGAGGTTGTATGATTTTTATTGATTTTCTATATGTGGTCGCAGAATATTTTGGACTCTTTTAGGACCAATTCACCCACATACACTCTGTGGAATATATGTATATTATATATATATGTGGGATATATGTAATATTATAATGATAATAATAAAAAAGTATATATTTGTTTCTATATACAAGTGTTGACTCATTATTTGTGTCTGTTTATAATTTATTTATGATTAAAATTATACAATAAAATGTTTCGTTATACATATACACCAATACCTCGCTTTGCGTTTTTTTCGAAGTTGCGTCGCTGCTTAATTTTTATTGATTTTCACTGTGCTTGTTAGATTTTCGAAGTTGCGTTGTTTTGGATTCGAGTCTTTAATTTTTTTTTTTTTTTTTTGAATTTTTTCCCAAAAATATGGCAACAACTTTGTTTTTAGATTGCGCCTTAACATATTTTCACTTTGCGTCGTTTCAATTTGCGTCGTGTTTTTTTGGAACGTAACCCCGACGCAAAGCGAGGTATGGGTGTACACCTTTTACTACCAATTTCCCTAATTTTTTATCTGTTCGCAGTTCAAAATTATATTCTTTTACATTTTCATATTATGATACATTAGCAAGCCAACTGTTATGAGAATTCAAAACTATTATAGACGTGTAAGATTATTTTAAATATTAAACAATTATCTACTGTCCTTACCGCAATGTAAAATTAATGGGAGATCCTGGATCATCAGTGGTGAACCCTCCCAGCGGTTTTGCCAGTTTAATCTACCATATTGCTGTTATATTGCATTTTCGGTTTTCCTTTTAAACTGATACTAATGTTAGACTCTTGGAATTAATTAATGTTTCATTGTAGTAAGGGTAGTAGTCAATTGTATGAGTCAATAATACGTGTGGAATTCTTTTTTTATTTCTCTCATATATAATCTGTACCCGTTATAGAATGGTTTTATCAAAGATATTAATATAGCCTGGTGATATACATAATCGTTTCTCCGACATGGGCATGACCTAGATGGCGTCGAGATCCGCCTTAGCTGATCTGGGTAGAAAACTTCAAAAAGCGTTCCTCTTCATCCTTGTGGAGTCGCCAACTTAGAAGAACTGAAACACCCAACACACAGCCTCCTCCCTCTATAGCTATACTTACTAACTCGGTAGTCTGGGCTCCACCATTGAAAAACTGAAACACCCAACACACAGCCTCCTCCATCTCTAGCTATACTTACTAACTCGGTAGTCTGGGTTCCACCATTGAAGAACTGAAAACACCCAACGCACAGCCTCCTCCCTCTCTAGCTATACATACTTACTGGGTAGTCTGGGCTCCACCATTGAAGAACTGAAACACCCAACACACAGCCTCCTCCCTCTCTAGCTATACATACTTACTCGGTAGTCTGGGCTCCACCATTGAAGAACTGAAACACCCAACACACAGCCTCCTCCCTCTCTAGCTATACATACTTACTCTGTAGTCTGGGCTCCACCATTGAAGAACTGGAACACCCAACACACAGCCTCCTTCCTCTCTAGCTATACCTACTTACTCGGTAGTCTGGGCTCCACCATTGAAGAACTGAAAACACCCAACACACAGCCTCCTCCTTGTCTATCTATACATACTTACTCGGTAGTCTGGGTTCCACCATTGAAGAACTGAAAACACCCAACACACAGCCTCCTCCCTCTCTAGCTATACATACTTACTCGGTAGTCTGGGCTCCACCATTGAAGAACTGAAACACCCAACACACAGCCTCCTCCTTGTCTAGCTATACATACTTACTCGGTAGTCTGGGCTCCACCATTGAAGAACTGAAACACCCAACACACAGCCTCCTCCTTCTCTATCTATACATACTTACTCAGTAGTCTGGGCTCCACCATTGAAGAACTGAAACACCCAACACACAGCCTCCTCCTTGTCTAGCTATACATACTTACTCGGTAGTCTGGGCTCCACCATTGAAGAACTGAAACACCCAACACACAGCCTCCTCCTTCTCTATCTATACATACTTACTCGGTAGTCTGGGCTACCATTGAAGAACTGAAACACCCAACACACAGCCTCCTCCCTCTCTAGCTATACATACTTACTCGGTAGTCTGGGCTACCATTGAAGAACTGAAACACCCAACACACAGCCTCCTCCCTCTCTAGCTATACATACTTACTCAGTAGTCTGGGCTCCACCATTGAAGAACTGAAAACACCCAACACACAGCCTCCTCCCTCTCTAGCTATACATACTTACTCGGTAGTCTGGGCTCCACCATTGAAGAACTGAAAACACCCAACACACAGCCTCCTCCCTCTCTAGCTATACATACTTACTCTGTATTCTGGGCTCCACCATTGAAGAACTGAAACACTCAACACACAGCCTCCTCCCTCTCTAGCTATACATACTTACTGGGTAGTCTGGGCTCCACCATTGAAGAACTGAAACACCCAACACACAGCCTCCTCCCTCTCTAGCTATACATACTTACTCAGTAGTCTGGGCTCCACCATTGAAGAACTGGAACACCCAACACACAGCCTCCTTCCTCTCTAGCTATACCTACTTACTCGGTAGTCTGGGCTCCACCATTGAAGAACTGGAACACCCAACACACAGCCTCCTTCCTCTCTAGCTATACCTACTTACTCGGTAGTTTGGGCTCCACCATTGAAGAACTGGAACACCCAACACACAGCCTCCTTCCTCTCTAGCTATACCTACTTACTCGGTAGTCTGGGCTCCACCATTGAAGAACTGGAACACCCAACACACAGCCTCCTCCTTCTCTAGCTATACATACATACTCGGTAGTCTGGGCTCCACCATTGAATAACTGGAACACCCAACACACAGCCTCCTCCCTCTCTAGCTATACATACTTACTGGGTAGTCTGGGCTCCACCATTGAAGAACTGAAACACCCAACACACAGCCTCCCTCTCTAGCTATACATACTTACTCGATAGTCTGGGCTCCACCATTGAAGAACTGTAACACCCAACACACAGCCTCCTCCTTGTCTAGCTATACATACTTACTCGGTAGTCTGGGCTCCACCATTGAAGACTGAAACACCCAACACAGCCTCCTCCCTCTCTAGCTATACATACTTACTCGGTAGTCGGGGCTCCACCATTGAAGAACTAAAACACCCAACACAGCCTCCTCCCTCTCTAGCTATACATACTTACTCGGTAGTCTGGGCTCCACCTTCGAAAAACTGGAACACCCAATATCCTTTACGTTAACAATATATATTTTTTTCTTTGCACAGAAAAATATCTTATGAACACCATTGGGTAAAATAAAAACTACAAATATTATAGTATTTACTCACACAAAAAGATACCTAACACGTCTATCTACTTATATATTTGCCTTATTCTGTCTGTCTGTCTGTAAGTCTGAAGCTCACGGATAGAATGCGCGCCCATTGGCCGCCAGCGAACACGTGGCCTCCCTGACCACGTGACCTCCGTGACCACCCTGTCCATAGCGACCACTCTACAGCTGTGTGATACATCCACCTGTCTATACAGACCACCCTGTCTATAGCGGTCACTTTAGGCAACCCTGTTATCCTCAGTGTGTTACATACACCTGTCTATACAGACCACCCTGTCAATAGCGGTCACTTTAGGCAACCCTGTAATCAGCAGTGTGTTACATCCACCTGTCTATACAGACCACCCTGTCTATAGCGACCACTCTAGACAACCCTGTTATCAGCTGTGTGATACATCCACCTGTCTATACAGACCACCCTGTATACAGCGGCCATTCTAGATAACCCTGTTATCAACTGTGTGATACATACACCTGTCTATAGCGGCCACTCTAGACAACCCTGTTATCAGCTGTGTGATACATCCACCTGTCTATACAGACCACCCTGTCTATAGTGGTTACTATAGGCAACCCTGTTATCAGCAGTGTGATACATCCACCTGTCTATACAGACCACCCTGTCTATAGCGGCCACTCTAGACAACCCTGTTATCAGGTGTGTGATACATACACCTGTCTATACAGACCACCCTGTCTATTGCGACCACTCTAGACGACCCTGTTATCAGCTGTGTGATACATCCACCTGTCTATACAGACCACCCTGTATATAGCGGCCGTTCTAGATAACCCTGTTATCAGGTGTGTGATACATACACCTGTCTATAGCGGCCACTCTAGGCAACCCTGTTATCAGCTGTGTGATACATCCACCTGTCTATACAGACCACCCTGTCTATAGCGACCACCTTTAAAACACACAGTTTGGAACGGGACGTTTCACAAGAGTGGCATCCAAGGCGCCAATTTATAAATGTAACGAATAGTATTTGTATTAAAACGTTTTTAAAATATATTCGCACTCGGGTAAAACCCGGGCGTTGCCCGGGCCATTCGTCTAGTTTGTTTATAAAATCTTAAGTTGTATTTACATAGAATCCGACCTAAAATAACTGCCGCAGATATATGAGCTAAACAATACAATAGCATCGGTCTGGGTTCACAACACTGATCAGCCATACCCAATACTTTACATTTCATGGAGAAGATGTCAAATTAATTTCAACAAGATGCCACAAAATACTTCCAATTTCTATTTGTAGATGACGTACAATCCTCCTTCATTCAATATAACACCAAATTGTTTGTGATATAAGCGAAATACTCGATGCTATAAATGTTTGTATTTTCTATTATCCCAGAATGATATATGTTTATAGAACAGCTAACTGACTCCATCAACAATGTCATTGGGACCCCAGCTGTAGAAGTCAATAGATCCATACTATAGAATAAAGGCAGTGGAGGATTCAAGTTGCTTTTGTGGTATTGAGGAACAAACCTCAAGACATCTACTGATCGTTTGCCCAGCATTTCAAGATTATAGAATGAAGAATGAACTAGTTGTTTGTGAACTTAACGATTGGATTTCCGATTAAAAAAATCATTTTTAAAGTTCAATTCATTTTGTAAATACATTCTAAACTTTCTACAAAATCTGGATCTCTAATGTTTTCATGCGTTGAATAATGTAAATAACTTATGTAAATAAACTTTTCTCATTGTTTGGCGCAAGTATCCCTTGCGGGATATAGCGCTTTGAAATAAAATAATTTAATTGTAAAACAATAGGAGAGTGTCTGGATCCACCAACTTACCTCTCTGTATCCTGCCCACCCTGGTTAACCCTCACCAGCCTCTCGCACTTAGACTTGTACTAACCACGGCATGAGATCATGTGCCCCATGTAGACTTGCCATCGGAAAACTTGTCGTTTATCAGCGTTGAAATCGAATCTGTCGAAATTAGACAGTTTAAACCACTCACCCACCAATTAACCTCTAAATAAATTCATCCGAACATAATTTTAAAATTATTATTGTTAGATCGGTGGTTCAATCAAATGCAGAATAGATTGAAATATTGAAGTTTCAATATATCACGACATAGCAAGCAGCCAGAACAAGGGAAGACATAAAAAGGAAGTGAAGTGAAGGGTGCAGCGCCTCTAGTGGTGGTGGTTGGAAGCTCCTCAATGCCACCTTGTCCTGTGACGTAGTCGTATTTGAAGGAAGCACACAGTTCAGCAAATATGTAGTGAGGAGATATCAAATTCATTATCGTAAATATAAAGGCTGCCTGGCCAAATTCTTAGTTCTACAAATTAAAGACACTTCGGCCAGTAAATCTTTTTATTATCTCGACGTTTCGACAAAAATATTTTGTCCTCGTCAGGAGCGAACAAAAATTAAAACATTTGGCGTTAAAAATGATTCTATTATTGACAAATATTTTTTTCGAAACGTCGAGATAATATAAAGATTTCCTGACGAAGTATCTTTAATTTGAATAAAATGTTTCTGAATTTAGGAAATCAGTTCAAATTCTATTATTTCCTAAGAACGCTAAGTTTAAATTTGTTCCAAGTTGATTATTATAACTTTAATTCAGAAGAGAATTCCTACAAAGGAAACTATACCAAAACTGTCTAATTTAATTCGAATGCTTTTTATATAATTAATGAAATAGGCTGTATATATATAATGATGATATTATCTGCTATACTTTGGCATTTCTAGAAGGTATATAAGTTGTCAATTCTGCTAGGCGGAGCCTGTCCATAATGTGATGCGCAGTGCGTGTACATATGAGCAGGAACGGCTTGGCTATCCCGCTCAATACCACGGCTTCCTCCACGAACTTCTCCTGGTAATCGTTCCTAACATTTTCAGTCAACAGAAGCTGACAGAATGTTCCAAGTGCAGCTGCATTCTCGCTGTCATGAGAAGCGGAGCACGCAAGAATTCGGACATGCACTCCTTTCCACTTTGAGGAGGATGAAGTGATGGCATAGCCAGGAACCTGAAATCACCGAAAGGTATCAGGTTCTGAAGGGTATGGAGCAGGCATCACTCAGTGGTTTAAGATGGAGGAAGCCTGCTCTCACAGATCCAGCAGCCGACTGGGCACAGTAACTCGAAGACAAGGGGCCATCCAGGCACCGGTCTCCGCAAACAATGAATAGGTGTTCTTACCTCCAGTTCTGCATGCAGCTTGAACCCCCTTGAAGTAGGTGAGATGATTCATTAGAAGATAACATTTCTATAAAGTATAAAATAAGAATAGAAACAGTATCAATGTGTTTCTTTATTCGTTCAAAGTACATGCTTTCGGATCTTTATAATCTTTCTACAGACATAGCTGCAAGTTGAGGGAATGAGGATATATAAATATACAATATAATATACATACACAATTGACAATTAAAATAATTTTATTGACATCTTGTCAATACATGCAAAGTGCACAGTCTGCACTATTTGAAAAAAAAATAATATGGATTATATATTATGTACAATGAATATGGCGCCTCTGCCAGCGCTGCAGAGTTTGGTGAAGAATCGCCAGTAGGTCTCCAGAGACACCACGTATTTTGCAATCTACGAAGAATACGTAGATCGCGTACTTTGCCGCTGAGGAGATGGTGATGGCGTGGCCCTCGAGACCAACTGGAAAGATCCAGGACTGCAGGTCCGGCGGCCGCCCGGATGTAAATATACATAGATATTTAAAGACACAACAAATTTAAAAATGTTGTGTCCTGATATCTAATAATCCTACGCCACAGACGGACACAAGCCATTTCAGTAGAACTCCACGGAGCCTGGGCAGATAGTGGAGCATCGACGCCAGCCCCATCGAGTTGGCCGCTCTCGCTCGTCCGAACAGAGAGAAGCCACGGGCGTATAGGAGCCAGATGGAGATACCTGTTACACCATCCTGTTATTCCATTTTTCTTAACAGCGGTATAATCACTTTTGTCATAGTTCCACAGGACTTGATTACAACAGAATACTGGTTGAGAAACCTTTCATCTTAACTCTCCCTTATCTATCCTCGTTGTGTACTGTATCAGCATTCTATTAATACCCAATTTACATATTATCTGTGCAAAATATACTCATGGACAAAACTTATGGAAGTAGAAAAGTCTTTTGATATGTTGCAGGTCTTCTATTTTATATGGAAGAGATAGAAGAGTTATTGACACTTGGTTATCTCGTGTGTCTCCAATAAAGGTCACTGTAATATCTTTCAGAGTTATTGTCTGAATCCCGATACACATGCTAAAAGGTACAACTTCCTTATGTTTTGTCTATGAGTGTGTTGTCCGAATATTTCTTAAGTAGTTGTCCAGTTTTTTTTTTAGTACAGTTCGATTTTTGCACTTAAAACTGTCCTAGATGTCCATTTGGCTACTTGCATATATTGGCGATGTTGTACTTTTTCAAGAATCGGTAGCTATTAAAACATTTTTTTTTCTTTATTAAAAAAAGGTGTCTTATGCGGGATTCGAACCTGAGTCGTAGCTATCTGAAACCCAACGCTTTATACCACCGTCCCACCGGCCCAATAGATAAACTGACGTAAGGTATATTATAAGTTAGCAGAGTATATAAGATACTTCATAGCTAATATGGTAAAGTACCTCTAGAACCTAATCGATTAATATTTTTAAAGTAAAGCAAATTGTTATTCTGTGGGCGCAACTTTTTAACAAGAATTTCACGTAGTTTTCTCATCATCAACTGAGGATATAATTTTCTGGTAGAAAACCTTTTTTTTCCAACTTTTGGGAAGTTTTCCATCAGTTTTTTCTTCACTTATTTACCAACTAGATACCATGTGGAAACTATCATATTTACACACTGTCGTCCCTATCTGTTATCTCTATTTTATTTTTTAAAACTATTTTCACCTCAAAGCTAAGGAATTTTACTAAATCAAATATATTTTTAAAAAACACATTACTTTTAAGCGGGGTTATATATAGACTAGCCGAATGACCCGGGCAGCGCCCGGGTTTTACCCGATTAAATGCTTTTATTCAAATACTATTCGTTACAATTATAAATTGGCGCCGTGGATGTCATTCTTGTGAAACGTCCCGCTCCAAAATTTGTGTCTAAGAAGCGATATTTTCATAAATAGATGATCTGGCTTTGTGTCTTCTGCTCGAATGAATGTTTTTCTGTTAGATTTTTGTTCCTGCATACTAAAAATGAACTGGCTTCACCCATGGTCTCTGCTTTTTGGAATTTTTCCGAATATAATTTTGTATCTGATAATCTAATATGGTACAGCAATTTTGTCATAATCATTTTCTGACTAAAAGAAATAACTATTTTTGCCCAGAACCTGTCAATTTCAATTTTTCTTGGCTAAAAATGCGACAAATATCTCTTCCATATTTTTTTCTATGTCCTGTTAAAACACGTTTTACATGTACATTAGGTCAGCTGATATTACCTCCCATCTTCACCGCTAGAGGCGCTGCTTGCGAGCGAAAGAACAAATTCGCAACTCAAATTTGCAAATAACTCGAAGAATATTCGGGATAGAGACCTGAAATATTCAATATAAGTTTTTCCAGATTCTACTATATATGCTGCTAAAATTTCAGTCATATTAGTTACGTATATTACGTGAAAGCATTCCATTCACAAAAACAAACGATGACAGAATTGATGACTCTGATACTTGTATCCCTATATATATAAAAGTCAGTGTATGTATGTATGTGGGTATCTATGTCGGCTATACACGTCCATAATACGTAACTAATCTGATTGAAATTTTAACAGCATCTAGAGTATAATCTGGAAAAACTTATAGTGAAAATTCCAGGTCTCTATCCCGAATATTCGTCGAGTTATTTGCAAATTGCGTTGCAAATTTGCCCTTTCGCTCGCAAGCAGCGCCTCTAGCGGTGAAGATGGAAGGTAATATCAGCTGACCTAATGTACATGTGAAACGTGTTTTAACAGGACATAGAGAAAAGTTTGAAAGAGATATTTGTCGCATTTTTAGCAAAATAAAATTGAAATTGACAGGTTCTGGGCAAAAATAGGTTTTTAGTCAGAAAATGATGATGACAATATTGCTGTATCATGTTTGATTATCAGATACAAAATTATATCGGGATAAATTCCAAAAAGCAGAGACCACGGGTGAAGCCAATTCATTTTTAGTATGCAGGAACAAAATTCTAACAGAAAAACATGCATTCGAGCAGAAGACACAAAGCCAGATCATCTCTCTATAAAAATATCGCTTCTCAGAAACAAAGTTTGGAGCGGGACACAAGAGTGACATCCACGGCGCCATTTAATAATTGTAACGATTAGTATTTGAATAAAAACAATCGGGTAAAACCCGGGCGTTGCCCGGGTCATTCGGCTAGTATTTTAATAATAATAATATAAATGAGTTTTAAAAATTGTAAAAAAAAAAAATGCATCGGCCGGGAATCGAACCCGTGCCGCCCGCGTGGCAGGCGAGCATTCTCGCCACTGAACCACTGATGCTTATAATAAATGGTCATATTTGGGTATTTATTCCATTCACAAAAACAAACGGCGACAGAATTGATTGATTGTTGATTATGACTCTGATACTTGTATATTTTAATATTTATTAAGCCTAACACACCGAAACGCGTACACATAAAGAAACAACAACAAAAAGGGAGGATATGAATAAAAACACTATAAGTAATTACAAAAACAGTACTTATCCTTTATTCCAGCGTTGGTAGGAGCGGACCGATGTTACACAGGTATGCGAAGAGATTACCAGACGCGAAAACAGAGAACGCTTCAAGCGTCTCTAAACAACATCTACTGGAAAAAGCCTCAAACATCACTTTGAAACTCTTTATGTAAAAACATGGCCACATTCGTTCAACGAGAAGACGTGGAAGATCGGTTCGCTAATCAAATACAAAATATTTTCCTCGGCTATTTCAAAAATCTAAAATGTTCAAGTTTGTCAAATGATTTGACAAGATGGTCGAAGGACGACACAGTTTTAACGTCTATTTTGAAGGGAGAGGTCCTTTTATAAAAGTAATTATATATACACTCATTGACAAAACTTAAGAAAGTTGTAACTTTCGGCATGTTTATCGGGATAGAGACAATACACTCATGGACAAAACTTAAGGAGGTTGTACCCTTTAGCATGTATATCGGGATTCAGACAATACACTCATGGACAAAACTTAAGGAAGTTGTACCCTTTAGCATGTATATCTGGATTCAGACACAATAACTCTGAAAGATATTTGATACACAAATGATTTAGTTTCTGAATCATATCAATAGATCGCCGATAGATGGCGTTGAGATTTTGATGAGTGAAGAGAAAGAAAGATAATGGAGCGTCAAATATTCAGCACAGCCCCCCCTCTATAATCCCACCGATTATCCTGAAATCTCCATCCATCAGTGCCACCACACCCTGTCCTTAATTTGGTCTCCCTCCTTCCTTCCTTTATTGGTGACATTTGATGACACTCGTGTCTGTCTAACACTACACATAGCATCCTCTTTATTTACATAATGGGACTATGCAACAATGTTTTTTGTCAACGTTTCAACAAAATTCATTTGTCTTCGTCAGGAGAAATAAATAAAAATAACGCCTTGCCAAATGCTTTATTTTTATTTCTCCTGATTAAGACAAAAGTTTTTTGTTGAAACGTTGAAAAAAAAACTCTAACTGGTCGAAGTGTCTATTTTTTGTTTCAGAAATAAGAAATGCCGGCCAGGTATCCTCAATCATCAAGTACATAATATATGTATATTTATATGAGAAATCAATAGAATTAACAATAGATGGCGTACTGCTATCTAAAAAGCACTTGTGCCTTTGGTCAAGATATGTCTTCATTATTTTTAATATGTGTAAAAATAATTTAAAAAAAGGTCAGATATTAAAATAAAAAACACATATCCTGAACACGAGCACATGAGCTTTTTAGATGGCAGAGCGCCATCTAGTGGAACAGAAATCAATCAAATGTTGATTTAGTCTTTTCCCTGATTTTTGGTCAACGCACATTTGGCTCTAAATATCTATTTTTTTCTTTCTTAATTTCTCAAGAAAATCCTCTGGGGCCAAAATATTTTTTGGTCGTAGAGGTATGGCCTGCACCACGCTGACGAGGGCTAACAGCCCGAAACGCGTTCGTGGTTGGATTTTCTTTGAGTTATAAAGAAAATGTGTTTGTCAACTATCAGGGAACAGTTTAAAATCAACGTCCGGTTAATTTTTGTCCCACTAGATAGCGCTCTGCCTTCTATAAAACCCTCATGTTAGTGGTCAGGATATGTTTAATTTGTTATATATAATTTGTCTCCACGCAGCAGACAGTTATGCAAATCAATCTCCACACATCAGACAGTTGTGCAAATCAAGCTCCACACATCAGACAGTTGTGCAAATAGGCAAACCAACTCCGCATAAGACAGTTGTGCAAATAAGTCTCCATACAGAAGACAGTTGTGCAAATAAGTCTCCACACATCAGACAGTTATGCAAATCAATCTCCATACAGCAGAAAGTTGTGCAAATAAAACTCCATACAGCAGACTCTACAGGTAAACTCCGTGTAATTAGAATGAACGTATAACGAATCTAAAGTTTTTCGGAGGAGCCTCTTTATTATACTTTTGCAAGCTTTCGAACCTTGCGGTTCTTCCACAGGCGTGGCTAGTATGACTACACTAACAGGGTATAAGCGCGCTTGAGCCATTATATACAACATATAAATTTACATGCGGAGTGATATTACAAACGTAATAAAATAGAAATAGGAATTATGACTATACAAATAAAATAAAATAAAACTATGTAAATGAACTTATAGATTTTTAAAATTTAGATGAAATTATGGCAAAAACTTTTAAATACGATAAAAGTTAAGTAAAACAAAGATATTGACTGTATGTAAGCTGTGTGATACTTTAAAATTTCTTAACATTTAAAACCAATAAAATTTCAAAACATCTCAACACAGAAAAACCAAGCTGGGGTACACTCCACCCGACCACACACCCGAGTATATCACGGTATAACTATTGAGATATTATATGATATATTTCCGGTAGATCTATTTTCCTATTTATGCTGTTTGTTTGTGTTGATATGATGGATTCCAGTACCAGTCTGTGCTGCTTATTGTTTATGTGCTGATATAGGATTTTAGGATGATCTAAGTTAAAGTTATGGCCAGTGTTTGAAATATGTTGGTATATAAGTGATTTCGGGTCTCTATTGTTTATGTTTCGTTTGTGTTCGGTGATTCTGATATACGCGGTTCTGCCAGTCTCCCCCACATAGGAGGCTGGGCAATCCTGGCCATACATACAGTTGTGCAAATAAGGCTCCATACAGCAGACAGTTGTGCAAATAAGTCTCCATACAGCAGACAGTTGTGCAAATAAGGCTCCACACAGCAGACAGTTGTGTAAATAAGGCTCCTCACAGCAGACAGTTGTGTAAATAAGGCTCCACACAGCAGACAGTTGTGCAAATAAGGCTCCACACAGCAGACAGTTGTGTAAATCAGTCTCCACACAGCAGATAGTTGTGTAAATAAGTCTCCACACAGCAGACAGTTGTGCAAATAAGGCTCCACACAGCAGACAGTTGTGCAAATAAGGCTCCATACAGCAGACAGTTGTGCAAATAAGGCTCCATACAGCAGACAGTTGTGTAAATCAGGCTCCACACAGCAGACAGTTGTGCAAATAAGGCTCCACACAGCAGAGAGTTGTGCAAATAAGGCTCCATACAGCAGACAGTTGTGCAAATAAGGCTCCATACAGCAGAGAGTTGTGCAAATAAGGCTCCATACAGCAGACAGTTGTGCAAATCAGACTCCACACAGCAGACAGGTGTGCAAATAAGGCTCCACACAGCAGAGAGTTGTGCAAATAAGTCTCTACAGCAGACAGTTGTGCGAATAGGTCTCTACAGCAGACAGTGGTGCAAATAAGTCTCTACAGCAGACAGATGTGCAAATCAATCTCCACACAGCAGACAGTTGTGCAAATCAGACTCCACACAGCAGACAGTTGTGCAAATAAGGCTCCACACAGCAGTAAGTTGTGCAAATAAGGCTCCATACAGCAGACAGTTGTGCAAATAAGGCTCCATACAGCAGACAGTTGTGCAAATAAGTCTCCATACAGGAGACAGTTGTGCAAATAAGGCTCCATACAGCAGACAGTTGTGCAAATAAGGCTCCATACAGCAGACAGTTGTGCAAATAAGGCTCCATACAGCAGACAGTTGTGCAAATAAGTCTCCATACAGCAGACAGTTGTGCAAATAAGGCTCCATACAGCAGACAGTTGTGCAAATAAGGCTCCATACAGCAGACAGTGGTGTAAATAAGTCTCTACAGCAGACAGTTGTGCAAATAAGGCTCCATACAGCAGACAGTTGTGCAAATAAGGCTCCACACAGCAGACAGTTGAGCAAATAAGGCTCCATACAGCAGACAGTTGTGCGAATAAGTCTCTACAGCAGACAGTTGTGCAAATAAGTATCTACAGAAGACAGTTGTGCAAATAAGGCTCCACACAGAAGACAGTTGTGTAAATCAGTCTCCACACAGCAGATAGTTGTGTAAATAAGTCTCCACACAGCAGACAGTTGTGCAAATAAGGCTCCACACAGCAGACAGTTGTGCAAATAAGGCTTCATACAGCAGACAGTTGTGCAAATAAGGCTCCATACAGCAGAGAGTTGTGTAAATAAGGCTCCATACAGCAGACAGTTGTGTAAATCAAACTCCACACAGCAGACAGTTGTGCAAATAAGGCTCCACACAGCAGACAGTTGTGCAAATAAGGCTCCATACAGCAGACAGTTGTGCAAATCAGACTCCACACAGCAGACAGGTGTGCAAATAAGGCTCCACACAGCAGACAGTTGTGCGAATAGGTCTCTACAGCAGACAGTGGTGCAAATAAGTCTCTACAGCAGACAGATGTGCAAATCAATCTCCACACAGCAGACAGTTGTGCAAATCAGACTCCACACAGCAGACAGTTGTGCAAATAAGGCTCCACACAGCAGTAAGTTGTGCAAATAAGGCTCCATACAGCAGACAGTTGTGCAAATAAGGCTCCATACAGCAGACAGTTGTGCAAATAAGTCTCCATACAGCAGACAGTTGTGCAAATAAGGCTCCATACAGCAGACAGTTGTGCAAATAAGGCTCCATACAGCAGACAGTGGTGTAAATAAGTCTCTACAGCAGACAGTTGTGCAAATAAGGCTCCATACAGCAGACAGTTGTGCAAATAAGGCTCCACACAGCAGACAGTTGAGCAAATAAGGCTCCATACAGCAGACAGTTGTGCGAATAAGTCTCTACAGCAGACAGTTGTGCAAATAAGTATCTACAGAAGACAGTTGTGCAAATAAGGCTCCATACAGCAGACAGTTGTGCAAATAAGGCTCCAGACAGCAGACAGTTGTGCAAATCAATCTCCATACAGCAGACAGTTGTGCAAATAAGTCTCCATACAGCAGACAGTTGTTCAAATCAATCTCCACACAGCAGACAGTTGTGCAAATAAGTATCTACAGTAGACAGTTGTGCAAATCTATCTCCACACAGCAGACAGTGGTGCAAATAAGGCTCCAAACAGCAGACAGTTGTGCAAATAAGGCTCCACACAGCAGACAGTTGTACAAATAAATCTCAACAAAGCAGATAGTGGTGTAAATAAGTCTCTATAGAACAGACAGTTGTGCAAATAAGGCTCCATACAGCAGACCGTTGTGCAAATAAGGCTCCACACAGCAGACAGTTGTGCAAATAAGTATCTACAGTAGACAGTTATGCAAATCAATCTCCACACAGCACACAGTGGTGCAAATAAATCTCCACACAGCAGACAGTTATGCAAATCAGGCTCCACACAGCACACAGTGGTGCAAATAAGTCTCTACAGCTGACAGTTATGCAAATCAATCTACACACAGCAGACAGTGGTGCAAATAAGTCTCTACAGCAGACAGTTATGCAAATCAATCTCCACACAGCAGACAGTTATCAAAACAGTCTCCACACAGCACACAGTGGTGCAAATAAGTCTCTACAACAGACAGTTATGCAAATCTCTCTCCACACAGCAGACAGTTGTGCAAATCAATATCCACACAGCAGACAATGGTACAAATAAGTCTCTACAGCAGACAGTTATGCAAATCAAGCTCCACACAGCTGACGTAACGAGCGGAATGCGTGCCTGGCAACATCCCCCAGAGTAAATCTTTAATTCTACCATCTATCATCATCGTAGTGATGGAATATTCATGGCGACAGCTCCTCCTTAAACTTTTACCTCTTCGCTCATCTTCTTCTCAACCGACCTGTGCAGTTAACTACATAGCAACCTCGCAGTGTTGTATGGCAGAGTCATTTCATGTACAGTTCCCTTTATATCTGTTTACAGGAGAAAGACAAAATATTTCTTATTAAAATTTGACACTATTATAGACACGTACGATTCTTTTAAAAATTGAACAATTTCTACTGTCCTTACTGCAATGGAAAAATTAATGGGAGGGCCTGGCTCATCAGTGGTGAACCACAACACGACTTTTATAGATTCTAGATAAGAATTCAACCTATATTACCTTTTGACTGGAATAATAAACAGAATGTGTTATTTTACTGTATTTTTAAAGGGAGAGGTGCCACTTTTCATACACGATTTGATGTCACCGGTCGTTTTTATATATTTTATAAGGAGACAGAGGCTGTTTACACTTGGTTATCTCGTTTATCTTCACAATAAAGGTCATTGTAATATCTTTCAGAGTTATTGTCTGAATCCCGATATACATGCTGAAAGGTACAACTTTCTTAAGTTTTGTCCATAAGTGTATTGTCTGAATCCCGATATACATGCTAAAAGGTTCGAATTCCTTAAGTTTTGTCCATGAGTGTATTGTCTGAATACCGATATACATGCTTAAAAGTACAACTTCCTTAAGTTTTGTCCATGAGTGTATTGTCTGAATCCCGATATAAATGCTAAAAGGTACAACTTCTTCAAGTTTTGTCCATGAGTGTATTGTCTGAATCCCGATATACATGTTAAAAGGTCCAACTTCCTCAAGTTTTGTCCATGAGTGTATTGTCTGAATCCCGATATACATGCTAAAAGGCACAACTTTCTCAAGTTTTGTCCATGAGTGTATTGTCTGAATCCCGATATACATGGTAAAAGGTACAACTTCCTTGAGTCTTGTCCATGAGTGTATTGTCTGAATCCCGATATACATGGTAAAAGGTACAATTTCCTTAAGTTTTGTCCATGAGTGTATTGTCTGAATCCCGATATACATGGTAAAAGGTACAATTTCCTTAAGTTTTGTCCATGAGTGTATTGTCTGAATCCCGATATACATGCTAAAAGGTACAATTTCCTTAAGTTTTGTCCATGAGTGTATTGTCTGAATCCCGATATACATGCTAAAAGGTACAATTTCCTTAAGTTTTCTCCATGAGTGTATTGTCTGAATCCCGATATACATGCTAAAAGGTACAATTTCCTTAAGTTTTGTCCATGAGTGTACGATTATGTATACTTTCTATTTTTGCGAGTTCTCTTTAGAGTTCAGCATGATTTGTTGATGACTCTATTTTTTTTTCAAACAAAAATGCTCTAAATAAACTTCAAAATGACACCACACTTTTCAGATACATTCTTATGCATATTACATAAAACGTTCAACATCTTTACAAAATTCCCTTTGTGATTAACAGAACAACACATTATATATATATATATATATATATATGTCAAAACAAACACAGAAATCTAATTAAATTTCAATTATGGAAATAACTAAAAAAAATAAAGAAATGGAAAACTTCAAAAAATATTTTAATAAGAATTGAGGAAACTCTTTGATCAATAATTTTTCCAATTTTTTTTTTAATGAAAAGTAGAAGAAAAAATCAATTGAGATAAATCTATAGAAAAGAAAAGTTTGTACTAATATCATTTCTTCCTTCCCGACTTCTAACTCCAATTTGTAAACATTTTCTTTAAAGGTATGAAAGATAGAAAAAAAAGTCAAAAGTCAAAATTTTTGGTGATATATTTCCATCTAAACAAATCTATTTACGGTTAAAAAATGATTTTTTTTCTTAATATATCAATATATTGAATTTTAATATCGAAATGGAATAAAAATGGTAAAAAAAATATTGGACGGTTCATTTTGATGCGGTCACACGTGGGGGAAAAAGGGACAATATTGATATATTTTTATTGAACGCTAAAATGAAATTTTAAAATATTTTTAATGAATATTTTTATTCATATCATAAGCATTTGTAACACCTATTCCTTATACCATAATAATTATCACACATATACAGCTTCATTAAGACCACCGGTCTTATACAGATTCACCACAGGAAGGAAGCACAGATATACTCCAGTCAGCACAGAACCCAACAACAGCCTCCTGGTCCGTGGCCACACCGTACATAGGTTAGAGTATCACTGGAAAGACGAGTGTGGAATCAGCCGCGTTCTTCACTTTCCTCATGGTAATAGTATACACACAGCTTTATTAAGACCACAGGTCTTATACAGATTCACCACAGGAAGGAAGCATAGATATACTCCAGTCAGCACAGAACCCAACAACAGCCTCCAGGTCCGTGGCCACACCGTACATAGGTTAACGTATCACTGAAAGTGTGGAATCAGCCGCGTTCTTCACTTTCCTCATCCAAATGGACCACGACAGAATAATTGCTAGAGGATGAAAAAATTTAAAATCTAATGATTTTTTTTAATAATACATGTTTCTGCCTGACTTTACAATTTACAACATCAACAAACAATACAGAGCCAGGTTTATTTAACTATATTTATTTCTCTAGCTTTCTCGGTTCAACATGCCCTCCAACAGGAGAACTAGAACTTCCAGTAACTATAGATTTTTATTTTCGGCCTTAATTGCTACATCATGTTTGATGCACCCCCATTTATTCGAAACAATCTTTGATATTTTAAATTTATTTTAAACAGATTATATAATTGAAGATAGAAATTGCCTCGCCGGCATTTATATTTCTGTAAAAAAATTGATACTTCGGTCAGTTAACGTTTTAGTTGAGACGTTGATAAAATAAAATTTTAATTGGTCGAAGTATCTATTTTTTACAGAAATATAAATATAAAATAAAAGGATTTAAAAGCGCGAATGTTTCTTTTATACATAAAAAATTATAAGTCCTATAAGCTTATGTCCATAGTTTACTTGAAAACCATTTCTAAGATTCCATCCTTCAGTGCTGCGCATATAAGCAGAATCGTCTAATACAGTATTAGAGCTCTGAGAAGCGGTCTGGTGGATTAAATTGGCGAAACCGCTGGGAGGGTTCACCACTGATGAGCCAAGCCCTCCCAATATATTTTTTCATCGCAGTAAGGACAGTAGAAGTTCGTTTTATGTATAAAAGAAACATTCGCGCTTTTAAATCCTTTTATTTTATATGTATATAGATGGCGCGTTATTGCTTTGTGTTAGAAATATATATATATATATATATATTAAGAAAAAGGCATCTCCTTATCGTGCAACTGAAAGTTGCTAATGGCTTGCGCCATCTATCGGAATAAATATCAACTATTCTCGTTGATTTTTATTTATTCCAGAATTGGCCAAATACCCATTCTTGATTAATCAACGGACGCGTTTCGGGCTATTGGCCCTCATCAGCGTGGTGCAAGCTGTACCTCAACGACCAAAAAAAAAAAAAAATTCCGATAGATGGCGCAAGCCATTAGCAACTTTCAGTTGCCCGATAAGGAGATGCCTTTTTCTTAATTTATGCACCTTATCCCAGTACAATATTACATTTGTACTATTTTTTCATATATATACCATATATATATATATATATTTGTCATAATATATACCCTTCCAGGAATAATAAAGCAAACCTAGAGCCATCTCAGAGAGAGATGGGATGTAAAGTCCGGTCAATTGAGACAGCAGCGACATTCCAAAGGGGCGGCAAATGGGGCCCGTCCGTCAACACCTGGGGACTATTTTTGGACAGTGGCTGGGGGGTGGTACACACACAAACGGTCGTTCAGCGGTGGCGCTCCCTCTCTCTCGGATGGCTTCCAAATTCCTCTACCAATTCGTGGCGTGATTATTTCCCTTTCCCCAAATTATCACTATATTGTCACATTGAAAGTCGACAGGATCATCACAGAAGAGTCAACAGGATCATATCACATAAAAAGTCGACAGGATCATATCACAGAAGAGTCGACAGGATCATACCACAGAAGAGTCGACAGGATCATACCACAGAAGAGTCGACAGGATCATATCACAGAAGAGTCGACAGGATCATACCACAGAAGAGTCGACAGGATCATACCACAGAAGAGTCGACAGGATCATATCACAGAAGAGTCGACAGGATCATACCACAGAAGAGTCGACAGGATCATACCACAGAAGAGTCGACAGGATCATATCACAGAAGAGTCGACAGGATCATACCACAGAAGAGTCGACAGGATCATATCACAGAAGAGTCGACAGGATCATACCACAGAAGAGTCGACAGGATCATACCACAGAAGAGTCGACAGGATCATATCACAGAAGAGTCGACAGGATCATACCACAGAAGAGTCGACAGGATCATATCACAGAAGAGTCGACAGGATCATACCACAGAAGAGTCGACAGGATCATACCACAGAAGAGTCGACAGGATCATACCACAGAAGAGTCGACAGGATCATACCACAGAAGAGTCGACAGGATCATATCACAGAAGAGTCGACAGGATCATACCACAGAAGAGTCGACAGGATCATATTACATTGAAAGTCGACAGGATCATACCACATATATATATTTTTTGCTTATCCCTAGTACACGTGGTACAGGCCATGATAATCATGGTGGGTAGAAGTAGGCGACTGCTTTTACTGTAAGTGCACCACATGTCTACACATGTGAAAAGCAGTTCGACTTTGCACTTACAAATGTGCCAGAGCCCCGTTTGGTTACTTGTACTCGCTGGTGGGGTTGGACTTTTGCAAGAATCGGGGGGCCATTGGAGCATTTTTTTTAACATAAAAAAGTGCCCAATGGGGGAATCGAACCCAGGTCGTAATGGTCGCAAACCAACGGTTTAGACTATCCTTCCACCGACCCCCACAGAAATATTATGTACTATAGTATCATTATATTTGTATCATTGTCTTTGTTTATATTTTGATTGTTTATTTTAGGAGAGAGAGAACGGACATGAAAACTGAAGATCACCAACTACGAGGAAGACAACAAACAAACAAAGTAACTTTAAAAGGTAATTTATTTACTTTGTTATTAAGGAAACCTCCCGCTCGGTGTACGACACAAAGAAGGAAGGAATCAAGGTGAATAACCCTACGAAGCTGCAACACCGTGTGACAATATTGTCAAGAAGCTCCATCCAGATGGGACACCTGTCAATCATCCCTGGACCCCGGGGGAGGACCACAGGTGTGAGGGGTTCTCGGAATCTTATATGCAAATAAGTAAAACGGGACCCCTCGGTGGCTGACGACGCTCATTATTTTATTATCTTCACCTTGGGATAAGTTGTTCTCCCTATAAATACCTCTTGTATATAATATTATTGGAGAACTAAAAGGTGAATACCCACCTTTATAATAAACTAGCCGAATGACCCTGGCAACGCCCGTGTTTTACCCGATTGAATGTTTTGATTCAAATACTATTTGTTACAATTATAAATTGGCGCCTTAAATAATTGCATATGTTAGTTAATAACTATAGCCTATGTGCTTTATCTGTCTATGTACTGTTGGCTTCCGTAGGCGTCTCTTACTGGGAAAAAGAAAGAGAGGATTCCATTTGGTTATTATTTAATATATGCATTTATTTAAGGAGCGACCTGCTCCAACACAATAGTTACAAAGACGAAATAGCGAGTGGGGGGGGGGGGGGGGGCATGATGGTGGCGTGTTCGTAGCCAACCAATAGGAGAGCGCCATTTAAAAAAAAAAGCAAACGGTGACAGAGATGAAAACTGATGACTGATTGTTGATTAGGAGATGAGGAATGACGCTCGTAACTGTATATAGAATTAATTATCCCTAAATTTGCCCTTGCTTTATTTCTCTCCGCGACAATATAGTTAGTTGGAAGTGATGTTTCTAGTTGTCCTGATGAATAACATGTTGACCCGAGAAAGTTAGAGAAATAGAAATGTACAAGAAACTTGACTCTGGATTTCTTGTTAATTTTATTGAAATGATTTTTAAATAATGGACAAAGGAAGAGATTGAATATACTTTTATCAATTTATTTATTTATTTATTTCAATTCAAAACGCTATGTCCACCTAGAGACACTTGTGCTTAATGTAAATACAAATATAACAAAGAAACTATTCAACATGGAAAGATATACACAGAAAGTAACTTAGAAAGATTCATAAATATTATTTACATATAGAGATATTCTTAGAATTTTATTTACAGTTACATCATTAAATTTAAATATTTATACATGTGGTATAATAATAAGGTGGGGAAAGACAAATAATCACACCACAAGTTGGAAGAGAAGGAACCCATGCAACCAGAGAGAGAGATGGGGGGGGGGTCCCCGCCGGGCCTGCCACCGCTGAGCTGCCGGCCGTTCGTGTCGCACACAATCACCAACTACCCTAAAAGTCCCAAGGTGTTGACGGACGGGCCCCATTTGCCGCCCCTTGGAATGTCGCTGCTGTCTCAATTGACCGGACTTTACATCCCATCTCTTTCTGGGCTGGCTCTAGGTTTGCTTTATTATTCCTGGAAGAGTATATATTATGACATACACATATACACACATATACACGCATACACCTATATATTGTTCACAACCATATAATATGTCCAATATTTCCTTGAGATCGTTACATCAAAGACCATTTTTCTTAATGAAATCCAAAATATATTTACAAAGGAAATTAAATTTTATATATGTGTCCTTATTTGAAATTAAATCACTAGGGCCTACTTTTATCAACCTTACATATAAGATTATATAGGGTTAATAGAAGAAAAAAAGTAAAATTAAATATTATTTTCATCAGAAGAATCCCTCTGATGATCTATGTCTGGTATGATGTCACGTCCTGGACAGATCTCCCCGACTGTTGCCATGTCGAGGAATTGAACAGACCTCAGGTGACAGGTCCTCCCTGTTAGAAGGGGAGACTATCTCCTCCCTGTAATATACAGGGGTTCCAGGATGGTGTTGGCATTCAAGCTTTCGTACAACTTCTCTACCTTACGGACGAAAGTGTCTACAAATGTTGAACTGAATATGAGAAAGAATTAGGAAGACTTGTCACATGCCTCTCTGTATAAGAAGCTTTCCCGCACCAGAAACTCGGCAGTCCAAATGAACTTCAGAGTTGCGACCCTGAACTCTCGCGTCATTGTAACTCTTCGCTGGAGAATTAAGCTCTGCTGTTTTCTAAAGGAGCATGAGATTTACATCTGCTTCCTGCAGGAGACCAACGTCATATCCCTGGACGAAGAAAGAGACCTCTGCCACGGCTACAGCGCCGTCGTTGTGCCTTCAACGACCACCGTGGGATCAGGCCTCGCCTGTGTCTTCGCGGCCGGCGTCGTTGTTCACCGGCAGCAGATACTATGGCCTGGAAAGATGGCTGTCATCGACCTCACCGTTCGGGGAGTCTCCATGACGCGTGTCAACGCCCACGTCTCTCTTGCTCCTGAAGAGCGCTGTCGCCAGCTCCAGATCATCGCAGCTTTGGCGTGTGAAGAAGGTGCGTGGATACTCGGTGACCTGAACATCTCCGAGGAGTCGGCGAAGGACCTGGCATCAGGTTCAGCAGAAGCCCTCGCGGAGCTCCTGGACCAAGCCGTTGACGTCGCCACCTTCTTCGATGCTGCACTGGAGCACACCAGGGTTGCTACTATCGGAAGCCGGGTCGACGCACGTCGTCTGGACAGAATCCTACTTCCATCAGGCTTCTGCGACCGCGTCACCCAATATCAAACCATCGACTACGCCTACTCGGACCACCGTGCCGTCCTGATCCAAGTAGGAGAACCAGCTCCTACAAGACTTCCCTGCATTGGCAAACTGCTACGGTCAGACCTGTTCTTCGATCGAATGGAATCCGTTAACCGCAAACTAGCGGACTCGGGACAGTCACAACACCAGTTTTGGAAAATTCAGAACGCCCAATTGAATTAATCTCCCTCATGTTTGCAGAACGCAAAGTTGGTGATAAGGAATGTGCCGAAACATCAACTTTGGAAAACTCAGACAAAATCCAATCACAGGGGTCATAAGCAAAATATGCATTTTTTTGATGTACACCTATGGACAAAACCTAAGGAAATTGTACTTTAGCATATGTATATATTTTATTATTATAATTTACTATATATATATATATATATTTAAAGAGAACCTTTCTTTTATACATATTACAAACTTCAACTGCCCTTACTGCGATGAAAAAATATATTGGGAGGGCTTGGCTCATCAGTGGTGAACCCTCCCAGCGGTTTCGCCAATTTAATCCACCAGACCGCTTCTCAGAGCTCTATTACTGTATTGAACGATTCTGCTTATATACGCAGCACTGAAGAATATAATCTCAGAAATGGTTTTCAAGAAAACTATGGACATAAGCTTATAGGACAGTAGAATTACATTCTAATATTTGCATCGAGCAATGCTCTTCCGCAAACAATAAAGACAAGGCCAGTTAGGCATAAGTCAACACAAAGCAATAACGCGCCATCTATACATATAAAATGAAAGGATTTAAAAGCACGAATGTTTCTTTTATACATATTACAAACTTCTACTGCCCTTACTGCGATGAAAAAATATATTGGGAGGGCTTGGCTCATGTATGTATAAAAGAAACATTCGTGCTTTTAAATCCTTTCATTTTATATGTATAGATGGCGCGTTATTGCTTTGTGATAAAGAGAACCTTCTAATTTACTTGTATAGAAAATAGGTAGCAAATAAGTAGTGTTTTATGCTTAAAATATAAAACCTTTTCTTAAGTGTTGTCCATGAGTGTATTTTTAAAGGGAGATGTACCTCTTGATATATGAATATTGTAACAAAGTATTTATTAATTTTATTATTTTTATTAACAAAATGGTCATTTTTATGTTTATATTTTGCTACTCTCTGTAAATTTCCCTCGTAACTTATCTTTTGTTTAGCATTCATAGTTTGTTCTTGCCTGAAATAAATTGTTGTCTCCTCCTGAAGTTTTTTGTCTTCCCTAATTTTCCACGTTGCAATATCATCCTCTCCCGCAACTTTACATTCAATGCGAAAGAAAAAAAAATTGTACAAATGTGAAATTGTACTTGGAAAAGACGAATAAATTAAGAAAAAGCATCTCCTTATCGTTAAACTGAAAGTTGATGATGGCATGCGCCATCTATCGGAATAAATATCAACTATTCGTTGATTTTATTTAAATTATCCCAGACTCTCTCTCTATTTTTGCCAATTCTGGAATAAAAAAAAAATCAACGAGAATAGTTTATATTTATTCCGATAGATGGCGCAAGCCATCAGCAATTTTCAGTTGTACGATAAGGAGATGTCTTTTTCATAAATAAATTATTCAATTATAAAAAAAAACTGATGAAAATTATAATTCCAATAATTATCATTGAAAAATAAATCATTTCAATGTGTTTTCATCATTAAAAAAATACAACATTATTGAAGAAAAGTTTTAAATCTTGAAATATCTTCACAAAATATGAAGGTTTTCTATAAGGTTTCAACACCCATTTTACAATATCGAATAACAATTTAGACCGAAATAATATCTCTCAAACTTTATCTGAAAAAAAAAAAGAAATAAAAGATAGATCAAACAATTTAGTGAATTTAAAAGTCATACAAAGACATCAAAGAGTGATTCAAATTGGAAAAAAAAATATTTTAAAATAAGAAAAAAACCATCAAATAATATCGACAAACTATACCTCAAAATGAAGGTAAGGAAATATCTAATAAGGTTTTACCAGGAGTGGATTTTACTGATTTTTACTCAAGATAAAACCAATACTTATTTGGAATCAATGCCCGTAGAACTGGAAAGTGGAAATAGTAAAAGGAAAGAGAAAAAACTCAGTTTTCCACAAAACAGACTCAATATGACGTCAGCATCGATTACCTAGCGACGTCTAGTGGCAATTTCATGAACTAAATCTGTAAATACTTAATAAGGTTAGATCCAATTTAATCGAAATTGCTCATTTCTTTGACAAAAAGTGAGGACAAAAGATGGTTGAATTCTTTCATAGGCATCTAACCCATCAAATATTCAAAAATCCCATCAAAATTATAAATCTCTTCCTAACTTTTTTTTTTATCTTTTAATATCCCCGCATATTCTCCAAGCCATCAGAAAATATCTATTCAATAAAGTTTAGTTAACAAAAGATTTTTTCATTTTAGAATAAATAATGAAATTTATTATTTAACCGTTGTTTTTTATTTATTCTTCAAAATCGTTTGGTTGTATAAATATATTTACATAATTTATATTTTTTATTAACTTTCAGATAATATTTTTATTATTATTTTATATTATTTTCCTGTTTTTTATAATAAAAAAAAAGAATGTTTAAATGAAGGTGTGAAAAGTTAATACTATCATTATGTTTTACTGTCATTTTTTGGGGGGGGGGGGGGTTTTAGCAAGAAAATAAAGTTCTTTTGTAAAGGTAGTTTTAATAGCGTATTATAGTGACTTTATGATGATTTATCATTATGTGAGGGAGTGAATGATGATAAATTTAACTTTATTAGGTTGTTCTGGTTAGGTTACCATGGTAACGAGACGTTAACTGCCATTATTAAAGCTTTCTCAGATATTTTATAGGATTCTTAGCTAATTATGGGAGTTGTTTGTTAGGGGATTCTCTGTGACATGGCAGTTTCAGTGTCCCATACATTGATCATGATTATCTTATAATTCATATTTCTGACATCTTTCTTTATTTATATTGTCAAGGAGATAAATAAGGCAAATTTGGGAATAATTAATTTATTATAAATGTGGGTATTTCTTATGCTCAAAACTGGGCAACTCTGTGCTTCACTTCCATCAATAATTGACAATATGACCCAGAATAAGTATATTGCTACGGCGTTTTATGGTTTCCACAAATCCATATCTCAGAAGAAGGCCAAGTGACACTCACTTCTCACTTTCTTACTGCTACTCTTTTTGTGTTGTTTTTCTTGCTTCCCTCTTTCTCTTTCTTGTTTTTTTTTTCTTTTTTTTTTCTTCTGTCTATATCGTTGTTTCCTTTGTCTCACTGCTTTGTTCTTATGCATACCTCTGGTGAATCCTGTATAGGGTCAGTGACCCTAAATAAAGGCTTTTTGTTGTAAACAAAATAAAATAAAATAAAGGTGGGTATTTACCTTTTAGTTATCAAATAAAATTATATACAAGATGTACAGTTAAACCTGTCTATAGCGTCTCCTCTAAATAGCACCTCCCTCTCTATAGCGCCCGATTTTAAATACGTAGTACGATACGATTTACATTAAAAGTGACCTGTCTATAGCAACCCTTCTCTATAGCACCCTATTTTGGTGAGTCTCAAGAGGGGACGCTATAGACAGGTTTAACTGTATTTATAGGGAGAACAACTTATCCCAATGTAAAGATAATAATAATGAGAGTGGTCAGCCACCGAGGCGTATCGTTTTTCTTATTTGCAGATAAGATTCCGAGAACCCCTCACATCTATGGTCCCACCCCGGAGTCCAGTGATGATTGACAGGTGTCCCATGGAGCTTCCTGTGGTTGTAGAGCTACTTGACAATATAAAGTAACTAGCCGAATGACCCGGGCAACGCCCATGTTTTACCCGATTGAATGTTTTGATTCAAATACTATTTGTTACAATTATAAATTGGCGCCTTAAATAAATGCATATGTTATTTAATAACTATAGCCTATGTGCTTTATCTGTCTATGTACTGTTGGCTTCCGTAGGCGTCTCTTACAGGGAAAAAGAAAGAGAGGATTCCATTTGGTTATTAACTAATATATGCATTTATTTAAGGAGCGACCCGCTCCAACACAATAATTACATAAACGAAAAGGCGAGTGGGAGGGGGGCAAAGGTGGCGTGACCGTAGCCAACCAATAGGAGGGCGCCATTCCAAAAAAAAAAGCAAACGGTGACAGAGATGAAAACTGATGACTGATTGTTGATTAGGAGATGAGGAATGACGCTCGTAACTGTATATAGAATAACGTACCATCTATATATAAAAAAATGAAAGTATTCAAAGCACGAATGTTTCTTCCTTTTTTTTTCACAAATAATTCAAACTTCTACTATCCTTACTGCGATGAAAAAATATTGGGAGGGCTTATCAATGTAGCATATATAAGCAGAATGATCCAATACAGTATTAGAGCTCTAAAGAAGCGTTCTGGTAGATTGAATTGGTAAAACCACTGGGAGGGTTCACCACTGATAAACCAAACCCTTCCAATATTTTTTCCATTGCAGTAAGAACAGTACAAGTTTGATATTTATAAAAAATTCATGCTCTGAATACTCTCATTTGTTATCTTTCTTTATATCTATATATATATGAAAATTTGAAACTATATATATGGAGGGTTCACTACTGATGAGCCAGGCCCTTCCTATCATTTTTCCATTGCAGTAAGGACAGTAGAAATTGTTTAATTTCAAAAAGAATCTTACGTGTCTATAATAGTTTTAAATTTTCATAACAAATGGCGTACTAATGCATCATAATCTATATATATATAACATAACAAAGTTGCGGGGAATGATGATATTCATGTATTTAAAAAAAGGCATCTCTCCTTTTAAGATATACAGGTTGTTGGCTTTTTGTCTGAATTTGTCGAAAGTGGTGTTGTGCCTGATTCTTTATCATCATTAGTAAAGTTTCTTTGCTAGCGAGATGTACAGTGCCAACGTTCTGAGGTACATTTAAAGGGAGAGGTACCCCTCTATGTACATAAATATCATCCTCCCGTAACTTTATGTCGTATTCTAGTCTGAAATTCTGTCCTTGTCACTTCAACAGTTTAAACATCTGTTTGGTAAATTGGACCGATTTTATAACTTCTCTTGTAAGATGGTATGGAATCAAATCCTGACCTGGGGAATCTAACCTTTTTGAACAGCCTTGGTTGCGTGCAGCACCTTGGTACTTTGATATAGTGTATTGCGGCTTGTCTGCCTGCTACACCTTTTGGGCTTTAAAATCATATACTTTAATCATTGCGGTATGTCTGCTCTCCACGGTCACCCCTGGGCTCAACACCATTGAACCCGTCTTTGCCACCCCCTGATCCTCCTCTACATCCCGGCTCTTCTGGCCTCACCGGGCGATGATCCCCTGGCCACCCATCTCCAGGCCCCTCCAACTGTGCTTTATTTATATTCCGCCTTATGCGTCCATCGGGGCTCAGATATCATTTATTTTGGTTAGCAGGCCCGTAAATAAAAATATGTTCTCTTATGAAATCGAAGCCGTCCCTGTACTGATGAGGACCATAGCCTGAAGCCATGGTATACAGGTTGTTGGCTGTTGTCTGTATTTACCTAAACTGGTGTTGAGGCTTATTCTTTATTATTACTAGTAAAGCGTTTTACTAGGGAGATGAACAAATGCATCGTTTTGATGTATAATTAAAGGGAGAAGTACCTCTTATGGTACATAATACATTCACGGTCTCACGCAATTCTGGCCTTAACAATCCATTTCATGATTTTTCAGGATGCCTGAATGACCAATATTTTGGTCATTGAGGTACAGCTTACACCACGCTGATGAGGGCCAACAGCCTGAACCACGTACGTAGTTAGCTTTTAAAATAAAATGATTTAAAAGCGCGAATGTTTCTTTTATACATAAAACAAACTTCTACTGTCCTTGAATGTAATTCTACTGTCCTATAAGCTTATGTCCATAGTTTACTTGAAAACTATTTATAAGATTCCATCCTTCAGTGTAGCATATAAAAGCAGAATGAACCAATACAGTATTAGAGCTCTGAGAAGCGGTCTGGTGGATTAAATTGGCGAAACCGCTGGGAGGGTTCACCACTGATGAGCCAAGCCCTCCCAATATATTTTTTCATCGCAGTAAGGACAGTAGAAGTTCGTTTTATGTATAAAAGAAACATTCGCGCTTTTAAATCCTTTTATTTTATATGTATAGATGGCGCGTTATTGCTTTGTGGTAGTTAGCTTTTCTTTATTAATCAAGAATGGGTATTTGAGCAATTCTGGAATATTTTAATAAAATTTAACGAGAATAGTTGATATATATTCTGATAGATGGCGTAAGCCATCAGCAACTTTCTGTTGCACGATAAGGAGATGCCTTTTTTTTCTTCATATATATGTCATAATTTGTATATAATTAAATGCAACCCCGACCCGCTATGTATGTACCATGTATGATTTTCAAAGACTTAATAAAAGAATAAGGTAACTGGAGGAAAGAAAGTAACAAAAGACATAGGAAGTAGACCTAAAGCTGGCACGACTATTCTGGGCACCCCTGTGTCAATATTGCAGGGGCAGAGACCGGACGTCTCTAGTGACCGCAGAAGTTATATTAGTCAAGATGCACTCAATACTTCCTGACAAAGCCGGACGTCTCTAGTGACCGCAGAAGTTATATTAGTCAAGATGCACTCAATACTTCCTGACAAAGCCGGACGTATTTTGATAACGCGGAAGTAAATAAAATCGAAATAGCAACCGACACTTCCTATCAGGCAGGCCATATCTTTCACCAAAGAGAGCCGCGGGCCAATCAGAAGATAGCATCTAAATAGGTCAACCAATAGGGAAAGATCATGTGATCATCTCTCAACCAATCAGAGAGAAACTGAGTCTTGGTGTTAAATCGAAAAGCAAGAATGGTTAGTAACGTTTTCGCTCTCATAGGAACAACACCTACAGTTGTTCACGTGCTCTCGCCGAGTTCAGACCCAGTCATCGACTCGACCCCACCAAGGTAATGTCTGCTCACTAGAGACCTCTCTCTCCGCTCATTTCATCTAAATCCAATCATCGCCATGTGATCAACTAATTAATCATCAAAAACCGCTCTGCCTTTCTCAAAAGCTTTCTTTCCTCCAACCCGTTGCCTTATATTTTCAACCATCAAGTGTCCCGGCTTACTTCCCCTGTGTGTAATCCTTTCACTCAGCCACCACGACTGCATCATCCACCACGACTGCATCATTCACCACGACTGCGTCACCACTTCAACAACCTTCAACACCAAGAGTAAGGTTTCCCAACATAGTAGAATACCACAGCTATTCCTAAAGTCGACAGGATAGTGAGATGGAATTAAATCAGGATCCCATAGGCGTAAAGTCAGACGGTCCGACGGAAACAATGGAAAGAAGGCAAGAAGTAAGAGAGAGCGAACCGGCAGGAGAAAGACAGGAGGTGACCGGCCGAGAGACAACTGCGCCCCTAGCGGACGCCGTCAACCAGCTGTCAACGCTCCTGACCCGGGTAAAAATTTCTGATGGAGCGGAGTCGGCGATCCCGCCTTTCGACGGCGCATACAGCGCGACACAGTTTTTCCAGACGTTCGACCGAAAAATGGAAGACGCATCCATGGGAGAACAAGAAAAATTACTGCGCCTGCCAAACTACCTGGTGCGACAACCCCTGGAGCTCTTCAGGAAACTTCGGCTGGCCGACCGGAGTTATTTCCAGGTGAGACAAATCCTCCTAGATCTCTACCCTGAGTCAAGCGAAGCGTCCTTTGCGAAATATTTCGCCATGAAGCTCACTGGACAAGCCAACTTAGAGACCTACTACCGGGAGAAAACCGCCATGGGATTGCAACTAGGACTTCCACAGGAGGTGATCCTCGAGACGCTGACAGAAGGACTGCCATTCAACGACCAGCGCCTAGTCCGCGTAGTACCTCCCGAGAACCTAGGAGAATGGTTCCGACTGGTACAGCGGATCCACGGGCCCAGTGTACCGGCAACGCGATCCAGAGAAGATCAACCACCCACAATGTCGGGTCCGTACCACAGCACACCCCGACGCCCAGGTGCATGGAATGCACCTCTTCCGCCGTCCAACTGCAAGTTCTGCGGCGCGAGACACTGGCACAGCGAATGCCGACTTCGACCAGTCCCGACGACCCACGAAAAAGTCCGGACAGTGCAAACGGTCCCAAAATCACCAGTTCCGATTCCACAACAACCAAGTCAAGCCAGAGACACCCCAACCGAGCAGCCCTTTCGAGACTGAGGTAGGCTCCCTAAACCAACTAACTGTCAAACTTTTTCTAGCCCCTAATGTATCATGCCCCTTTTTAATTGATACAGGCGCCAGCCTGAGTATAGTGCCATATAATATTTATCATATGCTAAAAACCCACCGGCCTAATTTAACCCTTGAGGGACATTCACTACACCTCCAAACCCTAAACGGATTTGCAAAAACCATGGGTAAACTATCTATCCCACTGACAATAGGACAAATATCACGAAAGGAGAATTTCCATGTAGTGAATGCACCATTGCCATTTGGAATTCTTAGTATCAATAGCCTCCATAAATTCAGATTAACCATAGATTTTAATAAATGCACTATATTCCAGCTGGGCGCCCCATTGTCTACCATTTCCTACCATTTTAATCATGTGTCCAATGTATGCACGTACTGGCAGTGTCAGGCGATGTCACAAAAAATTTTCCCCGCATCCCAACTTTCCGCCTATGACAACCATTGCGTGCATTCATTGAAAAAAACCCACTTATCTACATGCCCCTTTTTCACTAAAGCCAATTGCCCTTTTTACATGCCCTCAAATAATCAAACCACAACAACTTCAACTTATGAACCTGTCCAAAACGCACCCACACAGCGAGATAACTCGCATACCAAAAACATAGGTGATCACACACCGTTGCACAACTCTCACATGACCAACCCACACAACGAACTCGACACTCACACTAATACACAACAAAACCCTTTACCCCATGCATACTACAACACAACACCTAACACTCACTATACACCACAGTTCACAACACTTCTACAAAGGTACACTCACATTTTTTCACAGGACAAATTCAACGTACCATGCTTACGGATTCCACCAGTAAAAATACCCACGAATTCCAAAAAAATAATCACCATACGTCCATATCGTGTTCCGATATGTGACCAACAAGAAATCCGTAACCAAATACAACAAATGCTGGAGAACGGCATCATAGAACAATCTTTTTCACCTTTCTCGAGCCCTGTCACCCTCGTCACTAAGCGCGATAAGACCAAACGGTTTTGTATCGATTATAGGAAGGTGAACGAGCTAATCAGCTCTGATGTCCATCCCCTCCCGAGAATCGAGGATATCCTAGACCGCCTCGCGCAGGCCAAATATTTCTCCACGGCAGACATATCCTCTGCGTATTGGCAAGTCCCAATACACCCCGATTCTCGACCACTGTTAGCATTTGCCACCTTTGAAGGATTATACCAACCCACTCGATTACCTTTCGGGTTAAAAACCAGTCCTCAGATTTACGAACGAGCCATAAGTCAGGTCCTACAGAGACACGGACTTGACTGTGTGGCACATTACTTTGATGATTTCATCATTTACTCCAACACATTGGAGGAACATCAAAACCACCTGCGACAATTTTTCGCCTTTTGCGAAGCGGAGAAGTTACAACTTAACTTCGCAAAATGCGAATTTTTTAAGCAATCCATAAATTTTCTAGGTTACACCATCACAGCTGGTACAATTACACCACTTACACGCAATACCGACATCATCCACGCCATTAAACAACCACACAACCGAAAAACACTACAATCCTTTTTAGGCGCTGTGAACGTCTATAACAAATTCATTCCGGAATACGCCCGCTTGCGAGCACCACTCAACAATCTCCTCAAAAAGGACGTAGTGTGGAACTGGAATGAAGTTTGTCAAAAGGCGTTCATTGACCTGAAAGGAAACCTCACACAACACCCCATTTTACACCTTTACAAAGAAGGTCTGCCATGCCAAGTGTATTGCGATGCATCCACCCTCGGTATAGCAGGCATTCTCAAACAAGTTCACCCTGACGGGAACGTATATCCAGTTCAATATTTCAGCCGAACATTGCGCCCACACGAGAAAAACTACTCCATCTCTGAACTTGAATGCTTAGCAATCGTTGAGAGTGTGGAGAAGTTTCGCATCTATCTTATGGGCAGAAAATTTACTATATTTTCTGACCATCACGCATTGCAGTGGCTGAAAACCATCAAAAACCCGTCCGGCAGACTGTTTCGATGGAGTTTACGACTATCGAGTTACGAATATGAGGTCCGCTACATAAAGGGAAAACTACAATATGAAGCAGATCTCTTGTCCCGTAACCCGTTTTGTGGATTCTTGGACGCCACCCTTATCAAGACCCACCAACCTCCTCCATCGAAAGAGTCTAGTTTGACCATTGATCGTAATGGATTACATACAGTTTCCCGAAAAGGTATAACCAAGATTATACTTCCAAAACCACTCATACAACAACTCTTACAAACAGTACACACACAATATAATCACCCCGGTATTTCACAAATGTCACGACTCATATCCACGCAATATTACTGGCAAGGTATGTCCAAAGATATTAAACAAAAGGTTAAGACCTGTCCCACCTGCCAATTAACAAAACGTCCAGTAGGACCCACTTACGGAGAATTAAGTCAACCTCCGGAATCTAAAGAACCCTTCGACCTTTTATCTCTGGACACCATAGCAGGATTTGCCAAATATGGCAACACCAAGATATACCTCCATGTGGTAGTCGATCATTTTGCGCGCTACGCGTGGACTTTTCCATCTAAATCCACCAGCATCATCACCTACCAACAGGTACTTAAACGAGTATTACAGGATGGCTCTCCAAAACGCCTTCTTACGGATAGAGCCCCTGCTTTCACTTCGCCAAAATTTCGTAGTTTCCTACTTAATAGAAATATTCACCCATTACTCACAACCAGCAACAATCCACAGGCCAACGGTCTATGTGAACGCCTGAACGCCACCCTCACGGGAAAACTTAGGTTATTACACCTAGAAAATCCTAAGGTCGCGTGGACCAAGTTGGTCAAGAAGGTTACACTTATATATAACAAGACACCCCACTCTACCACAGGTTTTCCACCCATATACTTAATGTTTGGTATCCTACCCCCAGAAATCTCTAATCATAACACACCGTACCCAGATATCGACAAAGCTAGAAAAATTGCACACACACGCACACAAAACAAGCATTTACAAGACAAAAACATTTATGATCAACGACACAAACAACCACATTTTGAAGTAGGTGATCTAGTGTTAGTAAAATTATATCACCACCCAAATACAGGGAAACTTGCGCCATATTTCACAGGACCTCACACAATATTATAAATTATTTCACCAAATGTGGTCCGCATAGATCGACCAAATCAACCACTTCAAAGAGACACTGACACAATCCACGTCAACAAACTTAAACTGTATACAGAAAAAATCCATTATATATCACCACCCGCCGTTAGCACATATCATATAAATTACAACCCCAATTACACGTTCCCTTTCAAACATTTAACACCCGAATTATTCCCAACAGAGTCATTAAGGTTCAAACCCACCAGCAGCGAACCTTTCAGGCATTTAGACCCTGCCATTTTTGCAACAAGACGATTTACATCACTCTTCCCCGATGTTAAAAACTGCAAACCTGACAACCAGCTCAATCATATCACACCACCCCCTAAAGCTATCAAACAGGAGAACTGCGAATCTACCAATCATTCAAATTCTACAATTAATAAGGTTCAGGCAAATATTTCAGAGTCCCCAGTTACAAAAATATGGACGAACATGGGGCAATATCCTATCTTTCATCTGATTTTTATCCTTTGTTTGTTAGTTCTACCATACAACTGTATCCCAATTTTAATCATTAATTACTTGTTTATCTATGCCATGCCCGCTCATAGGGTCTTCGAACTACAAGAGGCAGTTTTTAATTTTGGACAAGCATTTATAAAACTTCTCATAATTTTAGGAACCGTTTTCGCAGAAAATCTAAATAAACTCCGAAGAGATAAAGACGTCGCCATGACTCCAATTACGTGCAAACAGTGGGTGGATAAGTTTAGACTGGGCCCGCTCCCGCGCACACCTCGTTTCCGATCTCCAATTACTTCGGACCTCGCGTCCCCGACACGTCCCGCTTCCGGCGTCTCATTACAAGGCCCCGCTCATCCAAATTAGGTCACCGCTCTCCCCAGCCACAGATTTCTCTATGCCACCGATTTTGAATTCCAGTTCGAGTCTACATATCGATTTTTACCATCCAATTCCACATCCACCAGACAACACATAGAACTCGCTCACACATTTCTTACACAACAGACTTCTAACATTTTTTCACAACACACACAAAGATAAAAATTTATAGGGCATAATTGAGCAATTAAAAAAGTTATAGGGCATAATTGAGCAATTAAAAAAGTTATAGGGCATAATTGAGCAATTAAAAAATTTATAGGGCATGTAGATATACAAAAGGGTTCAAAAATACACCTTATTGTTCATATTAATCATTTTCATCATTTTCTATCAATTAAAATTTAAATATTTAATCAATTTATCAATTTATTCAACTTATTATCACTTTTAATCATTAATTATCATTTTTTTTCCCAATTAGTTTATATTATCATTTTTATTTATCAATTATCATTCTATTTACCACTTAGCTTATACTGCCACAACTCAATTATCAACGAAAACTCATTGGTTTTCGATTAAACTAAAAACATTAAATCACCCTTTGTTGTTGAAACCTTTTTATTTTTCATTTTTCTTTTTTTTCCAAGCACTCAACTTTGATTTCGCTCAACCACTTTTATTTTTATTTGATTTCAAAACACCTTATGAAATTTTATTTTTATTTTTATTTTGATTTCAAAAGACCTAATAAAATCCCTCGTTTTCCATTCCCAATTTCGAGCGAGAATATGGTTAGGCATTTTTCTTTTTTTTTCACCATGCATCAAGCATTCACTTTGATTTCTTTCAACTTTTTATTTTACTTTGATTTCTCAAAAGACCTTATGAAATTTCCTCGAATTCTTTTCCAAAATTCGAGCAAAAAAGTAACTAGGCATTTTCCCTTATCACCATGCAACAAAACAATTTTTTTTTCAACCAAACACATTCAATTTTGATTTCATTCAACTATTCTTATTTTATTTTGTTTTGATTTTAAAGCGCCTTATGAAATTTCCTCGAATTCTTTTCCAAAATTCGAGCAAAAAAGTAACTAAGCATTTGTCTTTGTCACCATGCAACAAAACAATTTTTTTTTCAACCAAACACATTCAATTTTGATTTCATTCAACTATTTTTATATTATATTCATTTTGATTTCAAAAGCCTTAATAGAACTCCCTCGTTTTCATTCTTATCTCGAGTAAAATTCGTTTAGGCGCATTTTCTTTTCTTTTTAATCCACTATGTACCATAACATTCATTTTGATTTCTTACAATTAAAAAATTTTTGATTTCTATTAATTATACTCAACCTATATCATCAACACCATTCTATTTTACTTTTATATCACCAGCAATGCTTGTATATAGCCCCTCAATACCCACAACTAATTTTCCCACAAAATTATTTTTCACTTTACAGAATTCTCTCAGGCTAACCCCTTCTTGAATTCTTCACATGTAGGGGGCGCATCTGTCATAATTTGTATATAATTAAATGCAACCCCGACCCACTATGTATGTACCATGTATGATTTTCAAAGACTTAATAAAAGAATAAGGTAACTGGAGGAAAGAAAGTAACAAAAGACATAGGAAGTAGACCTAAAGCTGGCACGACTATTCTGGGCACCCCTGTGTCAATATTGCAGGGGCAGAGACCGGACGTCTCTAGTGACCGCAGAAGTTATATTAGTCAAGATGCACTCAATACTTCCTGACAAAGCCGGACGTCTCTAGTGACCGCAGAAGTTATATTAGTCAAGATGCACTCAATACTTCCTGACAAAGCCGGACGTATTTTGATAACGCGGAAGTAAATAAAATCGAAATAGCAACCGACACTTCCTATCAGGCAGGCCATATCTTTCACCAAAGAGAGCCGCGGGCCAATCAGAAGATAGCATCTAAATAGGTCAACCAATAGGGAAAGATCATGTGATCATCTCTCAACCAATCAGAGAGAAACTGAGTCTTGGTGTTAAATCGAAAAGCAAGAATGGTTAGTAACGTTTTCGCTCTCATAGGAACAACACCTACAGTTGTTCACGTGCTCTCGCCGAGTTCAGACCCAGTCATCGACTCGACCCCACCAAGGTAATGTCTGCTCACTAGAGACCTCTCTCTCCGCTCATTTCATCTAAATCCAATCATCGCCATGTGATCAACTAATTAATCATCAAAAACCGCTCTGCCTTTCTCAAAAGCTTTCTTTCCTCCAACCCGTTGCCTTATATTTTCAACCATCAAGTGTCCCGGCTTACTTCCCCTGTGTGTAATCCTTTCACTCAGCCACCACGACTGCATCATCCACCACGACTGCATCATTCACCACGACTGCGTCACCACTTCAACAACCTTCAACACCAAGAGTAAGGTTTCCCAACATAGTAGAATACCACATATTTATTTATATATATGTTTATATGTTTAATTAAAAAGACATATATTGGATCAAAATATCATTTATTTTACCAATAGTTCAGTTGGCTGAACGCCAACCTTTATCAAGGTGTTATAACATATTTAATGTGTATCAACAACTTTTTGTCAACAAACTGTTATAACACCTTGATAAAGATTGGCGTTAAGCCAACTGAAATATAGGTAAAATAAATGATATTTTGATCCAATATATGCCTTTTTAATTGAAGATTTATTTATGGATTACTCTATTTTCAAAATTATTTATATGTTAAACAAGAAATTTTGTTTACCGTAATAAAAATTCCAGTTTTGAAAATTGTCCTCAGCTCCCCAAAATAATATAGATAATAAAATTTAAAATACTTTAACATTTTTGGTTGCATTAATACAGCCTGCTCCACTCTGACGAGTGTCAACAGCGCGAAACGCGTTCTTGGATGGCTTTTTCTTGATTTATCAAGAAAATGGGTTGGCCAAATATCAGGGAACAGGTTAAATCAATGTTTAGTTGATTTCTCTAGATGACTGTTTGCAATCTAAAAAGCACATGTGCTTTTGGTTAGAATATGAATTAATTATTTTTAAATATTATTGTCAAAGGGGAAATAACATTAAAGTTTTAAACCAATAATAAATTAAAGTAAAACTTGGACAAACATAGCAGGAAGTTGGAATTAACAATTTTCTCTTGGGAGATTCAACGCCAAATTTGTTGAGAGTAGCAATCTAAATATTGAGTTTAGGAAATATAGTTTGTTGTACAATGCTGTATCAAGGATGGTCAAAAGGACACGAGGTAAGGTAAAAAAACTTATATGTGTCACATTTAAATTCTCCATTGTTAAGAATATTTCTATTATAATACATTAGCGCGCCATCTGTTATCAAAATTCGAAACTATTATAGACACGTATGATTCTTTTTTAAAAATAAAACAATTTCTACTGTCCTTACTGCATCAGTATCACTATAAAAGGAAGTTAAAAAAAATGCAATATAACAGTGGTATGGTAAATTAAACTGGCGAAACCACTGAGAGGGTACACTACTGATGAGCCAGGCCCTCCCATTAATTTTTACATTGCAGTAAGGGTAGTAGAAATTGTTTTATTTTTAAAAAGAATCATACACGTCTATAATAGCTTCGAATTTTTAAAAAATATTCTATTATTTTATCATAGCAATCGATTATTAGAGATTATGGTGAAGAAAAAAAATCAATTATTCTAAGACTATTAATTACAAGCTCAATAAAAACCATTAATCTTTCAAAACAAATTGCTTTATCAAAAATCTCTGTGTATCGCTATTCTTCTTTTCATTTTATTTTATTTTTGTAAAAAAATATAATTTATATACCCCATACACAAATATCATTAATCTCTTTTTTAAATCTACCTAAAATTATTTTTAAAATAATGACTTTTTTATATATAACAAAAATAGCTATATATAATTTTTTTTTTAAATGAAAAATGTTCTTTGCAAAAAAATGCATAAAAAAAACCTATTATTTAAACATCTATTAAAATTTGTCTTTACAATTAAGAAAAATAAAACCTTTTTTTATGATTCTCTATTTTAATTTACAAAGAATTATTGTTTTTTTGTCTTCGTAAATAAAAAGCAAACGATATATATATATAAAAAGGTTCGTCTGCAAATTAATTTTGAAAATAAATTACAAACGACTATGCAACTGATATATTTTTTTACTTTGTTTTTCTTTTCAAACTAAACCTGGGAAGATTTTAACTTTTTAAGGGCCAAAAAAACTTCAGGGAAAATTTTAATAAACTCTGTTTATTTTAGATTTGGTTGAAATAATTTTTTTCTCGCAGAAAGTAAACAAAAAACTTTTTCTCCTCTTTCTAATGATGATTCTTTCTTGTGTATGAAAAATGGGCTAATTTTCCTTTATTTGTTTGTCTTGGAAACTGAGAGGATGGAATAAAGTTATATTTGCATATATTCTGTTTCAAATAACTCACCCTATATGTAGATATAAATTATATGTAAATATAGGGGCATTGATTTCGTTTATACGGAGGGTGTTTCCTTTCAAATGAAACGATTTCAAACGTCCGTTAGAACTTTATTTTTCGAACGTGAATTTTTTCATGTGTTCTATGTGCTTCCCCTTCTTCTTGGCTATCTCCCTGCATCGGACTTTCCAAGCTGCGAACACTTCCTTGACTTTGGAGAGCGAAACATTCGACCACTCCTCTTGTGCGGCTTTCCAAAGTCGGAAACAGTTATAGCGTCATAGTGAAAAAGCTAAAAGCAGAAGGACTAGATGTTGGCAAAGCTACAATATGTAGGGTAGTAAATGGCATCGGAAAGAAAAGGGAAGCTGAATCCAATGGGCAAAAATTTCAAGTCGATCGACCACGTCCGGTGCGGACCCCCGCCACGGTTTCCAAGGTAAAGCGGCTAGCAACTACTGAAAATCCACCATCTCAGCGCCAACTTTCCAGAATGTGTGGAACATCGCTAAAAACGATAAATAACATCATTCACAAAGATTTGGAACTGGATACCCGACGAAAAGGCAAGGTTCACAAGCTCACCCCTTTCCACATGAAAAACCGTGCAACGAATGCCCGGAAGCTCTACGAGGAACACCTGGCCGGTTCCAGATCGGAATATACTGCAACATTGGACGAAGCATGGATGTATGTGACGTATTGCAATGAAATCCGGAAGATCTGTTACATCAAAAGAGGCAATCAGGTCCCGGATAATTGGGTTCACCAATGCTCCGAAACTTTCCCTAAAGGTTTCATGGTTGTCGGGGTAATGACTGGCCGTGGAGTCCTTCCGCTCATAAAGGTTCCATCGAAGGTGAAGGTGAACTCAGAATTCTATATAGAATGCGTTCTGAAACCTGTCATCGAACAACTGAAGGACCTTTACCCAGGGGAAATGGACAAAGTGTTCCTTCATCACGACAAAGCCTCTTCCCATACCTCCAACAAAACCCAACAGTTCCTACAAGAAATGAAGGACACCCTAGGCCTAAATTTTATCAGGAACTCGGACATTCCAGTGAAGTCTCCCGACGCCAGCCCACTGGATTTTTACGGGTTCGGTATGTTGAAACAACGGCTCTTCAACCGACGTCCCAAAACTGAGGCCGGACTTTGGAAAGCCGCACAAGAGGAGTGGTCGAATGTTTCGCTCTCCAAAGTCAAGGAAGTGTTCGCAGCTTGGAAAGTCCGATGCAGGGAGATAGCCAAGAAGAAGGGGAAGCACATAGAACACATGAAAAAAATTCACGTTCGAAAAATAAAGTTCTAACGGACGTTTGAAATCGTTTCATTTGAAAGGAAACACCCTCTGTACTTACTCTATAAACTTTGTGGATACATTAAAAAAATATATATAAAACAAAAAATAAAAGGAAATTGTTTTAATTATTATATTCATACTGTAATAATAATAGTTAATTAATATTTATTTACATATTCAGATGTTTTTTATCAAGTAAATATGTATATATATATGGTAATTTAACCAACAACCCCATATTGTATATAACTTATAACAAGATTTTAATGTTGTATAATAGAAACACATCTGTAAATAATTATACGCATGATTGACATGTGTCATTACATCATCATATGTAATGTACTTTGTACAAACTGAGGATAAATAAATAAAACTCTGTAATAGATTAAGAGTTGAGCTGAAGCAAGAGATAGAAGTCAGAAACGTCTAAAATCGAGATAGATGGAAGTCACAAAACAACATCTAAAGATAGATTGGAAACTGTCAGGACGGCGCCAGTTTAGAATTTCACCAGATATATATATTGAACAAAATCATTAGATGGTATGGGGATATAGAGTAGAGCTCATCAATGGATGAGTCAATACAGTCAATGATGTGTTTTGGGGTTGTAGGTTGACACTTAGTACATAGTGGGAAAACCTTGTAACCATTCTGGAAAGTCATTATCTGTAGATGACCAGACTTAAGTCGGGAAATCAAAGACTGTTGTTATCTTGGGAGGACAGAATTGGTGTTTGTCTCTCCTGCTCTGTACCAGTCATGTGTGCAGCATTAGATTTCCATTCCTGCAGGCATTGGGTTTTGATGGTATGGGGAAAGTCTATAATAATGGCATAAATTAATTTATTGAATGCATTGATACACATTGTGTATCTTTTGATGTTTTCTGAGAAAAATGCCAGAAGAATTAAGTCAGTGAAAACTTCATAACATCAGCGTTTTCAAATATAGACAAAACCAACCTGTATAACTTGGTTTCCTTTCAGACGCTGTGGCTTGCACACTGATCAAAATCTAAGAATATTTCTCAGCGAAAAATATATATATAAAAAATATGCCTTAAGAAAAGGGTATTTCTTGATTGTACAATTAAAAGTTGCTAATGGCCTCCGCCATCTATCGGAATAAATATCAATTAATCGTTGATTTTTTAATTATTCCAAAATTTTCAAAATATACTTTCTTGGTTAAAGAAGAAAAGTTAACCACGTACGCGTTACGGGCTGTTTGGCCCTGGTCAGCAACATTTAGTTGAACAATCAGGAGATGAATTTCTCTTAATTTATCCACCTGATTTTTCTCAGTACAATTTCACTCTTATAGTTGGAAATTTTGCCGGGAGGAAATTGATCTAAAGAGACAAGGGTCGCCTCTCACGTCAAAATAGACGTATAAAAACCAGACGTCATCTATTGACAGTCGCCGCAACTAGCGGCCTCGGGTCGATGACAAACCATAGATGGCGTCTGGTTTTTAGACGTCTATTTTGACGGGAGAGGCGACCCTTGTCTCTTTAGAATTTCACTCTTGTACTATTTTTTCACAAAATATGCCTTGAATTAATATATTTAATAAGCGCATTATATGTAATTATTTAAATAGGAAATATGTCAACATTTTGGGATGTATATCGGGATTCATAAAATAACTGAATGATATTACAGTGACCTTTATTAAAGGGACACGATCCTCCTCTACATCCCGGCTCTCCTGGCCTCATCGAGCGATGATACCCTGGCCACCCATACCCAGGCCCCTCCAACTGTGCTTTGTATATATTCCGCTTTATGCGTCCATCGGGGCTCAAAAATCATTCAATTTGGTTAGCAGCCCCGTCAATAAATATATTTCCGAATATACACGAGATAACCAAGTGTGTACAAAATTGCCTCTGTCTCCTTAAAAAAACAGTCGATCGGCGATATCAAAGACTTTCTAATTCCTTCATTTTTGTCCATGAGTGTATATATTAAGTTAAAAAAACAGTGAAGAAATAAAAATTGTCTCCCCCAAATTAATTTAACGCTACACAAACACACACTCTCTCTCTCTCTCTTAAAATGACCAAAATGTAATTAATTTCAGAAAATGGGCCAAGTATATTTACTGAGAGGCCAATTAAAGAATAATAAGATAATGAGAAACTATGACGTCATGTTTGTATAATCCCTGATTGACTGGTGACAAAAACTGAATACTCCAGGTGTTACTTCAGTGTGTGTTTTAGTAGGATATTTTCTCCTGATAATATACTCAGGGACAAAACTTAAGGAAGTTGTACCTTTTACCATGTATATCGGGATTCAGACAATACACTCATGGACAAAACTTAAGGAAGTTGTACCTTTTACCATGTATATCGGGATTCAGACAATACACTCATGGACAAAACTTAAGGAAGTTGTACCTTTTAGCATGTATATCGGGATTCATACAATACAATCATGGGCAAAACTTAAGGAAGTTGTACCTTTTAGCATGTATATCGGGATTCAGACAATACACTCATGGACAAAACTTAAGGAAGTTGTACCTTTTAGCATGTATATCGGGATTCAGACAATACACTCATGGACAAAATTTAAGATAGTTTTACCTTTTAGCATGTATATCGGGATTCAGACAATACACTCATGGAAAAAACTTGAGAAGTTGTACCTTTTAGCATGTATATCGGGATTCAGACAATACACTCATGGACAAAACTTAAGGAAGTTGTACCTTTTAGTATGTATATCGGGATTCAGACAATACACTCATGGACAAAACTTAAGGAAATGTACCTTTTAGCATGTATATCGGGATTCAGACAATACACTCATGGACAAAAAATGTTTTGGTCCCAGAGGCTTCCCGAGAAACCAAGAAATGGGTATATAAGACCAAACTTGCGTATATACGCTTAACACATTAAAAACTTCCTGTTAAATCATCAAAAGAGGCATTCGTTATTTTTCTTTCAGTATGATATTTTTCTGCCTTATTTATTTTGTGTCTTTTTGAACACACAAAGTTTATTATTTTTTACGATTAAAAATAAATTTCAAAATTAAAAGAAAACAAAGAACGCGGATCTGTCAGACAAACAATAACAATGTTGCCAGATTAAATATTTCCGACTCATAGAATAATTCATTTTTATCTCTAGAAAAATGTCACTTACATCACTGAGCAAATACGCCATCGACCAGAAATAGAATTTAATTTTAGACTTAATAATTGTTATGTATAAAGAATTAAACAAAAGATAAAATACATAGAATTGTTATTTATTCGTTTAGATATTTTTTACATGTTTTCAATGCAACTCTATGCGTAAAATTGATTTTAAAAGGTTAACAAATATGTTTATGAAAAGATCAAATATGTGAAATAAACTCTAAGAGAAAACTGACAAAAACTATAACAAGACTTAGAACAAAACACTAAAAAGGAATGGCAATACATCCAGATGGCACAAGAACCTATAGGACATGTAACAACTGTCCTGGTGTGGAACTAACACCTACCCACATATTCTCATGTCCAGCAATGGGCACCACAGCCTTGTAGAAAATTGACATGGACCCAGAGCAGCAGCTTTACACACCCAAGATAGAGAACATTGCTGTGATAGAGATGTATGGAGACATCTGAGGCTCTTCATTGGACACAACAACAACAGAAAATTGACCCAGAACAGCAGCTTTACACACCCAAGATAGAGAACATTGCTGTGATAGAGATGTATGGAGACATCTGAGGCTCTTCATTGGACACAACAACAACAGAAAATTGACCCAGAACAGAAGCTTTACACACCCAAGATAGAGAACATTGTTGTGATAGAGATGTACGGAGACATCTGAGGCTCTTCATTGGACACAACAACAACAACAGAAAATTGACCCAGAACAGCAGCTTTACACACCCAAGATAGAGAACATTGCTTTGATAGAGATGTACGGAGACATCTGAGGCTCTTCATTGGACACAACAACAACAACAGAAAATTGACCCAGAACAGCAGCTTTACACACCCAAGATAGAGAACATTGCTGTGATAGAGATGTAGGGAGACATCTGAGGCTCTTCATTGGACACAACAACAGAAAATTGACCCAGAACAGCAGCTTTACACACCCAAGATAGAGAACATTGCTGTGATAGAGATGTATGGAGACATCTGAGGCTCTTCATTGGAGACAACAACAACAGAAAATATGTTTATAAATTTTTATCGAGTTTGTTGTTGACATTATCATGTTGTTATACCTTAGAAAAAGGTTGGCGTTCAGCCAACTGAAAAATTGGCCAATAAATTATTTTTGATCCAACATTTGACTTTTTTTATTAAATATATATTGTATCTATTTCTGTCTATTAATCTACTTATAAATTAAAGATATATTTATGGAAACACTAAAACATAAATTCCTTTTTCACAAATAAATCAAACTTCTACTGTCCTTATTGTAATATGTTTTGTTTATTATTTTTATTAAAGAAAGATATCTTATAAAAGACTTATTTATTTAATTAACAAAGTACAACATACCTAAAATTATAAATATTCTAAACTTATTTTACATATTTATATTACGAAACCATTATAGACGCGTAATTTTCTTTTTTAAAAATAAACAATTTCTACTGCCCTTACTGCAATGGAAAAATTAATAGGAGGGCCTGGCTCATCAGTGGTGAACCCTCTCAGCGGTTTCGCCAGTTTAATCTACCATACCGCTGTTATATTGCATTTTTGGAACTTCCTTTTATAGTGTTACTGATGCTAGACTCTTGGAATGGGTATTTTAGATGAACTATGGACATAAGCTTTGAGGTCAGTGGAATTACATATAATTATAAATATGTATTATATATATGGGTAGGTGTTATTTCCACACCAGGACAGTTGTTGTATGTCCTATAGGTTCTTTGACAACTGGATGTATTGTCATTCCTTTATATTTTTTTGTTCTAAGTCTTAATTATTAAAAAAAACATATTTATATAAACAATAATTACATTGGTCAATAATCAAATCTATATAGAGCATATTATATTACACTTATTGCGATGAAAAAATATTGGGAGAGCTTGGATCATCAGTGGTGAACACTCCTATAGTTTTTTCATCGCAGTAAGGACAGTAGAAGTTTGATTTATTTATGAAAAGAGGCCTTCGCGTCTTGATGTTTTCATTTTCATTTGATGGCGTGATGAAAAAGGTCACGTGGAGAGGTAAACATAAACAAATTTTATTCTCTGTAACGGTCTACCTTGAATTTGAAGCTACGTGCATTTATATAGAAACGACACAAAGCCAAACTATGTAAATCTATATAAAAAACTCAAAATTATGTAATTTATAATACAATATAAGGCGGCTTATGATTGTAGAACGACATTTGAAAATTATCCCGCATGTGTTTCTTTTGAACGGAATTTATTTTAAGGAGAAATAACGATTATTTCTAACCTTAGGGATGAGGTATGAAAGGATGAATTGTGAAGAGTAATGATAAACGGAAAAATAAAAGTGTCCAGTGATGGGAATCGAACCCACAGTGTTCCGCTTACCCGGCAGATGCCATGTCCACTAGGCTACCTGTTGGGTTCGATTCCCATCCCTGGACACTTTATTTTTACATTTATCATTACCCTTCACAATTTATCCTTTCATATTTCGACTCTAAGGTTAGAAATAATCGTTATTTCTCTTCAAAATAAATTTTGATTTTTCGTTCAAAAGAAACACATGCGGGATAATTGTCAAATGTCGTTTTACAAAATTATGTAAAAAAAAAAACTACGTTACAATATGGATTGCACGTTATTGCTATGTCTTAATTTATTTATGGATTGCTCTATTTTCAAAAACACACACACACACACAAAAACCTTCATTAAGACACACAGGTCTTACAGAGGATTATCCTTGGGATTACAAGACGGAGAAACCTATGAAAGTGGGAAATATACAAAGGGGTAAAAATGGAGAAAGATCATATACACATGGTAAATATATACAGATTGTTATTTGAATAATCCTATGGAAAATAAGAATATGGATTTGGAAAAATAAAAATAAAAAATGTTTTGGAAATATGGGTGGGAGAAGTGGAGAGAGAAAAGAGGAAAAAAACAGGTATTTACATATGGAACATACATATAATGGAACAAGTCAATTTAAGTTCTTCTGCTCACACAGCACAGGTGGACCATGGCTTTTTTCAGGAAATCTTTACGAGATTTTCCAGGAAAATCCGAGTGTTCAGAGTTGCAAGGTAAACACCGTATTTTCAAAAACATGTTTATATATATATATTATATAATCTAAAAATATTATATAATCTAAAAACCTCAAATATTTCTATATTTTAAAAAATATATACTTTATTTTATTCATTGATAATTTTATTTTTTGTTATCATCGTTTTTAGAAAGACTTTCAGTTTTAGTTGTTTAGTTTAGTTGTATAATTTTGTTGTAAATATGCGTAGTTAACCAATCAATCCTTTTAAATCACTAATATAGGATTAAATTATAAATTCTATATAATGTGAAACTAACAAATGTGTAATCTTTCCTCAAGTAATTGAAAATAAAAGCTACTTGACGGTAAATAATTATCTTTTTTTATCACGACTGCACCTCAACCCTTTATCTTATCGATCCTTTGTCTTATCAACCCTTTATCAACAACAACAAACTTATTCATAACAATAAGTCGACAGGATTACCTGAATTTTCAACCTAATTGCTCTATAAATTATTCAAATTTTATAAACTATTTTTACAAAATGTCTCGCAAACAAAGGAATGTAGAACACGCCATGACGCCAAATCCAAATACTATAGAAATACCGAAATTTAATGGTCAAAATTTAAACATAATATCTTGGCTCAAATTCTTTAACAAAAAATGTTTACAGAAGCATCTTGATGAAGATTTTAAACAAAATAATATTTCAAATTATCTCGAGGGAGAAGCATTCAGTTATTACATAGAAGAACTACAAGATATATATAATTGGGGAGAAATAGAACAAAAATTAACATCATATTTTACAATAAATGATTCAAATTTATTTAGTAGGTTTCTAAATTTAAAATATAATGATAATAATGATCTTGAACAATATTTTAAAGAAAAATCTGCCTTAGCCAATAAACTTAATCTTGAAAAAACACTTTTACTAGAAGCACTTACAGATGGAATGCCAGATCACCTAAAAAATATCTAATAGCTGCAAGAGTACAAGAACCTTCAGAATGGTATAAAATCACAACCCAATTAAAATTATCAACAAATAAAGAAGAAGAACCCCAACAACCCTCTACCAGTACAAGCACTCCAGTAAAAAGATTCAACTCCAACTCCTCCAAAGCTCATCAATATCAGCCTTTTCCCAGGACAGCAGCAGCAACTCACCACCAGCAAGAACCCTACAAATCCATAAACCAGCCTCCATACCCCTGCAAGATATGTGCATCTCACCAGCTACCCAACCAGATCCATTTCCATAGAGACTGCCCACTTAAGAACAATACTCATCCGAAGCGCATCAACCCAGGTAGAACATTATTACTTTTCTCTGTATTTATTAACCAAATATCCTTACCCTGTGTACTTGACACTGCATCATCTATTTCCATTATACCTTTAAAATACTTAAACCATATTTATTATAAAATTTTAGATAATTCCCCAAAAGAAAGAATAGGTCAGGTAGAAGGATTTAGTTACCCATTATACAAAATATTAGTTAGGCTTAGCTTAGGTAAAATTACAAAGTATCAAGAAATGTTTTTTTTTTTTTTGTGATAGTCCAATAGAATATCTTATTTTAGGTTTACCAACATTTTATTTATTTAAATTACAAATAGATTTCTCAAAAAACCTTCTTTTCCAAAATTATAAATTCTTGTATTCTTTTAATCCAAAAACTGATAATCAGAAGTCATATGCTACCACCCTATGTATTCCAGACCCATACTATGTTAAAAATTCATCTCTTTTAAATATTAACCCATTGTGTAATTTCAATTCTTTTGATATACCAAATAGAAATGTTAAACTTATAGATCCTAATTCAAATCCCATTATTGATTCTAACTCATTTCACCGTATGCGACAACCGGATTCTATAACAAATTATAATTCATATTTAGACTTTAGTAAAGTAGATATTAATCCAAATTTCTCAAATCAAACAATTTCAGATATATTGCATAAATATAAGAATGTTTTCTCTAAACACAATTTTGATATAGGACACATAAAGACTAACCCAATTTGCATATCTCTTTTAGATAATATTCCCATAGCACAAAAGCCATATAGGACATATTTTTACAATAATGCTGAAATACAAAAACAAATAACTGAATTATTAAAATATGTTATTATTAGGCCCTCATCTAGCCCCTATAGTTCTCCTGCATTATTAGTGAATAAAAAATCTGATGCCCCAAATCACCCCACAAGACTCTGTATAGATTATAGGAAACTTAATCAAAAAACAGTTCCAGAACATACCCCAATTCCACTTATAGAACAAATTATAGATAGGTTATCACAGTCAAAAATATACACTATTCTAGATGTTAAAAATGCATACTGGCATATAACCATAGATGAAAAAGATAGACATAAAACTTCCTTTGTAACACAATTAGGATGTTATGAATGGAACAGACTTCCATATGGTCTAAAAAATGCACCTTCACAATTTGAAAGGATTATGAAGTCAGTTTTCACTAAGCATAATATACACTATGCCTTAAATTATTTTGATGATATTATTATACACTCTAAAACTTATGAAGAACACATTAAACATTTAGATGACATATTAGGTATATTCGAACAAGAGGATATAAAGCTGAATCTCAATAAATGCAAATTTTTACAAAAAGAAATACAATTTTTAGGATACACTATTAACTCAGGAAAATATACACCAAATAACACAAATATTGAAGCAATTTTAAAATTAAATAGACCATATAATATTAAAACCTTACAGAGATTTTTAGGCACCATAAATATTTATAATAAATTTATTCCCCATTATGCGCAAATTAGGGCACCTTTGAATGAACTTTTGTTAAAAAATGCTCCTTGGCTATGGAGTGTGAAACATGAACAAGCCTTCCAAACACTTAAAAATTCACTCATATCACAACCTGTACTATATATTTATGACCCATCAAAACCATGTCATTTATTCACAGACGCGTCAAGTCTAGGAGTAGCAGGAGTTCTTAAACAACCAGATGAACAAGGCATTTTACACCCCATAGGTTACTTTTCAAGAAAACTTCACCCATATGAACAGAATTATACTGCCTCAGAAATTGAAACATTAGCTATCATTAATTCAGTACAAAGATTTCACACATACCTACACAACATACATTTTACTTTGCACACAGATCACTTACCTTTAAAATGGATCAAAAATGTAAAAAACCCACAAGGTAGATTATTTAGATGGTCTTTAATCCTATCTCAATATAGCTTTGACATTAAACATATTAAAGGATTAAATAATATAGAAGCAGACATGCTGTCAAGAGCACCTGTCTCATTTTACCTAACATATAATGAGTTAAAAGAACACCAATCCACAGAACAAATTAGTAGTGCTAAAATTAAAATTCAAAATGGCCTTTATATGATTAACAAGAAGGGTTTTAAAAGAGCTTATGTACCACAAACACTAAGACACAAATTATTAAGCAAAGTACATACAAAGCATGGACATATTGGAACAACTCAAATGACTAAAATAATTTCTCCATACTATTATTGGCCACATATGACTAGGGATATTGCTAATTACACCAAACATTGTGAAACTTGCCAGTTTAATAAATCTAGGGATAACAGAATTGTTTATGGACCACTACAACAGATGCCAATAGCCACACACCCAAATCACATTTTTTCTCTAGATACATTGGGCGGGTTACATAATTATGGGACAACTAGACACAGTATCCATATGATAGTAGATCATCACAGTAGATTCCTTTGGGCTTTTCCAACAAAATCTGTATCAACTGATTCTTATATAACTTGTTTGAGAAATTTATTCCAAATTAATAAGCCTGAAATATTAATAACTGATAGAAATGCAGCTTTTCTTAGCAGAAAATTTAAACACTTTTTAGAAAGAAATAATGTTAAGCATCTACTCACCAGTTCCCATCATCCAGAAACAAATGCAAAAGTAGAAAGACTAAATTCCACTATCATTAATAGGTTAAGATGTGAATATAATGCTAATTTAAAGATTCCTTGGACAAAATATATTCCTAAAATTACTGAAAGCTATAATGAAACAGTACATACCACAACAGGCTTTACACCTAAATTCTTATACTATGGAATACAACCACAGTATATAGAACATGACACAGAAACACATACACCAATAGAAAAGGCAAGAAAATTAGCCATTGAAAGAACCATAAAATCCCATGAACACAGCAAACAACTTTATGATATTAAACACCCAGAACCCATTTTTAAAGAAGGAGATCAGGTATTAGTAAAAACCTTTATTTATCCAAACACTGGTAAATTAACACAAAGATATATAGGCCCATTTACAATTTTAAAACAACTTTCTCCAGTCACATATGAAATTAATAAACCCAATTTACCCCAAAGAAAACAAACAGAAATTATACACTCCAATAAGCTTAAATTATTTTACCCATAAACAGACTTTTTACTTCACTATAGCATTAACATAGAAAATGACTCAATAGCAAATCAAAATTCTAACACAAAGTTAATAGATATTGATGATAAACCATGTTTTTTACAGGAAGGCCATATTTTGGACATGGACAATGAAGAACAAATATCAGCACCAATTCTTAAGCCTTCACAAATAACTTAATGTCACTCCATATATCTATTAGCGTTTCATTACTCAACCATGTAAAAATAACATTTTCTACTGCTTTTGATACTTTGAAGTGTAACTACCATAATGTCATAATTATTCAAATTTTAAATACCTTTTTTACTTCATATCCATTGTGCTATATATCGCCAATTAATACTTTTTATATATACTTTTATTATAATTTCATAATTATATAAATTATTTGTAAACAAACTTTCTTTTGTTTATTTTGAAAAAATGTGCGTATTGATTTTTATTGTTTCATTTTTAATTATTTCTATAGATTTATTGTTTTCATTTAATTAATTATTTTTAATTACCAATTTTATTTTAAAATTTTAATATTTTAAAATCTTTTTCACAGGGGGGAAATATTATATAATCTAAAAATATTATATAATCTAAAAACCTCAAATATTTCTATATTTTAAAAAATATATACTTTATTTTATTCATTGATAATTTTATTTTTTGTTATCATCGTTTTTAGAAAGACTTTCAGTTTTAGTTGTTTAGTTTAGTTGTATAATTTTGTTGTAAATATGCGTAGTTAACCAATCAATCCTTTTAAATCACTAATATAGGATTAAATTATAAATTCTATATAATGTGAAACTAACAAATGTGTAATCTTTCCTCAAGTAATTGAAAATAAAAGCTACTTGACGGTAAATAATTATCTTTTTTTATCACGACTGCACCTCAACCCTTTATCTTATCGATCCTTTGTCTTATCAACCCTTTATCAACAACAACAAACTTATTCATAACATATATATATATATATATATATATATATATATATATATATATATATATATATATATAAAGTTGTTTTTGTTTCAATTAATAATTGTGTTATTAGAGATTCGTCTCTTATGAAATTCCCAAAAGATTAATTTATATCAAAAGAAAATGAATTATTTTTAACAAAACTTCCGTCTCAAGCCACATTTCTATTATTTAGGTAAGCTGTCTTACCTGGAATTTAGAAATAAAGACATTGAATTTAATTGACTTAAGTTTTGAATTTCATCTATTTTTCTCAACTCAAATTTCCTGTTAATTGTTGATTTGTTATTGTTAATTATAATTCTTGGGGAATAAAATTTGTAAATATTAATTTTATTGTTTTTGATAATAGAATATAACGTATAGAATAATTTATAAGGCTTTTTATTGAATTTATTAAAAATTATAAATATAAAGAGATAGAGAGAGAGGATAGATTTACATAATTGATTTATAGAAATTTGAAACTATTATAGACGTGAAAAAATAGTACAAATGTAATATTGTACTGGAATAAGGTGCATAAATTAAGAAAAAGGCATCTCCTTATTATAGACGTGTAAGATTCTTTTTGAAATTAAACAATTTCTACTGCTCTTACTGCAAGGGAAAAATTAATGCGAGTGCCTGGCTCATCATTTATGAACGTCTATAATAGTTCTTGAAAATATAGATATTTCGGCCAGTAAATCTTTTTATTACCTCGACGTTTCGACACAAATCTTTTGTCTTCGTCAGGAGCAAACAAAAATTAAAACATTTAGCAAGGCGTTAAAAATTGTTCTAAGGTTCAAAAAGCGTTCTCACGTGGTATTTCAAATTCAAATTTCAAAAAATTGAAATATCGCGTGAGAACGCCCTTGTAGCCTTAGAATAATTTCTAACGCTTTGCTAAATGTTTTAATTTTTGTTTGCTCCTGACGAAGACAAAAGATTTGTATCGAAACGTCGAGGTAATAAAAAGATTTACAGGCCGAAGTATCTTTATTTTCAAGAACTATGAATGCCGGCCAGGCAGCCTCTATCTTTACGTCTATAATAGTTTCAATTTTTGATAACAGATGGCGCGCTAATGCATCATGATATAATTGATTCACATAAAATAAATTTACATAGAATGAATATGTAAAAGAGGACTCCTCACGGGTTTTTGCTTCTGTCTCCTGTAATGTCCTTACCACATTTCACATAACAAACACGAATTTTTCACATTAGTTGACAGGATCCAGAGGCCCCGTGGGGAGTAGATCAGGAAGGAAAGAGAAAATATCCGAGGACTACCCTGGGAACAAATGGTGTTGAAACCATCTCGGTGAAAACTGTTCCTTGATCATCACATCCAGCCGTTTTCAAACCGATTTGAGAAAGATAAATCCCCTAGGGGAGAATGAAGACACTTGTTAACCAAGGGGGTTTTAACCCGGCTATCTTCCCTTCTACTCCCACACAGGCCATTTTATTTATATATTTCCAAATATTATCACATTCTATATACAGTTACGAGCGTCATTCCTCATCGGCCTCTGTCACCGTTTGCTTTTTTTTTGGAATGGCGCCCTTCTATTGGTTGGCTACGGTCACGCCACCTTTGCCCCCCCATCATGCCTCCCCCACTCGCTCTTTCGTTTTTGTAACTATTGGTTTGGAGCGGGTCGCTCTTTAAATAAATGCATATATTAGTTAATAACTAAATGGAATCCTCTCTTTCCTTTTCCCAGTATGAGACGCCTACGGAAGCCAACAGTACATAGACAGATAAAGCACATAGGCTATAGTTATCAACTAATAAATGCATTTATTAAAGGCGCCAAATTTATAATTGTAACAAATAGGATTTGAATAAAAACATTCAATCGGGTAAAACACGAGGGGTGCCCGGGTCATTCGGCTAGTATATATATATATGAAAGAGCGCCATCTAGTGGAACAAAAATCAACTAAAAGTTGAATTCGGCATGTTCTATAATATTGTGGTGTGAAGAAATAATTTATATTTTATTATTTAATTTAATTATTCAATGAAAATATTTGAAACAGATTTATTATTTGTAAAATCATCATTTAGTTACCTAGAGCTTGCTTGCTCGATATTCTCTAGCTGTAGATAGTTGGGTTGATTTGTTAATAATTGTCGACTGGTCGTGATGACGTCATCAATAAATACTTTTACATAAATTTATTACATATACTTTGTCATCTTAAGATATTCGAAGACTCGAATTCTACGCTACAATATGAGCTCGAATACTGTATTGGACGATTCTGCTTATATATGCTACACTGAAGGATGGAATCTTAGAAATGGTTTTCAAGAAAACTATGGACATAAGCTTATAGGACAGTAGAATTACATTCAAATATTTGCATCGAGGAATGCTCTTCCGCAAACAATAAAGACAAGGTCATTAATTTATGTCTAACTGACCTGGTCTTTATTGTTTGCGGAAGAGCATTGCTCAATGCAAATATTAGAATGTAATTCTACTGTCCTATAAGCTTATGTCCATAGTTTTCTTGAAAACCATTTCTGAGATTCCATCCTTCAAGGCTGCGTATATAAGCAGAATCGTCCAATACAGTATTAGAGCTCTGAGAAGCGGTCTGGTGGATTAAATTGGCGAAACCGCTGGGAGGGTTCACCACTGATGAACCAAGCCCTCCCAATATATTTTTTTCATCGCAGTAAGGACAGTAGAAGTTTGTATTATGTATAAAAGAAACATTCGTGCTTTTAAATCCTTTCATTTTAAATGTATAGATGGTGGGTTATTGTTTTGTGTTAATATATATATATTGTGTGCGTGCATGCGTGTATGTAAATGTGTTTGAATAAACCTAATCTAACCGCCGAAGAAAAATAACATTTTTAGACAATCTTTGATTATAGTGTATTCTGCAATTCTCCCATTTGAGCCAGAACAATCAGTATATATTGTTGCATCATGATTAATGCGCGTATTTTAAAAATTATTTATAATATTATTTTTAATATATTTAAAATTTAAATTATATATTTATTTATTTTATAAAACAGAATATTATTATAAAATATTATGTACTATAAAACATTTATATTTTGATACACTAAATACCCAACCTGCTTTAAACTTTGATGTGATAAATAAAGAGATATTCTGGGTGCTACCTAAAACTATAGTTGTCTTATTATTGACTGGTTTAACCTTGTAGAATGGTTGAGACATGTTCTGGAAAGATGCAAGACATGTCTGAGGAGAGAATCAAGACTGTAGAATCTGCCAAAACGCAGCCTGGTGCAACTATATCCAAGTCAGCATGGATGGTATAAAAGCCATGACGTTGCGGAATGTTACATCTAATGATTTGAAATTCTCCCTAAATCCCAGCGTCTAATTGATAACTTACTTAATTGGCTTCTCTGTGACAAATGGAGGACCTACTAATGAGACGGGTCTACAAGCTCATCAATCTAATGGCTCACCTAATTCTTCGGGGGACTCTCTTTTGGGGATGTATGACATATATATATATATATATATTATGAAAAAGGCTTCTCCTTATCGTGCAACTGAAAGTTGCTGATACCATGCGACATCTATCAGAATAAATATAAACTATTCTCGTTGATTTTTAATTATTCCAGAATTGGCCAAATACCCATTTTTGATTAATAAAGAATAACCTAACCACGGACGCGTTTCGGGCTATTGGCCCTCATCAGCATGGTGCAAGCTGTATCTCAACGACTAAAATATTGGTCATTCAGGCATCTTGAAAAATCATGAAACAGAATAAATATGAAATGGTTATTTGGCCAATTCTGGAATAATTAAAAATCAACGAGAATAGTTGATATTTATTCCGATAGATGGCACAAACCATCAGCAACTTTCAGTTGCATGATAAGGAGATGCCTTTTTCATAATTTATGCACCTTATCCCAATACAATATCACATTTGTACTATTTTTTCATATACATATATTAATTTATTTAGAACTGGTAGACCAGTCATATCAAAAGACCACCTGAAAGACTATGTTGCTGATTGGGATGAAGAGGTGTAATATATAATATGTTTATATGGTTTTGACCAAGGACTTGGTTGTTGTTGTGTGATGTAATCAATATATAGCGTGAGATGTTTTTAGTTCTTATGATAATTCTGTAATAATATTATACAAATATATAACATACAATATATTTTAATAGAAACTACATTACCTAAGATTATTGAATATTAGGTAGAAGATAACATAACAGAATTTATAGCCATATTTTTATAATTTGATATATAACCTTTTTAACCTAAAACAATAGATTGGGTATGAGAAAGCAAAGAATTATCAATAGCAACTGCCTAAAATATCTCCAAGCAAATCATATTTATTCTGCCAAGAGACTAGGTCTCGCTCTGGTATGCGGAACAAACAAAATATGCAAATTAGCCTCCCCTAAAATTAATTTTCATATTCTTCTGGTTGAAACTGTGACAGCATATTTTACATATACCTGAATTCCATATAAAGTTAAGATATTAAAGGATAGGTGACAAATATTATGGAAACGTCTGCTGAGTAAACGCATTATGCAAATCAACTTCCTATCGGTCTAATTTGCATATGCCGTGGTTAAAACTGTAACAGCAATATTTCTACCATACACGAATTCCATATAAAGTTATGATATCAAAGGATAGGTGACAAATATTAATGGAAACGTCTGCTGAGAAAAAGCATTATGCAAATCAACTTCCTATCGGTCTAATTTGCATATTATGCTTGTTAAAACCGCGATAGCAACATTCTCCAATACACAAATTCCATATAAAGTTAAGATATGATAGGATAGGTCACAAATATTAATGGAAACGTCTACCGAGAAAACGATTTATGCAAATCAACTTCTTATCGGTCTAATTTGCATATTATGCTTGTTAAAACCGCGATAGCAGCATTCTCCAATACACAAATTCCATATAGAGTTAAGATATTAAAGGATAGGTCACAAATATTAATGGAAACGTCTACCGAGAAAACGCATTATGCAAATCAGCTTCCTATCGATCTAATTTGCATATGCCGTGGTTAAAACTGCGACAGCAATATTTCTCCCATAAACGAATTCCATATAAAGATATTATAGGATAGGTCACAAATATTAATGGAAACGTCTGCTGAGAAAAAGCATTATGCAAATCAACTTCCTATCGGTCTAATTTGCATATTATGCTTGTTAAAACCGCGATAGCAACATTCTCCAATACACAAATTCCATATAGAGTTAATATATTAAAGGATAGGTCACAAATATTAATGGGAACGTCTACCGAGAAAACGCATTATGCAAATCAGCTTCCTATCGATCTAATTTGCATATGCCGTGGCTAAAACTGCGACAGCAATATTTCTCCCATACACGAATTCCATATAAAGATATAATAGGATAGGTGACAAATATTAATGGAAACGTCTGTCGAGCAAACACATTATGCAAATCAACTTCCTATAGGTCTAATTTGCATATTATGCTTGTTAAGACCGCGATAGCAACATTTCTCCAATAGACGAATTCCATTTAAATTTATGATATTAAAGGATAGGTCACAAATATTAATGGAAACGTCTACCGAGAAAACGCATTATGCAAATCAGCTTCCTATCGATCTAATTTGCATATACCGTGGTTAAAACTGCGACAGCAATATTTCTCCCATACACGAATTCCATATAAAGATATAATAGGATAGTTTACTAATATTAATGGAAACATCTGCCGAGCAAACACATTATGCAAATCAACTTCCTATAGGTCTAATTTGCATATTATGCTTGTTAAAACCGCAATAGCAATATTTCTCCAATAGACGAATTCCATATAAAGATATTAAAAGATAGGTGACAAATATTAATGGAAACGTCTTCCGAGCCAACGCTTTATGCAAATTATATCCTCCCATTGAACTAATTTGCATATCCTCCTGTCTGAAACTGTGACAGCGATAATTTCTCCTATACACCAATTCCATATAAAGTTAAAATTTGATATGAAAAATCGATATTTCATGTGTGGTATAGAATTTTATATATAGTTTTATATATCATTATATTTTGTAATTTTAATTTAATTTTAATATTATCATATGCTATACATATTCTATTTTATCCCATATATTATATAAGATATATTGGGTTTAACATCGTCTATGATTTTCCTTTCTTTTTTTAAATAAATAAACGTTGGATGGCTATCAATAAAGGATTTTTTAATTACAAAATATTTTATCACAATGAGTTGCTTTGTTTACATGATGAATATTTTTAAAGGGAAAAATTAGGATATTATAGGAAACTTAGGAAGTTATTTACTATACTACTGGGAAGGTTTCTGGTTTGAAATTGATTTGAAATAAATATTCTTTGCAATTTTATTTGCAAAATTTCTACATTCACTCGCAAGCAGCGCCTCTCGCGGTATATGGTGAAATTACTTTTATAAATTAAAAAATGCTAAAATATGTTCCAAGTATAATAAATTTAATATTTAATTTGAAGATTTAGTAATATAATATTCAAATGACGTTGTAAAAAAAAAACTTGGCATTTCATAAAAAGAAACTCATTGTGAGAAAATATTTTGTAATTTTAAAACTTTTTTCACAATTTTATCATGAATGGAAAGGATTTTAAAATTTACTATGAATCATACCTTTATTATTATTTATTTAGAAATGCCATTTTTACCTGTTACTTGGTAAATGTTTGCTAGACATTGTGGTTATAAAGAAAAATGTAATATTGATATTGAGGTTATTTTACAAAGTGGTTGAAATTATTTGAAGAGAGAGAGAGAGAAATATAACGAACGAAGACATTTAGACGCGAATGTTTATTTTCACAAATAAATCAAACTTCTACTGTCCTTACTGCGATGAAAAAAATATTGGGAGGGCTTGGCTCATCAGTGGTGAACCCTCCCAGCGGTTTCGCCAATTTTTAATCTACCAGACCGCTTCTTTAGATCTCTAATACTGTATTGGATCATTCTGCTTATATATGCTACACTGAAGGAAGGAAAGGGTAAAAAAGCAGAATGATCCAATACATTATTAGAGCTCTATAGAAGCGGTCTGGTAGATTGAATTGGTGAAACTGCTGTGAGGGTTCATCACTGATGAGCCAATCTCTCCAAATATTTTTCATCGCAGTAAGGACAGTAGAAGTTTGATTTATTTGTGAAAAGAAACATTCGTGTCTTAATGTCTTCATTGGTTATACAGAGGGTGTTTCCTTTCAAATGAAACGATTTCAAACGTCCGTTAGAACTTTATTTTTCGAACGTGAATTTTTTTCATGTGTTCTATGTGCTTCCCCTTCTTCTTGGCTATCTCCCTGCATCGGACTTTCCAAGCTGCGAACACTTCCTTGACTTTGGAGAGCGAAACATTCGACCACTCCTCTTGTGCGGCTTTCCAAAGTCCGGCCTCAGTTTTGGGACGTCGGTTGAAGAGCCGTTGTTTCAACATACCGAACCCGTAAAAATCCAGTGGGCTGGCGTCGGGAGACTTCACTGGAATGTCCGAGTTCCTGATAAAATTTAGGCCTAGGGTGTCCTTCATTTCTTGTAGGAACTGTTGGGTTTTGTTGGAGGTATGGGAAGAGGCTTTGTCGTGATGAAGGAACACTTTGTCCATTTCCCCTGGGTAAAGGTCCTTCAGTTGTTCGATGACAGGTTTCAGAACGCATTCTATATAGAATTCTGAGTTCACCTTCACCTTCGATGGAACCTTTATGAGCGGAAGGACTCCACGGCCAGTCATTACCCCGACAACCATGAAACCTTTAAGGAAAGTTTCGGAGCATTGGTGAACCCAATTATCCGGGACCTGATTGCCTCTTTTGATGTAACAGATCTTCCGGATTCCATTGCAATACGTCACATACATCCATGCTTCGTCCAATGTTGCAGTATATTCCGATCTGGAACCGGCCAGGTGTTCCTCGTAGAGCTTCCGGGCATTCGTTGCACGGTTTTTCATGTGGAAAGGGGTGAGCTTGTGAACCTTGCCTTTTCGTCGGGTATCCAGTTCCAAATCTTTGTGAATGATGTTATTTATCGTTTTTAGCGATGTTCCACACATTCTGGAAAGTTGGCGCTGAGATGGTGGATTTTCAGTAGTTGCTAGCCGCTTTACCTTGGAAACCGTGGCGGGGGTCCGCACCGGACGTGGTCGATCGACTTGAAATTTTTGCCCATTGGATTCAGCTTCCCTTTTCTTTCCGATGCCATTTACTACCCTACATATTGTAGCTTTGCCAACATCTAGTCCTTCTGCTTTTAGCTTTTTCACTATGACGCTATAACTGTTTCCTTCTTTGGAAAGCCGCACAAGAGGAGTGGTCGAATGTTTCGCTCTCCAAAGTCAAGGAAGTGTTCGCAGCTTGGAAAGTCCGATGCAGGGAGATAGCCAAGAAGAAGGGGAAGCACATAGAACACATGAAAAAAATTCACGTTCGAAAAATAAAGTTCTAACGGACGTTTGAAATCGTTTCATTTGAAAGGAAACACCCTCCGTATATCAATTACATTTATTTTATTTCCAAAGCGCTATATCCCGCAAAGGATACTTGCGCCAAACAAGGAGAAAAGTTTATTTACATAAGTTATTTACATTATTCAACGCATGAAAACATTAGAGATCCAGATTTTGTAGAAAGTTTAGAATGTATTTACAAAATGAATTGAACTTTAAATATGATTTTTTATCGGAAATCAAATCGTTAAGTTCACAAACAACTATTTCATTCTTCATTTTAAAATCTTGAAAGGCTGGGCAATCGATCAGTAGATGTCTTGAGGTATTGGTTATATATAGATGGCGTGTTATTGGTTTGTATTAAGAGATAGAAATATATATGCAAATATATATTTAGCACTTTTTGATTGAAGAATATCTGTGGTTCGTTACCCCAGTTGTTTTATGGACAAGTATATGACGTGTAAAAGCCGATGCTTGGTTCCGTTGTTAAATCTTGCTGTTAAATATTGTATAAATTTATATATTGATACATTCAGAATTTTCATCTCAAATTTAACAATATGAATTTGATTATACTCATTGTTCACGTTTACTCTTCATTATTTACTACAGAGACAGATATTTATAACCCAGGTTCCTGGAACGCAGAGCGTGTACTATACCCTCGGTTATTTACTACATATAATTCTTTATACAGTTACGAGCGTCATGCGTGGCCTCTGTCACGGTTTGCTTTTTTTTTTTTTGGAATGGCGCCCTCCTATTGGTCGGCTACGATCACGCCACCTTTGCCCCCCCCCCCCTCCCCCCCATTTCTGTAACTATTGTGTTGGAGCGGGTCGCTCCTTAAATAAATGCATATATTAGTTAATAACCAAATGGAATCCTCTCTTTCTTTTCCCAGTAAGAGACGCCTACGGAAGCCAACAGTACATAGACAGATAAAGCACATAGGCTATAGTTATTAACTAAAATATGCATTTATTAAAGGCGCCAATTTATAATTGTAACAAATAGTATTTGAATCAAAACATTCAATCGGGTAAAACACGGGCGTTGCCCGGGTCATTCGGCTAGTATATATATATCCATAGAAGCATAGGGCACTTCTCCCGTCAAAATAAACGTCAAAAACTGACGCCATCTATTGACCGTCGCCGCAAAATAGCGGCCTCGGGTCGGTGACAAAGCCACAACACCAGCTTTGGCAAATTGATTATTGATAATTGGCAAAATATATAATTTATAAATAGTTTATATATAGAAATTTCTTAATAGCAAACCAAATATTTAACGTTATAAATACCAAAAAAAAAAATTATATCTTAGAAGAAAAAAAAAACTCATCAATCTATTTAAAAAAAACCTCGATCCTAAAAAAAAAAGAATTAAAAAAAAAACAAAGTTTGCATCTCATTAAATTTTACTTAGTAGCTTCGCCAACAAAGAAAAAAAACTATCACCCCAAAAAATTCAAAGAAAAAAAATATATATTAAAAAAAAAAAATGGCGACAGGAGCATTAATGAAGGTTATCCATAATGGGGCAGACGGCTAATAGCTTGTCGTTCTATTAGAAGGCAAACCTGAGCGCTCCGTTGGGAAGGGGATAAGCCCACCATCGTCAATCCAATATGGAGTCACACCTCACCGCCAAAATGGAATTGCAGACGATACTTTCATTAGGTTAGTGGCGCCATTTTGGATTTAAAGAGATCATATCCATCTTTAAATGGGACTTCAGTGAATTTTTATTTTTTTATTATTTCCCTTTTTCAGCTCATTCACTTTCTTCTAAATAGCGTCTTTCTTTTTTATATTTAGAAGTATATTGCATTCTTGTCTCTTTTTTTGTCATTTTTCGTTTAATAGAAATTATATAACATAGGTGTATATTTTGTCAATAGAATTTAATGTATTGGTAGCGAGAGATATATCTAAAAAACACGATACTTTTTATCATTTTGACAAATATTTTGTGAGAAAAAATATAGTATAGAAATGAAATTGTACAGGATATATGGTAACCTTTGTTGAAATAAAATTGTTGATGGTTTGCGCCATCTATCTGAATAAATTTTAACTATTCGTCGATTGTTTTCTTACTTTCCAGAATACTAGAAAATACTTTTTTAAGTATATATTTATTGTATATATTGATTTTAATTACAACAATACATTTTTTTCTGATCTAACAAGCTTTCGGAGTATCTCCTCTTTATCAACTAATCATTTAATATAATCGTCTCAATAATTTTACTTGATAAAGGGAAATCCTCGAAAGCTTGTCAAGTCATAAATTTAAAAATTTATTATTTAAAAAAATCACCGTTTTACTTAGAACCATCTAGTGATGAAAATTCTAAATATATTTTAACGCAATTTTTTTTTCTTTTAAAATATATAAATTAAAATAATTTCTATAGCCTTTATCCTGCAATGAGTAAAATTGAAAGAGGTGAAGCATGACTTATCAGTGGTGAATCCTCCCAGCGGTTTCGCTATTGTAGCGGTCTGGTAGATTAAAATGGCGAAACTGCTGAGAGGGTTTAACACTGATGAGCCATGCCTTCTCTCTTTCAATATATAATCAAGACAGGATAAAGGCTGTAAAAATAATTTCAATTTTATATATATATTTTTTAAAAAGATAGGTAGCATTAAAGTGAAATATGTTTATAATTTCCATACCTATTATTATATTACAAATGAAAACACCAAAACGCGAATGTTTCTTTTAACAAATAAATCAAAATTCTACTATCCTTACTGCGATGAAAAAAATATTGGGAAGGCTTGGCTTATCAGTGGTGAACCCTCCCAGTGGTTTCGTCAATTTAATCTACCAGACCGCTTCTTTGGAGCTCTAATACTGTATTGGATCATTCTGCTTTTATATGTTACACTGAAGTGTGGAATCTTAGAGATGTTATTTAAGTAAACTATGAACATAAGCTTTTAGGACAGTAGAATTACATATAAATATTTGTATTGATTAATGCTCTTCCGCAAACAATAAGGACAAGGTCATTTAGACATAAATTAATAGTTAGCAATAACGCACCATTTATATAATACACATGAAAACACCAAAACGCGATTTTTTCTTCTCACAAATAAATCGAACTTCTACTGTCCTTACTGCGATGAAAGCTTATGTCCATAGTTTGCTTAAATAACATTTCTAAGATTCCATCCTTCAGTGTAGCATACAAAAGCAGAATGATCCAATACAGTATTAGAGCTCTATAGAAGCGGTCTGGTAGATTAAATTGGCGAAACCGCTGGGAGAGTTCACCACTGATGAACCAAGCCCTCCCAATATTTTTTCATCGCAGTAAGGACAGTAGAAGTTTGTTTTATTTATGAAAAGAAACATTCGCGTCTTAATGTTTTCATTTGTTATAAATAGATGGCGTGTTATTGCTTTGTATTAATAGCTATTATTGTAATGATAAAACTCTATAATGAAAAACTACAAATAAAAATAATTTGAAGAACGTGTTTGGAATATATATACAGCATATATTTAATACCTCAGCCATTCTCTCTCTCTCTCTATGTATATTTATCAATTCTATATTTTACATTTTTTTATCCTTATTTATTCATTATTATTTAATTTTATATATAGCCATACTAGCCGAATGACCAGGGCAACGCCCGTGTTTTACCCGATTGAATGTTTTTATTCAAATACTATTTGTTACAATTATAAATTGGCGCCTTAAAGTTAATACCTATAGTATATACCTATGTGCTTTATCTGTCTATGTACTGTTGGCTTTCCTAGGCGTCTCTTACTGGGAAAAAGAAAGAGAGGATTCCATTTGTTTATTAACTAATATATGCATTTATTTAAGGAGCGACCCGCTCCAACACAATAGTTACATAAACGATAAAGCGAGTGGGAGAGGGCATGATGGGGGGGTAAAGGTGGCGTGATCGTAGCCAACCAATAGGAGGGCGCCATTCCAAACAAAAAGCAAACGGTGACAGAGATGACTGATTAGGAATGACGCTCGTAACTGTATATAGAATATAAAATGGCCGGAACTGTTTACATTGTAAGGATCTCATGGATGTTAATATGGTTCACTATTTCTTCCAATGCCCTCTCTTAACAGAAAAAGTACTGAAATTTTCCCAAGCCCTAACTTTGGTCAATTTAGATACCAACACATATGTCAACTTCTCTCTTCAGCTCTGGATGATGAATTACTGATTGTTAGATACTTTAAGTTCTGCACAGAAGCTGGGCGCATGAGAAAGAATGCAGGGGAAAGGATACTGGAGGATGACCTATCTGTAAATAGGTAACTGAATGTGAGACAAACTTTATTTTGTTGTAAATGTTTCCTCTTCCCTCTCCTCTTGTTGATGTGTAAATACGGCGAATCCTATATGGGGCGGAATGCCCTAAATAAAGGCTTTTGTTGTTGTTGTGTATAGAAGTATATAATCATATATGAACGATGTAATAAAAAATTTCACCCTCAAACAATCTCTTTCTCTCTCCTGATAACATTCAAATTTGACCGAGGATAACAGAATACACCATGGATGAAGATTTTGTCGAGAAGTTATTTATCTACATTTATGGAAAAAAAGTTAAGGAAATGGAAAGTTTTTGATATCGAATCTTGAGAAATAAAAAATAGTTAAAAAAGACATTGTCCTGGATATGTTGTTGATTTTAACACAAAGCAATAACGCGCCATCTATACATATAAAATGAAAGGATTTAAAAGCACGAATGTTTCTTTTATACATAATACAAACTTCTACTGCCCTTACTGCGATGAAAAAAATATATTGAGAGGGCTTGGCTCATCAGTGGTGAACCCTCCCAGCGGTTTCGCCAATTTAATCTACCAGACCGCTTCTTTAGAGCTCTAATACTGTATTGGATCCTAAAAGCTTATATCCATAGTTTTCTTAAATACCATTTTTCTAAAATTCCACCCTTCAGTGTAGTATACAAAAGCAGAATCGTCCAATACAGTATTAGAGCTCTAAAGAAGCGGTCTGGTAGATTAAATTGGCGAAACCGCTGGGAGGGTTCACCACTGATGAGCCAAACCCTCCCAATATATTTTTTCATCGCAGTAAGGGCAGTATAAGTTTGTATTATGTATAAAAGAAACATTCGTGCTTTTAAATCCTTTCGTTGTTGATTTTGTTCAATTGTAAATGCAGAGATGGATATTTTCGCGGAGATAAATAAAACAAGGGTGAATTTTGGAATAATTAATTTATTACAAAAGTGGGTATTTACCTTTTTGTTCTCCAATAAAATTATATACAAGAGGTACAGTTAAACCTGTCTATAGCGTCTCCATCTCTATAGCGCCCCATTTTAAATATGTAGTACAATGCGATATATTTACATTAAAAGTAACCTGTCTATAGCAACCCCTCTCTATAGCACCATATTTTGGTGAGTCCCAAGAGGGGATGCTATAGACAGGTTTAACTGTATTTATAGGGAGAACAACTTATCCCAAGTTAAAATAATGAGAATGGTCAGCCACCGTCCCGTTTTCCGTGAATTAACTCCGTCTTTGCCGGTCCCAAGCCCAGATGAAAAAAGGAGGAGGGGGAGCAGTAACAAGCTCACTAAAAAAACCTGGGTTCAGCTAGCCCGGCTGATAGTACCCTGTAAGGGCTCCAGGGATACAGGATGAGCAGCATTTGTACTCCATGTTAGGAGCAGCTGCACATGGCGTCTGTTTCTCATATCAGAGGCAGCCATTTCTTTTGGAGCTAAGTCGGCCTTCCACTGAGTAGTGCCCCCGTTCTTAATGACAAAGTGTGGAGATAAAAAAAAGAAGAAGAACGTTTTTCTTATTTGCCGATAAGATTCCGAGAACCCCTCACACCTGTCCCCCCGGAGTACAGAGATGATTGACAGGTGTCCCATAGAGCTACTTGACAATATGTATTGTCGCGCTGTACCCTCCCGGTTCTTTGCAACAACAGTAACCGTCATCAAGACTTCTAACACTCCTCCTCTTTTATTGTCATTTCTACTACACATTACATATAACTAGAATAACAATTAACGGGTATTTACATTACGTTACCTCCTAGGGCCAATATAAACGTGTATTTACAAACATTTTTTCCAGGAAACAGGACTACAGCAGTCGGCAATTCCCACACCAGTTTCAGATTGGAAACAGGCGAAAGCGCCATCTATTGGCGGAGATTATAGGTGTTTTCAGGCCTTATAGGCGACAGTATTAAGAAATTCTTTGTTTCGAATGGTTACAATGTCGGGTTGTGGTGTCCGACAGTTGTTTGATACCAAGTGGACAGTCCGAAGTGATACATTCAGAGAACGCTCTCATTGGCTGAGATCACCAGACCAAATCAGCTAATTGTACAGTGGTCCATTACTTCAGGCATCCCAGACATTTAAATAATGGAGTTGTTGGCGCGCCACTAGCTTGCAGTTATTGATCGCATTCTGGCTGGAATCTTTGCTTGACCCCGTCTTAGATACATTCTTCCTTGGAAGGTAACTTTACAGCGTCTTTGATTGGAGGAGTCTTTGCTATAGGGTATCTTTTGTTAGACGGGGTCTTTGCTAACTGGAGCTTTAGGCCGTCTTTGATTGAAATAATCTTTGCTTGACCCTCCATTTTAGATACATTCTTCCTTGAAAGGTAACTTTACTGCGTCTTTGCTGGGGGGGAGATCTTTGCTAGACAGGGTCTTTGCTAGGGGGGGGATCTTTGCTAGACAGGGTCTTTGCTAGGGGGGATCTTTGCTAGACAGGGTCTTTGCAAGGGGGGATCTTTGCTAGACAGGGTCTTTGCTAGGGGGGGATCTTTGCTAGACAGGGTCTTTGCTAGGGGGGGATCTTTGCTAGACAGGGTCTTTGCAAGGGGGGATCTTTGCTAGACAGGGTCTTTGCTAGGGGGGGATCTTTGCTAGACAGGGTCTTTGCTAGGGGAGATCTTTGCTATAGACAGGGTCTTTGCTAGGAGGGATCTTTGCTAGACAGGGTCTTTGCTAGGGGGATCTTTGCTAGACAGGGTCTTTGCTAGAAGGGATCTTTGCTAGACAGGGTCTTTGCTAGGGGGGATCTTTGTTAGACAGGGTCTTTGCTAGACAGGGTCTTTGCTAGGGGAGATCTTTGCTAGAGAGGGTCTAGGGGGGATCTTTGCTAGACAGGGTCTTTGCTAGGGGGGATCTTTGCTAGACAGGGTCTTTGCTAGGGGGGATCTTTGCTAGACAGGGTCTTTGCTAGGAGGGATCTTTGCTAGACAGGGTCTTTGCAAGGGGGGATCTTTGCTAGACAGGGTCTTTGCTAGGGGGGATCTTTGCTAGACAGGGTCTTTGCTAGGGGAGATCTTTGCTAGACAGGGTCTTTGCTAGGGGGGATCTTTGCTAGACAGGGTCTTTGCTAGGGGGGATCTTTGCTAGACAGGGTCTTTGCTAGGGGAGATCTTTGCTAGACAGGGTCTAGGGGAGATCTTTGCTAGACAGGGTCTTTGCTAGGGGGGATCTTTGCTAGACAGGGTCTTTGCTAGGGGGGATCTTTGCTAGACAGGGTCTTTGCTAGGAGGGATCTTTGCTAGACAGGGTCTTTGCTAGGGGGGATCTTTGCTAGACAGGGTCTTTGCTAGGGGGGATCTTTGCTAGACAGGGTCTTTGCTAGGAGGGATCTTTGCTAGACAGGGTCTAGGGGGGATCTTTGCTAGACAGGGTCTAGGGGGGATCTTTGCTAGACAGGGTCTTTGCTAGAGGGGATCTTTGCTAGACAAGATCATCAGGGCATCTTTGCTTGAAGGAATCTTTGCTAAACGGGATCTTTACTACACAGAATATTTACGGCATCTATGCTTGAAGGAATCTTTGCTTGAAGAAATCTTCCCTCGAAGGCATCTTTACTCTACGTCATCTTTGCTTGACAGTATCTTCGCTTGACGATATCTTTGCTTGACGGTATCTTTGCTTGACGGTATCTTCGCTTGACGGTATCTTGGCTTGACGGTATCTTCGCTTGACGGTATCTTTGTTTTACGGTATCTTTGCTTGACGGTATCTTCGCTTGACGGTATCTTAGCTTGACGGTATCTTAGCTTGACGGTATCTTTGCTTGACGGTATCTTCGCTTGACGGTATCTTCGCTTGACGGTATCTTTGCTTGACGGTATCTTCGCTTGACGGTGTCTTCGCTTGATGGTATCTTTGCTTGCGGTATCTTTGCTTGACGGTATCTTCGCTTGACGGTATCTTTGCTTGGCGGTATCTTCGCTTGACGGTATCTTCGCTTGGCGGTATCTTTGCTTGACGATATCTTCGCTTGACGGTATCTTTGCTTGACGGTATCTTTGCTTGACGGTATCTTCTCTAGTCGATAAATTTCTCGGTAGAACCTTCGCTCGACGCAATAACTACAGAGACAGCTCTACCTTGTGTAGATTCTCATTGTAGACCTACTGGAGTCGTCCGTCTACAGCTCGAGATTGCTCCAGTTGAAACGTTTGTGGAACAAACACATCTACAAAATCTTTCTTTTACTTATATAAGTTTTATTTTATCCCTCTTCTCTTCTATGTTTAGTGCGAATCTTTATAAAACCATTTAGAATCGTTAGAAAAATCTGTTAAACACTATTTTGATTTTCAAACAGAAATAGTGTAGAATATTTTTTCTCTCTCGTTATATAATAAGTATTTAAAATATGTATAAGATAACGTGTATATAAAAATGCATTTAATATTAAATTGTTAAAGTGATAATCCTGTTGAAGGACTGACAAGTCCGAAAGCTTGAAAATAAAAAGTTGTACAAGAAACTTAACCCTGGAAGCTTTATTTATTTTATAATATTATTTAATTTAGAGAATTCTTTAGTAAACTATTTAGTCTTTAGAAAAGTATTTTAGTAAACCATTTAACATCTTTAGAAAACCGTTTAGTTTTTAAAAATTCTTCAGTAAACTATTTGTCTCTTTAGAACATTTTTAGTGAACATTTTAATCTTTACAAATTTCTTTAGTGAACCATTTGTCTTTAGAACATTTTAGTGTACTATTTCATCTTCAGAGAGGTCTCTAGAAAACCGTTTAGTTTTCAGAAAATTCTTTAGTAAACAATCTTTAGGTTAGTAAACCATTTCATCTTCAGAGAAGTCTCTAGAAAACCGTTTAGTTTTCAGAAAATTCTTTAGTAAACAATCTTTAGGTTAGTAAACCATTTCATCTTCAGAAAAGTCTCTAGAAAACCGTTTAGTTTTCAGAAAATTCTTTAGTAAACAATCTTTAGGTTAGTAAACCATTTCATCTTCAGAAAAGTCTCTAGAAAACCGTTTAGTTTTCAGAAAATTCTTTAGTAAACAATCTTTAGGTTAGTAAACCATTTCATCTTCAGAAAAGTCTCTAGAAAACCGTTTAGTTTTCAGAAAATTCTTTAGTAAACAATCTTTAGGTTAGTAAACCATTTCATCTTCAGAAAAGTCTCTAGAAAACCGTTTAGGTTTCAGAAAATTCTTTAGTAAACAATCTTTAGGTTAGTAAACCATTTCATCTTCAGAAAAGTCTCTAGAAAACCGTTTAGTTTTCAGAAAATTCTTTAGTAAACAATCTTTAGGTTAGTAAACCATTTCATCTTCAGAAAAGTCTCTAGAAAACCGTTTAGTTTTTAGAAATTTTGTTGGTAAACCATTTGGTCTTTATTTATTTATTTATTTATTTCAACACACAAAACGCGATATCCCGGCTAGGGAAAATTGCGTCGATTTACATTTTTTAAAACAGAAACAGTTATAAACATATTATACAAGAAAAAGTAATCAAAAATAAAAAAGAGAAACAATAATATATATTAGAAACCTGAACCTTTCAGGTTAGAAAGATAATGATAAATATCTCTACAAAGATAGTTAAACCTATGATAATTCTCTCTGCTATTTACAAATTGATATAGATCTACAAAATGTCTGTTGTCTAGCGGTGAATAAGAGTGGGCATTCCAGCAGTAGGTGTCTCGAGTCCTGGAATTCGTTGCCACAATGACAGCTAGAGTCTTCAACCGCTCAAATTTTTGATAATATTTGGTCTTTATATATAAAAATTTCTTTAGCGAGATTCATTTAGTTCACAGAAAAAATTATTAAGTAATTTACTCTATAGATTAGTCTTTGGAAAACCCTATTCACTCTTTAGAAAAATCTTAATAAAACATTTAATTTTTAGAAGCGTTCTTTCTCGATGCATCTAAGAGTTCATATTAAAGTTGCATATTGATAATTACATATTAATTTGCATATACATGACTCTAGTTGCATATAAAACGTCCGTCTCTAAGAGTCTAGGCAGTGTTACTAAACGCTGCTACCCGAGCTATAAAACGGCAGACGTTCGCCACCTTTATCGTCTGCCTATGACGTCATTTCCGGTGTCTGGTGAAGGCATCTTAATTAGATCGAACACCGTCGCTTCCTGTTCGGCTGTGGAGATTGGGGAGGGAATGGTGATGATGATAAGACTATGTCTTTGGCTATTGCCTTCCTGTGGTATATTTTACAGTGTTTGTTATACACACTTTCATTACGGGGAAAAAGCCCAAAGGGATAAACGCGATGTGTTTCTTTATTTAAAAGGCTGCGAGCTTTCGGACAATAACCTACTTCAACAAGCTAATACGCAAATACAAGAAGTAGAGAAGAAATTATGTATATCTACATGTAGATATTTGCATATATATAAATATCTAAAGAGACAAGGATCGCCTCTCCCGCCAAAATAGACGTCTAAAACCAGACGCCATCTATTGACCGTCGCCGCAATTAGCGGCCTCGGGTCGGTGACAAAGCAACAACACCAGCTTTGGCAAACTGAAAAGCGTCCACCTAGAGACCATGGTTTCGGGCTAATGGCCCTCGTCAGTCTAAGGCGGACTTTATTCCATGAGATCCACACGGGATTAATGTAATCTTGAAAATCTGCCAGTCCGCCCTAGACTGACGAGGGCCATTAGCCCGAAACCATGGTCTCTAGGTGGACGCTTTTCAGTTTACCAAAGCTGGTGTTGTGGCTTTGTCACCGACCCGAGACCGCTAGTTTACGGTGACGGTCAATAGATAGCGTCTGGTTTTAGACGTTTATTTTGGCGGGAGATCCGACCCTTGTTTCTTTAGATCAATATCCTCCGGGCAAAATTTCCATATATAGAAATAGATGGCCATAGATTTGGCACAGCCACTTTGTTGTTTGGCGATAAGCAGCGGCCTCTCCCAAAGGTCCTGTTTAGTAAATCTAGTGCAACATTGGACGATAAAGGTCAACAGTCCACTTACTCTGACATCACCATCAGCATAAAATTTTCTTAGAACATTTATAATATGATGCACTAGCGCGCCATCTGTTATCAAAATTCAAAACTATTTTAAAGGTGTAAGATTCTTTTTGATATTAAACAATTGCGGAAGAGCGATTGCTCGAAGCATATTATATATTTATAAATGTATGTAATTCTACTGTCCTCAAAGCTTATGTCCATAGTTCTTCTAAAATACCCATTCAAAGAGTCTATCAACAGTATCACTATAAAAGGAAGTTCCAAAAATGCAATATAACAGCGGTATGGTAGATTAAACTGGCGAAACCGCTGAGAGGGTTAACCACTGATGAGCCAGGCTCTCTCATTAATTTTTCCATTGCAGTAAGGGCAGTAGAAATTGTTTAATATCAAAAAGAATCTTACGCCTTTAAATAGTTTTGAATTTTGATAAAAATTTCTGTTTTTGTTTGAAAGCCCAGGGTAGTTAGGATTATAGTTAGGTAACCATGCTTCAAGATTCACTAGCGACCTCTGAGACCTTTCTTTAGTTCCGTCTCACCTTACCAGGTGCTGCCTCTATTAACCGAGGTAACCATGTTCCTATGTCTTCATTTATCTTCACGCTAATACACTCTGGCCCCATGACTGCATGTTGGATAAGGAGTCTACTTCAATGATGTCAGCTCCACATTGCACAAATATCTATATATATAAAAATGAATGTTTGTATGTTTGTCTGTTTGTCTGTTTGTTTGTTGGTTTGTATGTCCGGTATACAAATTCGCAGTAGTTCACTAATTCAAACCAAAATTTCCATACATAGGTAAAAGAATACGGGGAAGACGATAGGCTATTTTAAAAATATATAAATCAATTATTAAAACTATTTATTTTTAGTCAGAAAATGATGATGACGATATTGCTGTATCATCTTTGATTATTATATACATAATTATATCGGGAAAAATTCCAAAAAGCAGAGACCACGGGTGAAACCAGTTCATTATTTTGTACGCAGGAACAAAATTCTAACAGAAAAACATTCATTCGAGCAGAAAACAAAAGCCAGATCATCTTTCTATAAAAATATCGCTTCTCAGACACAAAGTTTGGAGCGGGACGTTTCACAAAAGTGACATCCACGGTGCCAATTTATAATTGTAACGAATATTATTTGAATAAGAACATTTAATCGGGTAAAACCCGGGCGTTGCCCGGGTCATTCGGCTAGTTTATCATAAAATAAATAAAGCTTCCAGGGTTAAGTTTCTTGTTCAACTTTTTATTTTCAAGCTTTTCGACTTGTCAGTCCTTCAACAGGAGTATCACTTTAACAACTTAATAATAAATACAATTTTTGTATATACAAATTATTATATACATATTTTAAATACCTACTATATATTGAGAGAAGAATATAATACATTATTTCTGTTTGAAAAACAAAATTTTTTAAATATACGTGCGTGGTGGATGATACGTGCTGGTTGAATGATATCTCGAGACTTCAAACTAAATTTAATAAATTCGTGAACTATTGTGTTATATATAGAAGACATTTATGGGGTAGTGTATTTGTTCATATTGTCTCGTAGGTTTCTGATATT
>CP092865.1:94775284-94815806 GCA_030710605.1 Cordylochernes scorpioides
TTTTAAATGTGGAATCACTGTTATATTTTGTCATATAGTTTTTACACTATATTAATTCATATGAGCTTGCTCTATTAAATATTTTTTATATATAATATAATATACAAATTAAATTATATTAGATATTCTAATATAAATAAAACTCCATACAGATTTTAATTATCTTTTATTGTTTGATTATGAAAAAGTAAATTATAAAAGTAATTTTAGAAAAAATAACTTCAGAACTTTTGTTTTTTTCAGTGTTTAGTTAGTTTAAAGATGTTTTTTATTAGTTATTCTTAAAAATATAACAGATAACAAACAGTAATATCTATATTTTTATAGATTAATTATTCATTTTATTACAAATTTAATCACCACAAAAACAATTAAGAAAAATATAATAAAAAAAATTTTCAAAAGAATAACAAACTAAAAAAACTAAAAAAAACTACAAACATATTAGGGTTAGCACCTCTTTTATGTTAATTTAAACTCGCTAAGAATTGCCTAAGAAAGAATTGTCAAACTTGTCCCTCTCTTAAGAACCATGACACATTTCAAACGACTAGTTGTAAATTAGTAAATACTATTTATAAATTAACATGCCAAATTTGTCAATTATCATATATAGGACAAACGTGTAATCCATTAAATATACGAATAAACCTACATAGAAACCACGCTAAAAAATCAATTGGTAATATATATATGAAAGAACACAATCAATTACATACTTTTAACAACTTTAAGATAGAAATACTAGACATATGTCAAAACAAAAAACAACGACTATTATTAGAAAACAACTACATTTATAAACACAACACATTATTCCCTTATGGACTTAATGACGAATTAAACTACACATACAAACCACAAACAGAAGAAATTTCAACTTATGAAATCAGCTGCAAATACAAAAAAAAAAAAATGAATTTAAAACTAAACCTAATAAAACTAGAGGTAAAACTACCAATAAATTAGGTTACATTGAATTTGAAGAATTACTGGACACAAAACAAATGTATACTAACAACTTCGTAGATAAATTTATTAAAACATTATTTAAACTAAATAATAATAAATTTATCAAACTTATAGAATATATTAAAATTCATAATCTGACTAACAGATTAATAGATATCACACACGACATCTTTAAATACAGAAAAATTAAACAATCTACTAATAACATTAATATTATCATTAAATTTAATGACAATTTATTTAATCATATTAAGTTTAATGATATTTTTAATAACCAAAACATTAATAATCTCTTCCCTATAAAAAATTTAAATTTCAAAACAATCTGGAGATACAACAAAAATATAGGTAATTTAGTTTGCAATTATAACCAATTTATTAATAATTTGGCAAATTTTAAAAAAATTAAATGTAATTGCAACAACTATATTGATAGATATAAGTTCTCAGGTCATATATTAACTAGCAATTTTTCTTTTTTAAATCCAGAATATCAGGATATTTTAAATAAAGGGTATAAATATATACCTCAAATTAAACACAATTATAATAATACAATTAAATCTATATTAAAAGATATAGATATTTTCATAAATAAAACTAGTATAAAATACAGTATTCCAGAATTTACTTTTCTGGAATGGAAACATAATATTAAAAAGGAAATTATAAATTATTATAATAATACACTTAAATACACAAAACCTAATTCAGATATTCCTTCTTTTAAAGAAAATATAATTAATTTACAGAAGGACTTTATTATCACTCCTATAGATAAATGTTCCAATAACTTATCTATAATTTGTAAAAATCTATACCACGATATACTAAAAAGGAAATTGATAATAATCATAAATACACTTTTGCTAGAACTACAGCCACAAAAATCAAAAAAGACATCAAAAACGTTGAAAATTCACTAAAAATTTATAATTACTACAAAAATCCAAACATACCAAAGTTCTATATAATTCCTAAACTACACAAAAAACCTATTTCTTTCAGAACAATCACATCTGGTATAAATTCAGTTATAAAAAACATTGATATACAATTAGCTTCAACACTATAATTTATTATAAATAAATTAACTAATAAATATAATTATAAATTTATCGACTCAAATAAAAAAATCATTAATTATTTAATGAACAATTGGACAAACATTGAAACAGTACACACATTTGACTTTGAGGACCTATATTCTAAAATAAATTTAAGAGATCTAAATAATAAAATAACCAATTTATTTAACGAATTCATTAATGACACAAAACTTTCTACATTAAAATTATTCATAACAGATATAAAACAATTAAATTAGATCTTAAAACAGCAAAAACTCTACTGGAAACATTTTTAAATTTTAACTATATAGAATTTAAAAATAAAATATATATATTCAATCAGAAGGCGTTCCCATGGGAACTTCTTCAAGTCCTTTATTAGCCAACCTAATATTATTCTGGTACGAAAGAGAATACTTTCTACAAATAATGTTAATTGGCAAATGTTCCGTTATGTAGATGACATCATTATATTTAATAATCCACAGTTTAAAAACTTAATACCTGAAATATATCCTAAATACTTGAAACTTAAGAACAATGAAAAAATTTATAGAAACAAAAAGTTAACTTTTTAGACCTAAATATAGACCTTACAAATAATGCTATTAAAATTTATAATAAAAAAAGTAATTATAATTTCAATATTATAAAATACTGTAATATAAATTCTAATATATCATTAAATTTCTGTAAAGGTATATATTTTGGTCAGTTTCTAAGATTTTATAGAATAAATAATATATTAGAAAATTTCATAGAAGATGTTAAAAATTTAAACATGGAATTTATTAAAAACAAATTTAGTATCAGACAAGTAAAATATTTCAACAGTATATCAATTATAAAATACTTAAAAAAAATAAATGGAAGTATCCATTTAATAAATCAACTTTCTATAATTTCTCTCAATAATAACTAATACAAATTTATAATCTTTAACAGTTAATTAAACTTAAATTAAATAGCTGATTTGAAGATTTTTTCACAAGATTTTTAAAGAAATATTGTATAGAGTTCATTCTGTTTAATCTCCAATTTCTGGGGAGGAGAATGGAAATTAAATAAAAGTGAATTTTCACAATTAATAGCTTTATTAAACTCTAATAATTTGCCTTTTTAAAGGAATATTGAAAGATGAATAAGTGTTGAATCAGTTATATTGATATATTTAACTGTGAAGATTATAAAGTTTGTCTTTCTTCCCTTAACTATTTTTTCTTTCTTCTTTGGTTGTCTTGTTGTTCTAAAATTTCAGAATAAGCGGTCTAATTTTGAAGGAACGACATATGCCCCCCCCCGCAACATGTGTCATCCAGAAATAGCTATTTACAAAGGAGGACGTCGCGGACGAGGTAGGTTTACAGTTGGAATTTGTTAACACTTGTATTTGTTATATCTGTTCATATAAATGTTTCACTGAAGTAACTTAATATTAGCACATAAAATCCGGTTGAAAAGAGATCTATTGACATAATAGAGAAGGGATGAAATGCCAGCTGGACTTCTATTTGAGAATTCCCGGTCCAGCATATCTCTTTTTCCAATAATTATTTCAATTTATTTTTTTTGTATATGTCTGGTCTACCATTAGGGTTTCAAAACATAATAACCAAACTTATAACAAAAGTTAATTCATATTATAAATATATTACTAAAAACAACTATTTATATTCATATTTTAAAATAAAAAAATTTAAAAAATCATTAAAAAAAAAAAGGATAAAATATAAATTTATAAAAATATAAATATATATACTAACAATCTTATCTACCTTCTTTACAAAACTTTTCTTTTTCTTATTATTAGTTTGACTAAAAGTGCATGGTTCTGTCTTTCTCTCTTTTCACTAACTACTAAAATTTATAATATTATATATATTCACTTCTATTATTCTATATATAGGTTAGAGTATGTCTAAATGACGTGTAAAAGCCGATGCAAAAGACGTTACGTTGTTAAATTTTATTGTTATTAATTATAAATATATAATTAACTGAATGATGTGTTAGAAGCAAAGGATTTTTTTTCTCTCTCTCTCTACTAAATAATAACAATTTACAAATTTTATAATTTGAATTTAAATAATCAAAATAATGAAGATAATTTTAATACAAAACTAAACCATAAAACTAAACAACTATTTATTGTTATAATTAATTTAGATTTAGCTTGCTAATCTAATCAAATCTACTTGATATGAGTTATCATTCTTATCAGTTTGCTCCTTGAGTTTTAAATGTGGAATCACTGTTATATTTTGTCATATAGTTTTTACACTATATTAATTCATATGAGCTTGCTCTATTAAATATTTTTTATATATAATATAATATACAAATTAAATTATATTAGATATTCTAATATAAATAAAACTCCATACAGATTTTAATTATCTTTTATTGTTTGATTATGAAAAAGTAAATTATAAAAGTAATTTTAGAAAAAATAACTTCAGAACTTTTGTTTTTTTCAGTGTTTAGTTAGTTTAAAGATGTTTTTTATTAGTTATTCTTAAAAATATAACAGATAACAAACAGTAATATCTATATTTTTATAGATTAATTATTCATTTTATTACAAATTTAATCACCACAAAAACAATTAAGAAAAATATAATAAAAAAAATTTTCAAAAGAATAACAAACTAAAAAAACTAAAAAAAACTACAAACATATTAGGGTTAGCACCTCTTTTATGTTAATTTAAACTCGCTAAGAATTGCCTAAGAAAGAATTGTCAAACTTGTCCCTCTCTTAAGAACCATGACACATTTCAAACGACTAGTTGTAAATTAGTAAATACTATTTATAAATTAACATGCCAAATTTGTCAATTATCATATATAGGACAAACGTGTAATCCATTAAATATACGAATAAACCTACATAGAAACCACGCTAAAAAATCAATTGGTAATATATATATGAAAGAACACAATCAATTACATACTTTTAACAACTTTAAGATAGAAATACTAGACATATGTCAAAACAAAAAACAACGACTATTATTAGAAAACAACTACATTTATAAACACAACACATTATTCCCTTATGGACTTAATGACGAATTAAACTACACATACAAACCACAAACAGAAGAAATTTCAACTTATGAAATCAGCTGCAAATACAAAAAAAAAAAAAATGAATTTAAAACTAAACCTAATAAAACTAGAGGTAAAACTACCAATAAATTAGGTTACATTGAATTTGAAGAATTACTGGACACAAAACAAATGTATACTAACAACTTCGTAGATAAATTTATTAAAACATTATTTAAACTAAATAATAATAAATTTATCAAACTTATAGAATATATTAAAATTCATAATCTGACTAACAGATTAATAGATATCACACACGACATCTTTAAATACAGAAAAATTAAACAATCTACTAATAACATTAATATTATCATTAAATTTAATGACAATTTATTTAATCATATTAAGTTTAATGATATTTTTAATAACCAAAACATTAATAATCTCTTCCCTATAAAAAATTTAAATTTCAAAACAATCTGGAGATACAACAAAAATATAGGTAATTTAGTTTGCAATTATAACCAATTTATTAATAATTTGGCAAATTTTAAAAAAATTAAATGTAATTGCAACAACTATATTGATAGATATAAGTTCTCAGGTCATATATTAACTAGCAATTTTTCTTTTTTAAATCCAGAATATCAGGATATTTTAAATAAAGGGTATAAATATATACCTCAAATTAAACACAATTATAATAATACAATTAAATCTATATTAAAAGATATAGATATTTTCATAAATAAAACTAGTATAAAATACAGTATTCCAGAATTTACTTTTCTGGAATGGAAACATAATATTAAAAAGGAAATTATAAATTATTATAATAATACACTTAAATACACAAAACCTAATTCAGATATTCCTTCTTTTAAAGAAAATATAATTAATTTACAGAAGGACTTTATTATCACTCCTATAGATAAATGTTCCAATAACTTATCTATAATTTGTAAAAATCTATACCACGATATACTAAAAAGGAAATTGATAATAATCATAAATACACTTTTGCTAGAACTACAGCCACAAAAATCAAAAAAGACATCAAAAACGTTGAAAATTCACTAAAAATTTATAATTACTACAAAAATCCAAACATACCAAAGTTCTATATAATTCCTAAACTACACAAAAAACCTATTTCTTTCAGAACAATCACATCTGGTATAAATTCAGTTATAAAAAACATTGATATACAATTAGCTTCAACACTATAATTTATTATAAATAAATTAACTAATAAATATAATTATAAATTTATCGACTCAAATAAAAAAATCATTAATTATTTAATGAACAATTGGACAAACATGGAAACAGTACACACATTTGACTTTGAGGACCTATATTCTAAAATAAATTTAAGAGATCTTAATAATAAAATAACCAATTTATTTAACGAATTCATTAATGACAAAACTTTCTACATTAAAATTATTCATAACAGATATAAAACAATTAAATTATATCTTAAAACAGCAAAAACTCTACTGGAAACATTTTTAAATTTTAACTATATAGAATTTAAAAATAAAATATATATTCAATCAGAAGGCGTTCCCATGGGAACTTCTTCAAGTCCTTTATTTGCCAACCTAATATTATTCTGGTACGAAAGAGAATACTTTCTACAAAATAATGTTAATTGGCAAATGTTCCGTTATGTAGATGACATCATAATATTTAATAATCCACAGTTTAAAAACTTAATACCTGAAATATATCCTAAATACTTGAAACTTAAGAACAATGAAAATATTTATAGAAACAAAAAAGTTAACTTTTTAGACCTAAATATAGACCTTACAAATAATGCTATTAAAATTTATAATAAAAAAAGTAATTATAATTTCAATATTATAAAATACTGTAATATAAATTCTAATATATTATTAAATTGCTGTAAAGGTATATATTTTGGTCAGTTTCTAAGATTTTATAGAATAAATAATATATTAGAAAATTTCATAGAAGATGTTAAAAATTTAAACATGGAATTTATTAAAAACAAATTTAGTATCAGACAAGTAAAATATTTCAACAGTATATCAATTATAAAATACTTTAAAAAAAATAAATGGAAGTATCCATTTAATAAATCAACTTTCTATAATTTCTCTCAATAATAACTAATACAAATTTATAATCTTTAACAGTTAATTAAACTTAAATTAAATAGCTGATTTGAAGATTTTTCACAAGATTTTTAAAGTAATATTGTATAGAGTTCAATTTGTTTAATCTCCAATTTCTGGGGAGGAGAATGGAAATTAAATAAAAGTGAATTTTCACAATTAATAGCTTTATTAAACTCTAATAATTTGCCTTTTAAAAGGAATATTGAAAGATGAATAAGTGTTGAATCAGTTATATTGATATATTTAACTGTGAAGATTATAAAGTTTGTCTTTCTTCCCTTAACTATTTTTTCTTTCTTCTTTGGTTGTCTTGTTGTTCTAAAATTTCAGAATAAGCGGTCTAATTTTGAAGGAACGACATATGCCCCCCCCCGCAACATGTGTCATCCAGAAATAGCTATTTACAAAGGAGGACGTCGCGGACGAGGTAGGTTTACAGTTGGAATTTGTTATTTGTTATATCTGTTCATATAAATGTTTCACTGAAGTAACTTAATATTGACACATAAAATCCGGTTGAAAAGAGATCTATTGACATAATAGAGAAGGGATGAAATGCCAGCTGGACTTCTATTTGAGAATTCCCGGTCCAGCAGATCTCTTTTTCCAATAATTATTTCAATTTAAATTTTTTTGTATATGTCTGGTCTACCATTAGGGTTTCAAAACATAATAACCAAACTTATAACAAAAGTTAATTCATATTATAGACATATTACTAAATACAACTATTTATATTCATATTTTAAAATAAAAAAAATTTAAAAATCATTAAAAAAAAAAGGATAAAATATAAATTTATAAAAATATATATATACTAACAATCTTATCTACCTTCTTTACAAAACTTTTCTTTTTCTTATTATTAGTTTGACTAAAAGTGCATGGTTCTGTCTTTCTCTCTTTTCACTAACTACTAAAATTTATAATATTATATATATTCACTTCTATTATTCTATATATAGGTTAGAGTATGTCTAAATGACGTGTAAAAGCCGATGCAAAAGACGTTACTTTGTTAAATTTTATTGTTATTAATTATAAATATATAATTAACTGAATGATGTGTTAGAAGCAAAGGATTTTTTTTCTCTCTCTCTCTCTCTACTAAATAATAACAATTTACAAATTTTATAATTTGAATTTAAATAATCAAAATAATGAAGATAATTTTAATACAAAACTAAACCATAAAACTAAACAACTATTTATTGTTATAATTAATTTAGATTTAGCTTGCTAATCTAATCAAATCTACTTGATATGAGTTATCATTCTTATCAGTTTGCTCCTTGAGTTTTAAATGTGGAATCACTGTTATATTTTTGTCATATAGTTTTTACACTATATATATATATATATATATACATGATACTATGTACAATGAATATGGCATCTCTACCACCGCTGTAAAGTTTGATAGAGAATCACCAGTGGGTCTCCAGCGACACCGCGTATTTCGCCATCTACGAAGAATACGTAGATATCGTGCTTCGCCGCTGAGGAGATGGCGTGGTCCTCTTGGCTCTTGTGAAGAGGGGAGACAGATGTCACAGTATATATATTTACATATTGTTTTTATAGTTCAAATCGTCAACATATGTGGGCCAGGATAGAGTAACAACATTTTAAATCCTTCCAAAAATTCTGTGTTTGAACATTACCATGTTTCAAAATGATACATAAATATATTTTTTACGATAGTCAACAAATATATAACTGGATGAATACAATGATGTTTGATCTTTGGTTTATATAAATTCTACAAGGCCGCAGTTCGGAGGAGATTAATAGAATCGCCGCGTGGTCCATTTGGATGAGGAAAGTGAAGAACGCGGCTGATTCCACACTTTCAGTGATACGTTAACCTATGTACGGTGTGGCCACGGACCTGGAGGTTGTTGTTGGGTTCTGTGCTGACTGGAGTATATCTATGCTTCCTTCCTGCGGTGAATCTGTATAAGACCTGTGGTCTTAATAAAGCTATGTGTATGTTTGGCACAGATTCAAACCAAAGCCAACCTGTATACTATGGTTTCAGGCTATGGCTCTAATCAGAGAGTACAGGGCAAGCTTCGATTTCATAACATCCTACGAGATAATTAAAAATCAACGATTAGTTGAGATTTATTCCGACAGATGGCGCAAGCCATCAGCAACTTTTAGTTACATGATCAGGAGATGCTTTTTTTCTTAATTTATCCATATGATATCAGTACAATTTCACTTTTGTATTATTTATCACGTATATATATATATATATATATATATAGTGTAGAAACTATATAACAAAATTATAACAGTGATTCTAATTTTAAAAAAATTTTTTAAGGAGCAAACTGATAATAATGATAACTTATATCAGTTAGATTTGATTAGATTAGCAAGCTAAATCTAAATTAATTATAATAATAAATAGTTATTTAATTTTATAGTCCAGTTTTGTATTAAGATTATCTTCACTATTATGATCATTTAAATACAAATTATAAAATTTTGTAAAATGTTATTAATTTGTAGATAGAGAGAGAAAAAAAAAAATTCTTTACTTCTATTACATCCTCAAGTTAATTATATAATTATAATTAATAACAATAAAAAAAATTAACAAAGTAACGTCTATTACATCGGCTTTTACACGTCATTCAGACATACTCTAATCCTATATATAGAATAATCGAAGAGATAATATATATAATAGTTAGAAAAAAGATAGAAAGACAGAACCATGCACTTTTAATCAAACTAATAATAAGGCAAAGAAAAAAAAAAAAACAAAAGAGAGTTTTATAAAGAAGGTAGATAAGATTGTTAGTATATATATATATATTTTTTTATGATTTTATATTTTATTCTTTTTTTTTAAAGATTTTTAAAGGTTTTTTTATTTTATAATATGATTATAAATAGTTGTATTTAGTAATATATCTATAGTATGAATTAACATTTGTTATAAGTTTGGATATTATGTTTTGAAACCCTAATGGTAGACCAGACATACACAAAAAACTTTAAATTGAAATAAATTGGAAAAAGAGATCTGCTGGAACGGGGATCATCAGATAAAATTCCAGCGACATTTCAACCCCTTCTTTATTATGTCATAGATCTCCTTTAAACCGGATTTTATGTGTTAATATTAAGTTGTTTCAGTGAAATATTTAAATGAACATATATAACAGATACAAACTTACCTCGGCCGCTGCGTCCTTCATTGTGAGTATCTATTTCTGGCTCACACATGTCGCGGGAGGGGAATGTCCCCCCATATTTCAAATTTAGACCATTTTTTCAGAATTTTTTTGAACAACAAGAAAATTAAAGAAGAAAGGAAAAATAGTTAAAGGAAGAAAGCTAAATTTTATAATCTTTACAGCTAGTTATATCAAAATAACTGATTTAACACTTATTCATCTTTTAATATTCCTTTAAAAAGGCAAATTATAAGAGTTTAATAAAGCTATTAATTGTGCAAATTCAACTTTATTTAACTTCCATTTTCCTCCCCAGAAATTGGAGATTAAACAAAAATGAACTATATACTTTAAAACTTTAAATATCTTGTGAAAAAATCTTTTAATCAGTTATTTAATCAAAGTTTAATTAACTGTTAAAGGTTATAAATTTGTATTAGTTAATATTAAGAGAAATTATAGAAAGTTGATTTCATAAATGGATATTTCCATTTATTTTTTTTAAATATTTTATAATTGATATACTGTTGAAATATTTTACTTGTTTGATACTAAATTTGTTTTTAATAAATTCCATGTTTAAATTTTTAACATCTTCTATGAAATTATCTAATATATTATTTATTCTATAAAATCTTAGAAACTGACCATAATATATACCTTTACAGCAATTTAATGATATATTAGAATTCATATTACAGTATTTTATAATATTGAAATTATAATTACTCTTTTTGTTATAAACTCTAACAGCACTATTTGTAAGGTCTATATTCAAGTCTAAAAAGTTAACTTTTTTGTTTCTATAAATTTTTTCATTGTTCTTAAGTTTCAAGTATTTAGGATAAATTTCAGGTATTAATTTTTTAAACAGTGGATTATTAAATATTATTATGTCATCTACATATCGGAATATTTGCCAATTAATATTATTTTGTAGAAAGTATTCTCTTTCGTACCAGAACAAAATTAAATTTGCTAATAACGGACTAGAAGAAGTACCCATGGGAACGCCTTCTGATTGAATATATATTTTATTTTTAAATTCTATATAGTTAAAATTTAAAAATGTTTCCAGTAGAGTTTTTGCTGTTTTAAGATCTAATTTAAATGTTTTATATCTGTTATGAATAATTTTAATGTAGAAAGTTTTGTCATTAATGAATTCATTAAATAAATTGGTTATTTTATTATTTAGATCTCTTAAATTTATTTTAGAATATAGGTCCTCAAAGTCAAATGTGTGTACTGTTTCAATGTTTGTCCAATTGTTCATTAAATAATTAATGATTTTTTTATTTGAGTCGATAAATTTATAATTATATTTATTAGTTAATTTATTTATAATAAATTGTAGTGTTGAGGCTAATTGTATATCAATATTTTTTATGACTGAATTTATACCAGATGTGATTGTTCTGAAAGAAATAGGTTTTTTGTGTAGTTTAGGAATTATATAGAACTTTGGTATGTTTGGATTTTTGTGGTTATTATAAATTTTTAGTGAATTTTCAACATTTTTGATGTCTTTTTTTATTTTTGTGCCTGTAGTTCTAGCAAAAGTGTATTTATGATTATTATCAATTTCCTTTTTTATTATATCGTGGTATAGATTTTTACAAATTAAAGATAAATTATTGGAACATTTATCTATAGGAGTGATAATATAGTCCTTCTGTAAATTAATTATATTTTCTTTAAAAGAAGGAATGTCTGAATTGGGTTTTGTGTATTTAAGTGTATTATTATAATAATTTATAATTTCCTTTTTAATATTATGTTTCCATTCCAGAAAAGTAAATTCTGGAATACTGTATCTTATACTAGTTTTATTTATGAAAATATCTATATCTTTTAATATAGATTTAATTGTATTATTATAATTGTGTTTAATTTGAGGTATATATTTATACCCTTTGTTTAAAATTTCTTGATATTCTGGATTTAAAAAAGAAAAGTTGCTAGTTAATAAAAAGGAAATTATAAATTATTATAATGATACACTTAAATACACAAAACCCAATTCAGACATTCCTTCTTTTAAAGAAAATATAATTAATTTACAGAAGGACTATATTATCACTCCTATAGATAAATGTTCCAATAATTTATCTTTAATTTGTAAAAATCTATACCACGATATAATAAAAAAGGAAATTGATAATAATCATAAATACACTTTTGCTAGAACTACAGGCACAAAAATAAAAAAAGACATCAAAAATGTTGAAAATTCACTAAAAATTTATAATAACCACAAAAATCCAAACATACCAAAGTTCTATATAATTCCTAAACTACACAAAAAACCTATTTCTTTCAGAACAATCACATCTGGTATAAATTCAGTCATAAAAAATATTGATATACAATTAGCCTCAACACTACAATTTATTATAAATAAATTAACTAATAAATATAATTATAAATTTATCGACTCAAATAAAAAAATCATTAATTATTTAATGAACAATTGGACAAACATTGAAACAGTACACACATTTGACTTTGAGGACCTATATTCTAAAATAAATTTAAGAGATCTAAATAATAAAATAACCAATTTATTTAATGAATTCATTAATGACAAAACTTTCTACATTAAAATTATTCATAACAGATATAAAACATTTAAATTAGATCTTAAAACAGCAAAAACTCTACTGGAAACATTTTTAAATTTTAACTATATAGAATTTAAAAATAAAATATATATTCAATCAGAAGGCGTTCCCATGGGTACTTCTTCTAGTCCGTTATTAGCAAATTTAATTTTGTTCTGGTACGAAAGAGAATACTTTCTACAAAATAATATTAATTGGCAAATATTCCGATATGTAGATGACATAATAATATTTAATAATCCACTGTTTAAAAAATTAATACCTGAAATTTATCCTAAATACTTGAAACTTAAGAACAATGAAAAAATTTATAGAAACAAAAAAGTTAACTTTTTAGACTTGAATATAGACCTTACAAATAGTGCTGTTAGAGTTTATAACAAAAAGAGTAATTATAATTTCAATATTATAAAATACTGTAATATGAATTCTAATATATCATTAAATTGCTGTAAAGGTATATATTATGGTCAGTTTCTAAGATTTTATAGAATAAATAATATATTAGATAATTTCATAGAAGATGTTAAAAATTTAAACATGGAATTTATTAAAAACAAATTTAGTATCAAACAAGTAAAATATTTCAACAGTATATCAATTATAAAATATTTAAAAAAAAATAAATGGAAATATCCATTTATGAAATCAACTTTCTATAATTTCTCTTAATATTAACTAATACAAATTTATAACCTTTAACAGTTAATTAAACTTTGATTAAATAACTGATTAAAAGATTTTTTCACAAGATATTTAAAGTTTTAAAGTATATAGTTCATTTTTGTTTAATCTCCAATTTCTGGGGAGGAAAATGGAAGTTAAATAAAGTTGAATTTGCACAATTAATAGCTTTATTAAACTCTTATAATTTGCCTTTTTAAAGGAATATTAAAAGATGAATAAGTGTTAAATCAGTTATTTTGATATAACTAGCTGTAAAGATTATAAAATTTAGCTTTCTTCCTTTAACTATTTTTCCTTTCTTCTTTAATTTTCTTGTTGTTCAAAAAAATTCTGAAAAAATGGTCTAAATTTGAAATATGGGGGGACATTCCCCTCCCGCGACATGTGTGAGCCAGAAATAGATACTCACAATGAAGGACGCAGCGGCCGAGGTAAGTTTGTATCTGTTATATATGTTCATTTAAATATTTCACTGAAACAACTTAATATTAACACATAAAATCCGGTTTAAAGGAGATCTATGACATAATAAAGAAGGGGTTGAAATGTCGCTGGAATTTTATCTGATGATCCCCGTTCCAGCAGATCTCTTTTTCCAATTTATTTCAATTTAAAGTTTTTTGTGTATGTCTGGTCTACCATTAGGGTTTCAAAACATAATATCCAAACTTATAACAAATGTTAATTCATACTATAGATATATTACTAAATACAACTATTTATAATCATATTATAAAATAAAAAAACCTTTAAAAATCTTTAAAAAAAAAGAATAAAATATAAAATCATAAAAATATATATATATATATACTAACAATCTTATCTACCTTCTTTATAAAACTCTCTTTTGTTTTTTTTTTTTCTTTGCCTTATTATTAGTTTGATTAAAAGTGCATGGTTCTGTCTTTCTATCTTTTTTCTAACTATTATATATATTATCTCTTCGATTATTCTATATATAGGATTAGAGTATGTCTGAATGACGTGTAAAAGCCGATGTAATAGACGTTACTTTGTTAATTTTTTTTATTGTTATTAATTATAATTATATAATTAACTTGAGGATGTAATAGAAGTAAAGAATTTTTTTTTTTTTTTCTCTCTCTATCTACAAATTAATAACATTTTACAAAATTTTATAATTTGTATTTAAATGATCATAATAGTGAAGATAATCTTAATACAAAACTGGACTATAAAATTAAATAACTATTTATTATTATATATATATATATATATATATATGTGTGTATATTTCACACTTTAATAACAATATTTTAACAATAACAATATTTTAACCTTTAATATTACACTTTGCAATTTAATATAACAACAGTTTATACACTTTAATAACATTTTTGTCAATTAAATGACAAAATATTACACACATACAGCTTTATTAAGACCACAAGTCTCATAAAGATTCACCACAGGAAGAAAGGAATCATAGATGGAGCTCCTATACTCTAGGTAGCGCAGCACCCAACAACAGCCTCCAGGTCCGACGCATGTCCTGTGACCAAAGAATCCACCGTACATAGGTTAGCGTATTACTGAAAAGGCGAGTGTGAAATCAACTTAAATATTATAACTACAAGATTTTTCAATTTAATAACAACATTTTACACTTCAATAACAACATTTTTATTTAATCGTTATTTTTCGATATAATTAAAAATTTTTCTTTAGTTTTATTAGAATTTTTTTTTTTAATATAAGAGAAAGACCGTGCAACTTAAAGTTGTTGATGGCTTGCCCAATCTTTTGGAATAATTATAAATCAATCGTTGATATTCAATTACTCTAGAATTGGAAAATACCCTTTATTTGATTCTTGGTATAGAAAAATGTCTAAAAAAGCGATTATTTTAAATTTATATATAAATAAAAGAATTTAGATAAAAATATATATTTATTCATTGTTAAATATTTAGAAAATCGAAAAATAGATTAAAAATAAAAAATGTAGTTATGTTTAAGTGTTGAAAAATAAAATATAATTAAAGTGCAAAAAGTTGTTATTAAATGTTAAAGTGTAAAATGTTGTTTTAAAGTGTAAAATTTTGTTATTAAAGTGTAGAATGTTGTCATATTAAAGTGTAAAATGGTGTCTTAAAATTGTAAAACCTTTATAGCATACACAGATTACTGAAATGAGAATTATATATCAAACGACCCCTAATAGAAGCCGTCTGCTAAAGGTTTTCTCACATTTAGGAAATGGCGACGTATAAACTAACTTCTGGATGCTAAAAATTTAAAGATAATGGACAAATAACAAAGTAAAAGTGCAGGGTATAGCTCTTTTCCTATTCTATTCCAATAAAATACTGTCATTTCCTTCTTATTTAGTTTGCTTATATATATATATATTTGGCATTGTGTTTTAAAGATATAACATAATTAATAAAAAGCGCATATTTTTGATTAAATAATGGTTTTTAAATATATTAATGTAATATAGTTAATATCGTACTCGGCAACACAGTTGAGTTCGATATAGAATGTAAACAAAAGAACTAACGCTATCTAATACTAAAAACAATCCTGTAAGTAAATAAATATATCTAATACCCCAATAAATAAATCTTATAATACGTTTGCTAATTACATTACGTAAACAAAGATTTTACATGGTGTCAGAAGTTTAAATTTTAAAATAAATAAAAGTAGCGTATTTCGCTAACCCTAGTTCTAAACTGAAAGGGTTAACAAAAGCTCCAAACTTAAAAAGTTTTGAGAATAATATTTAAATAACTAACCATGGAGGCACCAAAACATTTTGATCCTAATAGAGAAAGGTGGGAAGATTGGCTTCAACAATATTCTTGGTATGAAACTGCAACGGAGATGAAAAAGAAAGAACCTGAAGTTCAAGTCGCGTCGTTCATGACAATAATAGGAAGCGATGCCCAAAAAATTTACCGTACATTTGTACTATCTCCAGAAGAAACTAAAAAAGTTGAAGAAATCAAAAAACGTTTCACCAACTACTTTTTGCCAAAAAATAATTATACCATGGAACGTTATAACTTTAATAAATTACAACAAAGCATGGTTGAAACAATTACAGAATTTATCACAAGATTGCGCCTACAAGCATCAAAATGCAAGTTTGAAAGTTTGGAAGATGAACTAATCAAAGACAGGGTTGTTGTTGGTATTCATGATGACCACACAAGAGAAAAACTTCTAAGTGATCCTGATTTGGACCTGGATAAGGCAATACAAATATGTATGGCTGCAGAAAGGACAAACAAAGAAATAAAGGTCATGCAACAGCGTTCGGATCAAGAAGTATCAGTCATTAAAAAGAACTTCAGGCCAAAAAAGAATGTAACAATGGAAGAAGTTCCAAAATTAATAGACAATTGCAAAAAATGTGGCGGCACACATCCAATTAGAAGATGTCCTGCATATGGAAAAATTTGCAAAAAATGTAAAAAAGCAAATCATTTTGCAAAATGTTGCAGATCAAATTTCAGGTATAAAAAGAAAATCAATACCTTAGAAGAAGAAGAAACAGAAAATGATGAATTTAGTCTTCAAATTAATTCATTGTCGGAATTCACTAGTGAACCAATGGAAAAAATCCAAATAAACAACACTGAACCTTTCAAAATAAAATTGGACACTGGAGCTCAGTGCAATGTCTTGCCTTGGAACATTTTCAAGAAAATAAATTCAAAACTTAACAGAAGTTCAGTGAAAAGTTTAAAATCATTCTCAGGCCACAGAATTAAGGTGGAAGGAGAAATTATTGCCTCATGCATAATAAACAACATCAAGGCAGACATTAAGTTCATTGTCACCAAAACAGGGACCACACCAATACTGGGCAGTGAATCTTGCTTTATGCTAGGACTACTCAAGAGAATAAATGAAATAAAACCAGTAGAACAAGAGTTTCACCAGCTGTTCAACGGAGATGGTTGCTTAAAGAATTTTGAATACAGAGCAGAATTCACAAAAGGGGACCACAAGTTGGAAATAAAACCACCCAGGAGAATACCCCTTAAAATAAAAGATGAGGTCAAGAAACAACTAGACTTAATGGAGAAAAGTAAGGTGATAAAAAGAATGGAAGAACCGACACCTGTCTCAAGCCACATGGTGGTAGTGAAACAAGGCGGGAAATATAGAATTTGCATTGATCCATCAGATCTAAACAAGATCCTGCTAAGAAGACACTACCCACTAAGAACGATAGAGGACATAGCTTCCAATATCAAAAATTCAAAATACTTCACAAAGCTTGACTTCTTAAAAGGCTTTTGGCAATTGAAGGTCGCTACGGAAACACAACCTTACATGACCTTCAGCACACCTTGGGGGCGTTATGCTTTCCTTAGAGTCCCATTTGGAATTAAAACTGCCTCGGAGATTTTCCAGAATACCATATCCAAGATTGTAGAGAATATACCTGGTGTAGAAAACTCAATGGACAACATACTCATCCATGCTGAAGACATCCAAACACTGAGAGAAAGAACTAAAATAGTCATGACTACTCTTCAGGAAGCTGGAGCAAGACTCAATAAGGACAAGTGTGAATTTGAAAAAACAAAAATAAAGTTCTTGGGACATATCTTCACCAGTGATGGAATAAAAACAGATGAAGAAAAAGTCAAAGCCATTGACAATATCAAGTCACCATCAAACAAAAAAGAACTACAAAGACTTTTGGGAATGGTTCAATACTTACATAAATTCATCCCAAATCTCTCAGAGATAACATACAGAATGAGATTGCTTCTGAAGAAAAACACAGAATGGCAATGGGACAGCTTGATGGACAAGGATATGGAAAGAATAAAAGACTTATTAAAACAAGCGCCAACCCTAAAGTATTATGATCCTAACAAAGATGTGGTACTTTCGGTTGATGCAAGCCAACATGCCATTGGAGCAGTCTTACTCCAAGAAGATCGACCAATTGCGTATGCTTCTTCTGCATTAAATGATGCTCAGAGGCATTACCCTCAAATAGAAAAAGAAGCTCTGGCAATTAAATTTGGTTGTAAGAAATTCCATACCTATATATATGGTAAATCTCTTTTAATAGAAACAGACCATCGACCGTTAGAATCCATTTACAAAAAACCAATGGATAAAATGCCACCAAGACTTCAAAAAATATTCATGGAAATTAATCAATATGGACCAAATATTAAATACAAGAGTGGAAAGGAGCTCTTGATTGCAGACTTACTGAGTCGAGATTGCAAATCATATGAGATTCTAGAAGAAAATCCAATAGAAATCCTTTTAATTACTGCATTTGACAATAGATCAACAACCAACATCATGAAAGCTACAAAGGAAGATGCAGAATTACAAGAACTAAAAGAAACAATAATCCAAGGATGGCCAGACCAAAATGCACTAGTTCCTCTATCTTGCAGAAGATATTGGAATATAAAAGATGAACTTTCCATTCATGAAGACCTAGTTCTGAGGGGAACCAAAATAATAATACCAGAATCAATCAAAAAACAAGTTCTCAAACAGATACATGAAGGCCACCTAGGCATTACTGGTTGTACCAAAAGAGCCAAAGACTCCATTTATTGGGCAGGAATGTCCAAAGATATCTCTGACATGGTAGAAAATTGCAAGACATGCATAGCTACACAAAGAGACAAACAAAAACAACCCCTAATGCTAAAAGAAATTCCTGAGCTCCCATGGGAAATTGTCGCATCAGATATCTTTCAATTTGAAGGGAATGAATACATTGTGATTATAGACAGTTATTCTGGATTCATAAACTTTGAACCTATTAACACCATAAATTCAAAAGATACCATTGGATTTCTCAAAAGAAACTTTAGCATACTTGGAATTCCTAAAGTTCTGGAGACAGATAATGGAAGAAATTATGCTTCAAGAGAGTTTAATGAATTCAGCAACAAATGGAAGTTTAATCACAAGACTTCAAGTCCACATTACCCTAAATCAAATGGACTGGCTGAAAGAGCTGTGCAAATAGCAAAGAACATTCTTAGAAAATGCAAACAAAGTGGAGATGATATCCAGATTGCATTACTCAACTATAGAAATACTCCAAGAGAAGACATGGGATCACCAGCACAAAGACTACTTTCAAGAAGAACAAAGACAATCTTGCCAATCAGCAAAGAATTGCTAAGACCTTGCATCCAAAAAGATGTCACTTTAAAGCTAAGAAGATCCAGAAACAAGCAGAAATTCTACTATGACAAAGGATCAAGAGACGAACCAACTTTCAAGATTGGACAAGAAGTTTATTTAAGAGAAAACAGAAGAAACTGGAAACCAGCCACAATAGTTCGAGAAGATGGTCCAAGGTCCTATACAGTCCAGAACAACAAAGGACTCTACAGAAGAAACCAATCACATATTACAACTAACCAATCCCAAAGAGACCATGAAAGCATCCTTGAGCAAGAACCCAGTGGAAGTGCTTGTTCAACTTTGGAGCAAGATCAAGAAACTCAGCCTAAAGGTTCTGACAGGATGGAGCTGCAGTCGGAAACTGATAATCCAGCTGGAGAGGAGGAGACCAGAGAGGTGCGGAAGTTCACAAGAAGCGGTCGCCAGGTGAAGCCACCAAAAAGAATGGATTTATAAAAAAGGAGAGATGTAATATAGTTAATATCGTACTCGGCAACACAGTTGAGTTCGATATAGAATGTAAACAAAAGAACTAACGCTATCTAATACTAACAACAATCCTGTAAGTAAATAAATATATCTAATACCCCAATAAATAAATCTTATAATACGTTTGCTAATTACATTACGTAAACAAAGATTTTACAATTAATAAATGTTGAATCCTTTTTTTAGATTTATTTGATAAAATATTTCAAAATATTTTGATTATATTTTTGTCTTTTCCACCGAAAGGGTTTATCCTTTTAGAATATGGAGGGAAATTCTATTTATTCTAATTTTATCATGCAATTTTCCAAATCTCATAATATTCCACGTAAAATGAAATTTATTATTTTATCCAATTCCAAATTTAAATATTTGTATTTTTTGTGGCAATATTTTTATTAAGGACAATAATATCTATCTTAAAAATATGATATATTATATTGTAACGTTTTATTTTTGCTTTAACTTTTAAAAATTATCTTATTTTAAATCTTTATCTAATTTGTTTGTTTGTTTTAAATAAAGAGGCAAATTTTACCATGTTGTTGTTCTTCTGTTTATTAATTGTTCTTCCTTTTTAATGATGATAAAAGTTATTGATCACACATTAAAAATCAATGAAAAACCAATTACAAAATTAATTACAAAATTCAGAAACGTGTCATATCCCTCGGCTTGAAGGATTTATTTTCGCAAAATAAATGGTTTCAATTGTGACACATGAACTTTAACCAAGGAGGAATCATCTTTCAATAATTCACACGTAACACTAGATATTATTCTTGTTATTTGAAAAGGACCCTCATACTTTGGGGATGTTTTGACCATACTTGGATCATTACTAGCTATTTTACGAAGGACCAGATCACCAACTTTGAATGACGACTGCGGATGTTTTGCATCGTGTCGTGCTTTCCACTTTTCTCTATGCTTTGCGCTATTTTCTATTGCTTTCTTCCTTGCATTTTCTATGGTGAAATGTGGTGATTCAGAAAATTCTGGTATTGAACAATCACCAAAAAGTAGGAAATTTGGAGAAAACCCAGTGACATCATGGGGTGTGCTATTATAATCTTTCACAATTTTGGCAAGTAATGATGACCATTTTAGTCTTGGATTCTCTTGAAGGTTTGTTCTTAATTTGGTGAGTATAGTGTCATTCATCTTTTCACACAGTCCATTACTCTGCGGATGATATGGCGTCGAATAGGTGTGTTGAACTTGATGCTCATTCAAAAACTTGTTAAATTCTTTTGATGTAAAATTCTTTCCGTTGTCGGTTAAAATACATTTGATTTGGGGAACAGTTTTGTTGATTTTGTCTAAACATTGAATTACTGCTTGAGAAGTGTTGGTGACAGTAGGGAAAGCCCAAACAAATATTGTTAGGTGGTCAATTATTACTTGAATGTATTTGTGCTTGGTTTCATTTGCTGCAGAGCCTAGCACAATAGTATCCATTGATATTAATTCCAGTGGTTTCAGATCAGAGTTTGGTGCAACATATTCTCCAATAAATGGTTTATGACTGCATTTAGTTATTTGACATATTTTACATGAGCGAACATAGTCTTTGATGCATCTGATAGCATTCGGCCACCAATAAAATGGTGTTATCAATCTTACTGTCTTGTTAATTGAGGGGTGAGAATGATTATCGTGGTATTCTTTGAGAATTTCTTCTTGGAATGATTCTGGAACAACTGTTTTTAGAACTCAATTATGTTTCACCATAATAAGATCTCGATGAATATGAGAGTTCTTTACAAAACTGAGATCCGCTTTTTGTTGGTGTAGTCGAAGAGTGGGGATTGATATATGAAATGACACTGGTGATCTTGACAATGCATCAACATGCGTTTGCTTTGATCCTGATCTGTGAACTATTTTCATTGACTTGGTTGATAATTCAATTATCCATCGGAGATATTTTGCCTTTGGTTTCTTTACGTTGAAGAGCCATTCCAAAGCCGAATGATCTGTAATGACTTCAAATGTATTGTTCTCAAGATAAACTTCAAAGTATTCAACTGATTGAACTACAGCAAAGCATTCCAACTCAAATGCAGAATAGTTCTGTTGATGTGGTAGAAGTTTCCCTGAATAATAGGAAATTACATGTTCTTGATTATCATTTCCAATTTGAGCTAAAATAGCACCAATTCCCAGTTTAGATGCATCTGTATAAAGCTTACATGGTAATGAAGGATCATATGTAGAAAGAACTGGATCTGTGGATAAATGAGACTTTAGTTCCTGAAATGATTTGTTAACTTCAGTAGTCCATTTGAATAACTTATTTTTTCTTGTGAGGCTTGTTAAAGGATCTGCAATTTCACTAAATTTAGGAATAAATTTCCTGTAGTAACCTGCTAAACCCAAAAACTGCCTTACTTGCTTCACTGTTTTAGGTTGAGGGAACTCATTTATTGCCTTTGTTTTTTCAGGGTCAGGTTTAATCTTGTTATGTCCTATGATATGACCTAAATATCTTATTTCTTGTTTTGCAAAGGAGCATTTCTTCAACTTGAGTTTGATATTGTTTTCTTTAAGCTTGTCAAATATTTTCTTCATGAGTTCAATATGATCTTTAAAAGTACTGCTGTAAATTAGAATATCATCTTGATAATTACAAACACCGTTCCAAAGAAGATTTCCAATAATATGCTGAATTATTCGCTGAAAAGTACTTGGAGCATTTTTCAAGCCAAATGGCATAACCAAAAATTCATAATGCCCGTCATTTGTAATGAAAGCAGTTTTCTCAACAGAGTCTGGATGCATTTCAACATGCCAATAGCCCCATGCTATGTCAAGTGTTGTGAAGTATTTCGCATTATGTAAGCGATCAAACATATCTTGGATGTATGGAAGAGGCTGCTTGTCATCAATTGTAATTGCATTCAGTTTTCGGTAATCTATGCACATTCTTTGTGAACCATCCTTTTTAGAGACCAACACTACGGGGAAGGCCCAAGGTGACTGAGATTCTCTTATTAGTCCCTTTTTACTCAATTCTTCAACTTGTCTTTTTATTTCATCATATTCGGCAAGTGGTCTTCTATATGGTCTACAACTGATGGGTGGATGTTCAATTGTATGGATCTTGTGTTGAACAGCAATCCTTCCGATGTCAGTTTCATGCTGGCTGAACAATGCTTGATTTTCTTTAAGTAATTGATTAAGCTCTTTTTGCTGAACAGATGGAAGATGCGTTTCAGGAGATATATAAAAACATTCATTTCCTTTAACATACACCGCTTTGTCTTTTGTGTCAATTATTAATCCAATTTTTCCTGCTACATCAAGTCCAATAAGCAATGGATAGCTAAAGTTTTTCACTACATGAAGCTTACACCTGACAAGTTTAGAATGGATTTTCAAAAATACTTCTACTGATCCTAAAGTATATGCAAAACTATCTACTTGTTTAATTTTGATTCTATCGTTTACATTCAATTTTAACTTATGTTGTTTTAAAAGCGAACAGCTCATTAATGAAATAGTTGACCCGGTATCAATAAAAGATGAAACTGGAATATTATTAAGTAAAACTTCAACATTAACAAATCTATAAGGAAAATTGGTATTTGCTATGCAAAGTGAATCAGCTATGGTTTGTTTAACATCTGTGGTGATATTAGTTGCTTGGTGTTTAAGCTTGTCTTTATAATTAGGATCATAATCTTTGCAATCACTTATCCAATGTTTAAAATACAATCCTTTTTTCTTACAAATAGGACACCAATATGGGCAATTTTTTGAGATTGTAGGTGTAGTTATATTAAAAACCTTGGTTTTACTTCTCTGTTGTTGCCTTATTTGATTATTGTTTTGTTCAATCTCCATGGCAATCTGCATCCAATGTGATGGATCTTTAGGCTGGGCTGTTACGAGATAATTTTTCCAATCTAATGGCAATCCATCCGTTAACATTTTTAGCTTCTCGACATTATTGAGGCTTGTTTGATTTTATAATCTAATTTTATCTCTAAAATAATCTTCCACGGTTTCTTCTTTTTTTAAGTCTTCTTTTTGATGCTGCAACTATAGGGCTTTCAACTTTATAACCAAAGCGCTGAATTAATTTGAGTTTAACAGTATCCCATTTTTTAATGGATGCGTTGCTCAATATTTCATCAGCAAACCATTCTAAAGCATCTTTTGATAAATAATAAATTAGATTATTGATTCTATCGACTTCATCTAGTTTATTAGTTTCCAATTCATATAGTTTAAGCCATGATTCAGGCCGAATTGAACCTTTATCACCGCTAAATTTCTCTAATTTGTTTACATTTACTGCCATTGTACTTACTTTTTCTTTCGTCGAAGCCTTTTTTGATTTATATTTTAATCCTTTCGTAGCTGCGCCAAATATTTTATGTAACGTTTTATTTTTGCTTTAACTTTTAAAAATTATCTTATTTTAAATCTTTATCTAATTTGTTTGTTTGTTTTAAATAAAGAGGCAAATTTTACCATGTTGTTGTTCTTCTGTTTATTAATTGTTCTTCCTTTTTAATGATGATAAAAGTTATTGATCACACATTAAAAATCAATGAAAAACCAATTACAAAATTAACTACAAAATTCAGAAACGTGTCAATATTTATTTTAATATTATTAAATATATATATATAATATAAATTCGTATGTAGGTAATATTTCTCTTTCTCCCGCTTTATTTCTCAATATTAATTATTCTATATCTAAAAAATATCATTTATGTTGATATTTTTATTCATCCAAAATTTATAAATTGACTAATATTAACAGTTATTTTTATAATAAATATTTTATATATAAAACAAACTATGGCGCTTTTCTGCGTTGAAAAATATATAGAGAACCTAGTCTAAATTGGATTATGGTGTATTTTCCATATCCTTTTTTTTCAAATTTCTCTTTCAAAAATACATTGGGGTAAAACATGTGTGTTGTATGCATACACAAATATAGATATATATTTAGATAACCTGAATCACATAGCGCAGAACGCTAACTATATATACCTGGTCTATATAGAATATATATTTATATACAAATATATAAATAAAATATTTTAAAACTTTATATAATTGTTAGAAAAAAAGAAGAATAGTAAATCAATGATCTTGAAATACTTTTAGACTGACAACACTGTAATATAAAAACGAGAACATAGGAGTGTTGGTTTTGTTTACAAAATTAGTAATTGTAATGTAAATTGTTAAATGTTCTTTTCTCTCTCTCTTTGAAAATAATAAATTTAAAATACTTTCATAAAAGGTAAAATCGCCTAATTCTTTAAAACCACTTCAGCTGTAAGTAAACTTGTTATTTGTTGTTTCATTGTCTGAACCATAAGAGATTCCCAACAATAATAAATATTTGTATAATATAGAATTTTTAATAATCATAGATATATCATTTTTAATACATTCTAACATTATTTCATGGAAATATATATAAAATTTAATGAGTTTTATATAAAATCATATCCAAATAACATCTCAATTATTTAAAAAAAAATTCTATTCGAAAAAAATATATATATAAGTAAAAGCGCATTTGATAATAACGGAAAAAAACAGGTAACTTTTATATTTAAAACACATTTAAGTCTTTTGGTAAGAAAAAAAAAAATAGCCCGCTAATTGGCTGATCCTTTTGGTTTCCGGTCGGTGACGCCATTTCCGTCATTCAATTAACTCGTGACTTTTTTTTTTTACCAAACTATTACTTTTTTTGTTTGTTTGTTGTACAATTAACGATTAAAAATTACATTGCGTAATATTTAAATATATATATCATAATAATACATATAATACACACAAATATATAAATAAATACTTTGAAATATGAGTAGATTGATTTTAAAAAAAATCTAAATAAACGAAAAAATAAAATAATTATTAAGAATTCTAAAACGGTTTTATTCGAGCGCTGATTGGCTCTCTCTTGAATTTCATCCCATTTTGCATATTTTCCATAAAGTTGCATAGATAAACAAGTTTAATATTATAGTTTATATAGATATAACCTCTTTTAACCGTTACCTATGTAACTCTAAGCTAAAATTCTTTAGTTTTATCATAAATAAATTAAACTTTTAGATAATTCAAATATATATATTTTTTTCGTAATTGGTTTTTGGTAAAATGTCTTTCCATTTAATTAATGGGTTTGCTGATGTGGAGAGATGATTTGGCAAAGTGGATTTTCTCTCCCAAATGGGGAAAATCTTCATTTAGAAAATTATCCCTACGGATAATTAGGCCATGTTTTAAGAAACTGAATCTTTGTTTGAATATATAGTTTCTTAATATTGATTCAAGTTTCTCTTAAAATATTATTTATTTATAAAACGACATTTGAAAACCATCCCGCATGTGTTTCTTTTAAACGAAAAATCAAAATTTAATTTAACACTTTAATTTTTCTGTTTATCATTACTCTTCACAATTCATCCTTTCATACTTCATCCCTAAGGTTAGAAATAATCGTTATTTCTCCTTAAAATAAATTTTGATTTTTCGTTCAAAAGAAACACATGCGGGATAATTTTCAAATGTCGTTTTAATTTTAATTATTATAAGATTGTCCCATACCGTGGTAGATTAAACTGGCGAAACCGCTGGAAGGGTTTACCACTGATGAACCGTAAAAGGGCACTATTAAACTGTTTTAATTTAAAAAATAATCATATTATATTATAAAAAATTTCATATTTCTCATAATAGATAACGCGCTAATGAATATTGTACCTTTTAGCGCATGCATATATATCAGGATTCAGACAATAACTCTGAAAGATATTACAGTGACCTTTATTGAAGACACACGAGATAACCAAGTATGAACAAAATTACCTCTGTCTCCTTAAAAAAAAAAAAAAAGACGACCTGCAATATCAGACTTTCCACTTTCTTAAGTTTTTTCTATTAGTGTAATTCAACCTGTCATGCGAGTCCCTACAATAATACGACATTCAGGAGAATAATGTGACAAAATCAATACCAGGGTTCTTAACAGTGATGAGCTAAGACACAAACCATCTAATTTTACTGTAATTATAAATGAGGTTAAAAACAAATTTGTGATAATTTATGTGAAAAATAAACATTAGTGTCCTCAAAATGCAATATACACTCCTGGAAAAAAACTTATGGAAGTGGAAGGTCTTTGATATCGCAGGTCGTCTGTTTTTTTTTGTTTTTTTTTTTAAGGAAACGGAGACAATTTTTGACGTTTCGGTAACAGCGTTGTTACCAAAGTGTCATACACTATTAATATATTTGGATTAGGTCTTATTACCTTGTATATATACAGGCATTATGATTTTGTGAAATCAATGAACAAAGAGGTGTTAATTCATTAGATAGTTCATTCAGGAAGGTTTAACTGTGCCAAAAAAATCTTTTTTTTTCTTTATATAAAAGGTGCTTTCGAAAGATAGAAAACTCTGAAATGTAAACAATAAAAAAAACGGTCTCCGAAGTTTCCTGGTATATTTGCATATTCTCTCAAGCTTTCAAGTATTATAAACCTTTCTACGGGAGATGGAAAATTTTCCGGAAGGAAATCGATCAATAGAAGCATAGTACGCCTCTCACGTCAAAATAGACGTCATCAATTGACCGTTGCCTCAAACTAATTGACTCGGGTCGGTAACAAAGCCACAACACCAGCTGTCGTCAAGTTTTGACGTTAATTTTGACGGGAGAGGTGCCCTATGCTTCTATGGAGCTTCTACAAAAGTATATATGTGATATCTTGGGACCTCTGGGAACAGTGCTACCTGATGCTAGACGAACCTCGATGTCACCTCTACCGTGCAGTCGTGGTGGAAGGCGAAACAGTGGGGCCAAAGGTGAAATAAACAAACAGAGATTCCACGAAGAAGCGTCTGAACGTCAAGAAGGAATGGGACGAGGAGGTTTCTGGCAGGAAAGGATTTACCTCTATAGGAGCGGCTTGCACGGACTGGGACTGAAACAAAGACTGAAACAAAAGACTGCCTAACTGAGGCTTGGGGCCTCCTTTTATAGCTTCCCTGGGTCCAGGCAGGTCACTGCCCTTTTCTGACATAAACAGGGGGGGGGGGGAAGTTACATCATCCAGGAGGGCCACGACCTCGTAAAAATTGGACAGGGCTCGATAGGCCTACTTTCTTATTCTCACTTAGGCCTGATTAGTTTTAACCTTAATTTTCTCCTATTATTCTCCATTCCTTCTATCTGTACAGTTGCTATACTTTATTAGAGTCTTACGCGGTACAGATTGATGTTATTTGATGCTTTCTATTTGCAGTAAATAACAAGTTATATACAGTCACGTGGTGAGATATGTGGTAGTAGATATCTGGATTATTTACAACAATTCCATGGTCTTAAATCATCACATATATTTTTGTCATATATTCCTGAAGAAGGGTGTATTACCCGAAATCTTGTGTAGTGTGAGAGAATGAACAGATAAATAAAGAAGGATTGAAAAATTGACGAATTGATAAAAGATACTCAATGTATAAAAAAATAAAAGTTTTGTACAAATAAATTTACTGGCAATGTGTTTCTTTCAAATAATACTGCCACGTGGAAAATTAGGAAAGACAAACTTCAGTACTTTGGATTTCCGGGCTAATTGGCCTATCAGGTAAGGTCTTCTAGCCCCAACATGGCTGCAGAACGCGGACTGGTGGCAAGGGATCCTAAGATCTGGCAGTGGAGGTGTCATCGCAGGGGTTGAGGAAGCTGGAGAAGTCAGGGAAACAGCGTTTTGATGCAGTGAGAAGCAGGGATGTAGTCCAGTTGAGGAGGCAGGAGGTTCTGGAAGCCTAGAACTTGAGGGCGTTAAACTTCAGAATGACACAACAATTTATTTAAGTCAAGAACAAACTATGAATGATAAACAAAAGATAAGCAATGAGGGAAGTTTACAGAGTATAGCAAATATAAACATAAAGAATGATACTCTGTGTGTTAATAGAATAATATATACTTTTTTAACAATATCATCAAATATTATCTCTAAACACTTTTTTTTTACTTGCAATGATATAAGTTATTGAATGAGAGGGCTTGGTTTATCAGTAGTGCACCCTCTCAGCGGTTTCTGATTTTCCGATTTCTGATCATCACTGATGAGCCAAGCCCTCTCATTAAATAACTTATATCATTGCAGTAAGGTCTGTAGAGATAATATTTGATGAAAAGAAACACAATAAATTTATTTGTAACAAAACTTTATTGATTGATGGCAAATAAATTTATAAATAAAAGTTTTTTAATTTTTTTTTTTATTTTTTTAAACTGAAGAGTTTAATTTTAACTAATAAAAGAGCTTGGCTCATCAGTAGTGAACCCTCTCAGCGGTTTCTGATTTTCCGATTTCTGATCACTACTGATGAGCCGAGCCCTCTCATTCAATAACTTATATCATTACAGTAAGGTCTGTAGAGATAATATTTGATGAGAAGAAACACATTGCCAAGATGTGTTTTTCTCCCCAAGACCTGTTAACTGCCTCAAAGTGGCGGGACCCTGGACGGGACAGCATGTCTGTAGTTCTGAACTCCTGGTACCAAGGCTGTCCCATTATGTCCAGCTAACATTCCTACCTACATCTGATGTCCCATCAACAGACATCTAAATACTCCAATGAATTCTCCTCCACATCGCCAGTAAATTTATTTGTGACACAATTTTAGAGTAAATTTATGAATGTAATTATTTGAATGAGATTCTACTGTCCTATAAGCTTATGTCCATAGTTTACTTAAATACCATTTCTGAGATTCCATCCTTCAGTGCTGCGTATATAAGCAGAATCGTCCAATACAGTATTAGAGCTCTGAGAAGCGGTCGCTGGGAGGGTTCACCACTGATGAGCCAAGCCCTCCCAATATATTTTTCTTCGCAGTAAGGGCAGTAGAAGTTTGTATCATGTATAAAAGAAACATTCGTGCTTTTAAATCCTTTCATTTTAAATTTATTTGTGCCAAAAACTTTAACGAGAGATAGATAGACGGCAATTAAATTTATAAATAAAAGTTTAATTTAAAATTAATTAAAAGAAATTCACAATTTTTATTACCAATCTTACTTTATCAAAGAAAATATAGAAAAGAAAAAAAATCCTATTAAAAAACTGAATTGAAAACTTATAAAAGTTTAAATTAGTTTAAGATCAAAATATATCAATTTTTTTTTTAGTTGATTTAATTTGGTTTTTTTTTTCTTCGTAGCTCTCAGTTAATTATGTTGGCATGGAAAGTAATGGATATATCTTGTTTTATTTAACGGTGTTTTTTTAAAACATTTTTAAAAAACATTTATTTATTTCAACACACAAAACGTGATATCCCGGCTAGGGATAATTGTGTCGATTTACATTTTTTTTAAAACAGAAACAATTATAAACATGTGAAAAAATAGTACAAATGTGATATTGTACTGGGATAAGGTGCATAATTATGAAAAAACGTTCAGTTGCACGATAAGGAGATGCCTTTTTTCATAGTTATAAACATATTATACAAGAAAAGGTAATCAAAAATTAAAAAGAGAAACAATAATATCGAGAGTCTACTGTAGGTTATAAAAATATGCATAGAGCCGACAAGTAGACAACTTGCAGTCATGGGCCAGAATGGGAGAGCGCACTAGCGTGAAGACAAATCCACACGTATAGAAAACGTATAAAGAAGTATGATTAAATCTTGTAAAAACATCTTTTGTTGTTATTAATGGTTTCAATGGGAAATCCAAAATTTGGAACACGGATTCCCAAAGGAATTCCATATTCCATGGCTCATTAGGTTGGAATTTAAAGTTATTTATGATATGTCATGGGAATATTATGTTTTGTTTTTGTTTTGTGCTTTTTTACCTTCTCTTTCTTTCTCTACTAGAAGCCCTTCAACACAATTTAAACACTCACCTTTATAAAGGAGCTCTATCCTAACTAAAAAAAAAAATTGACTTTATGAATTTTTGCAAAATTCTTTTTTATGAAAATAATAAATGATTATCTCATTTTTTGTTGATTTTTTTATTATTTATTTATTTTCAAATTAAAAATGGCTCCAATGGCCTACGTTTCTTGCAAAAGTCCAACACCGTAAGTGAGTACAAGTAACCAAACGGGGCTCTGGTACACTTGTAAGTGCATAAGTCGGACTGCTTTTCACATGTGTATATTGCTTAACATACTGTAAATAACTACCTTGCGATTTCTTCTATCTGCTTATGTTGTTGCTTATTTGTTTAATGTATATGTTTATTTAATGTTCTTTTTCTTAATTGTTTATTTTCTTTTTGATAATTCTGTTACCTACTCTACTACAATTATTGTAGTTTCACGCGCAATTATTCAGATAGGATATAGAGTGTCTTGTTTGTGCAACTGGTAATAAATAAAACATGTGTATATATATGGTACCCTTACAGTAAAAGAAGTCGCTAAATCTACCTACCATGATTATCATGGCCAGTATCACGTATACTAAAAGGATTATAATACACAAAAAGAATGTATATTCCAACTTGAAAAGTTAATATATATTTATTTTTTACATTATATATAAATATTTTCGCGATTGTTCTATCATATAAAAAAAAAAAAAGAGAGCTAAGAATAAATTAACACCAAACGAATTCGAAAAGAAAAATTAGTGGGCAGACGAAAAGTGTGGGGGGGGGGGGGGGGAAATCTTCTGCGAACAATTAATCAAGAAAGGGCGCCAAAAAAGTTGGCGAGCTTCGTAAATTAGTGTGGGCTAATTAAAATGGAGGGGTGGGTGTAGAAAGTTTACATTCACGCACCTAGTATTTACCTTGGCTTCGATAAAAAAAAAAAAACATTTTCCCCTTGATGTATGAGACTCATTTGATTGCATCTTGCATAAATAGGAAGCTAATTGACAATGATATAAAACAAATTGATATATCTGTTTATTTATACTTATATATATGTAATATGATGCAAAAGTTGTTATTACACTGTAATAATTGATGTATTACACTGTTGTAGAATATTGTCGACTTAACCGTTCTGTGGCAATATTGTTGCGGGGTTTCTTGTTGTTGGATGCGAATGGTGAGATTTGGTTGAAGCGCAGTCGTTGAGTGGTAAGTGAAGCATACAGTTAGGAATAATCAGGACACGTGATTGTTTTGAAAATAAAAGGCAACTGGATTGGAGGGAAGAAGGTTTGAGAAGGAGCGGGTTTGATTGTTCCTTATCTGATCACATGGCGGTGATTGACATAGCTATGAGCTGAGCTGAGAGAGAGATCTCTAGAACAGATGTTACCTTGGTGGGAGCAAGTCGAAGGCTGATCCGAACTCGGTGGGAGCCAAGTCGCTACTGCAGGTGTTGTTCCTATGAGAGCTAAAACACTACTGACCATCCTTGCCTTTCGATTTAACACCAAGACTCCGTTTCTCTATGATTGGTCGAGAGATGTCACATGATCTTTTCCTATTGGTTGACCTACTTAAGGTGCTGTCTTCTGATTAGCCCGCGGCTCTCCTTGATGAAAGATATGATCTGCTTGATAGGAAGTGTCGGGTAGCTTGACGCTTATAACTTCGACGGATATTAGATACGTCCTATCTTTGCCGGAAATATTGGGTGTTAGCTTCAACATTTATAACTTCTGGTCACTAGAGACGTCCTGTTTTGTCAGGAAGTATTGAGTGTATCTTGGCTAAAATAACTTCTGCGGTTACTAGAGACGTCCGGTCTCTGCCCCTGCAATATTGACACAGGGGTGCCCAGAATAGTCGTGCCAGCCTTAGGTCTACTTCCTATATCTTAATGCTACTTGCTTCCCTCCAGTTACCTTGTTCTTTATTAAGTCTTTGAAAATCATACATGGTACATACATAGTGGGTCGGGGTTGCATTTAATTATATACAAATTATGACAGATGCGCCCCCTACATGTGAAGAATTCAAGAAGGGGTTAGCCTGAGAGAATTCTGTAAAATGAAAAATATTTTGTGGGAAAATTAGTTGTGGGTATTGAGGGGCTATATACAAGCATTGCTGGTGACATAAAAGTAAGATAGAATGGGGTTGATGATATAGGTTGAGTATAATTAATAGAAATCAAAAATTTTTTTTATTGTAAGAAATCAATGAATGTTATGGTACATAGTGGGCAAAAAAAGAAAATGCGCCTAAACGAATTCTACTCGAGATAAGAAATGATATCGAGGGAGTTCTATTAAGGCTTTTGAAATCAAATAAAAATAATATAAAAATAGTTGAATGAAATCAAAATTGAATGTGTTTGGTTGAGAAAGAAAAATATTTTGTTGCATGGTGACAAAGACAACTGCTTAGTTACTTTTTTGCTCGACTTTTGAGAAAAGAAATCGAGGAAATTTCATAAGGCGCTTTGAAATCAAAACAAAATAAAATAAGAGTAGTTGAATGAAATCAAAATTGAATGTGTTTGGTTGAATGGTGAGAAAGAAAAAGAAAAATGCCTAACCATATTCTAGCTCGAAATTGGGAATGAAATCGAAGGAATTCTATTAGGTCTTTTGAGAAATCAAAAATAAAAATAAAATAAAAGTTTTTTGAGCGAAATCAAAGTTGAGTGCTTGGTTGAATGGTGAAAAAAAAAAAAGGAAAAATGCCTAATTACTTTTTTGCTTGAATTTTGGAAAGGAATTCGAGGAAATTTCATAAGGTCTTTTGAGAAATCAAAATAAAAATAAAATAAAAGTTTTTTGAGCGAAATCAAAGTTGAGTGCTTGGTTGAATGGTAAAAAAAAAAAAAAGGAAAAATGCCTAATTACTTTTTTGCTTGAATTTTGGAAAGGAATTCGAGGAAATTTCATAAGGTCTTTTGAGAAATCAATAATAAAAATAAAAATAAGAGTTGAACGAAATCAAAGTTGAGCGTTTGAAAAAAAAAAAGAAAAATAAAAAGGTTTCAACAACAAAGGGTGATTTAATGTTTTTAGTTTAATCGAAAACCAGTGGGTTTTCGTTGATAATTGAGTTGTGGCAATATAAGTCAAGTGGTAAATAGAATGATAATTGATAAGTGAAAATGATAATATAAACTAATTGGTAAATAAAATGATAGTTAATGATTAAAATTGATAATAAGTTGAATAAATTGCTAAATTGATTAAACATTTATATTTTTAATTGAGAGAAAATAATGAAAATGATTGATATGAAAAATAAGGTGTATTGGTTTGAACCCTATGGTATCTACATGCCCTGATCTACATGTATTGGTTGCTCCATTTTGCCCTATAAATGTTTTACTTGCTCAATTATGCCCTATAAATTTTTTTGTCTCGTCTGTAGCGACACTTAGGTGAAAAACGTGATTCTAGCCCTCAAGTGCGTTTATGCTGTGTGTACAGGAGACATGGAAATCTATATAACCTTTATGTGTAATTTTTTGTCTTTGTGTGTGTGTTGTGAAAAATGTTAGAAGTCGGTTGTGTAAGAAATGTGTGAGCTAGTTCTATGTGTTGTCTCGTGGATGTGGAATTGGTTGGTAAAAATCGATATGTAGACTCGAACTGGAATCAAAATCGGTGGCATAGCGAGGTTCCCAGTTGACCTCAATAGGGGATCTTCTCATTGTAATTAGAGATACGGAAGTGGGGTGTGTCGGGCAAACGAGAGGGAATGAAATTGGAGATCGGACGAAGGCGTTCCGCTTTGTTTACAGAGGCCGAATTTATCGCTGCGGACTACACTTCCGTCGTGGTGTCTCAAATTCTCGTTTCCTGCCGTCTATTTATTTTTGGTGCGGCTCAGATCTTGTTTTGGAGCGTGATTTCTCCGACACTGGTTGGTTATCTTTCAGTTACTGCTATCTTTTCGGAGTTTATTTAGATTTTCTGCGAAGATGGTTCCTAAAATTATGAGAAGTTTTATAAATACTTGTCCACAATGAAGAATTGCTTGTCCACAATGAAAAACTGTTTGTCCAAAATTAAAAATGCTTGTCCTAAATTAAAAACTACCTCTTGTAGTTCGAAGATTTTCTGATCGGGCATAGCATGGATAAACAAGTACTTAATGAATAAAATTGGGATACAGTTGTACGGTAGAACTAATAAACAAAGGATAAAAATCAGATGAAAGATAGGATATTGCCCCATGTTCGTCCACAATTTTGTAACTGGGGACTCTGAAATATTGGCTTGAACCTTATGAATTGTAGAATTTGAATGATTGGTAGGTTCGCAGTTCTCCTGTTTGATATCTTTAGGGAGTGGTGTGATATGATTGGGTTGGTTGTCAGGTTTACAGTTCTCCTGTTTGATCGTCAATGGTTTTATTAGAGATATGTCGGCGGTAATTGGTTTAGGTTGAGATGTGTGATCGTTTCTCTGACGTGGATGTGGTAATTTTGGCATTGTTTGTGTTGTGTGTACGCTGTGCTTTATGTACGAATTTTGTTTTGCTTTGGTGCCTGTGTCGGTATTTTTACGTGAAGGTTGGTTGTATTCATCGATTCTTCTAGCGAATCGGCAGGTGGGGCAGGTTTTTACCTGTTTTGCGATGTCTTGTGTCATGTTCTGCCAATAATATTGTGCTGAGATGAGCCTCGTCATCTTGGAGATGTTTGGATGGTGGTGTTGAGTGTGTACGGACTTAAGGAGTCTGGTTGTAAGTGAACTTGGGACTATAGTTTTAAGTACTCCTTTTCGGGAGACGGTGCGCAGTTTATTGTGATCCATAGTCACGCGAGATTTTCCCGGTGGAGAAGACTGTTGGCTCTGTATGAGTGGCGCATCTAGAAAGCCACAAAATGGGATACGAGTTCCAACGCCCGTTTCATATTGTTGTACTCCATTTATGCTACGGACCTCATATTCGTATCTTGACAATCTTAACTTCCATCGAAACAATCTGCCTGACGGAGCTTTGATCTCTTTCAACCACTGCAATGCGGGATGGTCAGAAAATATTGTAAACTTTCTGTCCATTAGACAGGTGCGGAAATTATCCACACTTTCCACAATGGCTAGGCATTGTAGTTCCAAGTCTGAATAATTTCGCTCGTGATTACGCAGAGATCGGCTGAAATGTTGAACGGTGTATGTCTTCCCATCAGGGTAGACTTGTTTAAGAACGCCTGTAATGCTGAATGTTGAGGTGTTACAGTACACCTGGCATGGCAGACCTTCCTGGTAAAGGTGTAATGTGGGGTGTGTGGTAAGGTTTTCTTTCAGGTTAGTGAACGCTTTCTGGCATTCGTCATCCCAGACCCACATGATATCCTTTTTTAGAAGGTTGATAAGTGGCGTCCGCAAGCGGGCGTGGTCCGGAATGAACTCTTTATAGGCGTTCACAGCTTTTAGGAAAGATCGCAAGGTTTTTCGATTGTGTGGTTGTTTGGTGGCGTGAATTTTTTCTATGTTTTGTGTAGACGGGATGATTGTATTATTCTTAACGGTTGTGCATGCGCTTGTTTGTCGTTGTTGTTGTCTTTTGGCGTGCGTGTTGCGTGTGTTGTGCGGATTGTGTGTGTTACCGTTGTGTGACGACGTATGGGTGCGCGTGTTGTGAGGTACATTTGCGTGTTTATGGCGTTGCGAAGTATGGTCATGTGTGGATTTTGTGTGGTAAGTGGGTGAGTTGTGTCGGTGTACGGACACTTTTTTGGGCATTATTGGGATTGTAGGTTGGAGTCGTGGTGGCTTTACATGTTGTGGGCATATAGTACTGGTAATTGGGTTGAGTGAAAAGTTGTGTGGTGTGAGATTATAATGGTGGCATGTAAATATTTGGGGTTTGGGCAATGAATGCAGGCAAGGTTTTCCATGTGTGAAAGCTTTGGGTGCTGTGCGAGTCCTTTGGGACAGGTTTTGGCCTAGCCCGTGCTTGCATTCATTTGATACATGTTTAAAGTGGTAGATAGTATTAGACAATGGGACGCCAAGTTGGAAAATAGTGCCGCGATTATAATTTAGTTTTAATTTATATTGATAAAGGGTTTTTAAGGTAAGAACTCCAAATGGCAAGGATGCATTTACCACGTGGAAGTTCTCTCTACGGGTTATTTGGCCTATTGTCAGAGGGAAAGTTAAATGTCCTATTATTTTCGTAAAACTATTTAGGGTGGATAGATCAAGGGAAGGTTTTTTAATACTTAAATTGGGAAGTTGTGCTTTTAATCTATTGTATAAATGATACGGCAATATGTTCGAACCTGCGTCTGGTTCAATGAGAAAGGTACATGGTAGGTCCTGGGTCAGATACAAGTCCAAAGTCAATTTGATGGTGTCATTGGGTGGATTGCCTACCTTAGTCTCGAAAAGTCTCCATTGTGGCGTCTTCGGCTTGGTGTGGCTGGCTTGGAGTATCTGTTGGACCGGATCGGGACCTTTTGCACTGTCCGCGCGATTGAAAGGGAAATCTAGTCATTTGTACTGCTTCCATTCGAGTGGATCGCGTTGTCGCTACACTGGGTCCGTGTCGCGTGGGTTGCTTCCGGGTGCACGGGTACGGCATGGCGGATGGCGATTCCTCGGTGGGTGTCAGGCTGTTCGGACACGTACCGGCGGTGCGGGCGGCGGTTGTCCCGAGGGTGGCGCTCCGGAAGACCGCTTCCAGTTGCGTGGATCTTGCCCCTTGTAGCGCGGCGGTCAGTTCTAAAATTACCGTCGCCAGGGTGTGTCTTGTCGCTTCGTTCGTGGTCAGTTTCTTTCCGTTCGTTGCCAGTTTCTTCTCTCTTGGTTTGTCATTGCCTTTTGTTGTGCTGGCGCCTGGGTTAATTTCCATCTTCATCCTGATTAAGCTCTATAATCTTTATCCTGTCGACTTTCTGTAATATGATGCAAAAGTTGTTATTACACTGTAATAATTGATGTATTACACTGTTGTAGAATATTGTCGACTTAACCGTTCTGTGGCAATATTGTTGCGGGGTTTCTTGTTGTTGGATGCGAATGGTGAGATTTGGTTGAAGCGCAGTCGTTGAGTGGTAAGTGAAGCATACAGTTAGGAATAATCAGGACACGTGATTGTTTTGAAAATAAAAGGCAACTGGATTGGAGGGAAGAAGGTTTGAGAAGGAGCGGGTTTGATTGTTCCTTATCTGATCACATGGCGGTGATTGACATAGCTATGAGCTGAGCTGAGAGAGAGATCTCTAGAACAGATGTTACCTTGGTGGGAGCAAGTCGAAGGCTGATCCGAACTCGGTGGGAGCCAAGTCGCTACTGCAGGTGTTGTTCCTATGAGAGCTAAAACACTACTGACCATCCTTGCCTTTCGATTTAACACCAAGACTCCGTTTCTCTATGATTGGTCGAGAGATGTCACATGATCTTTTCCTATTGGTTGACCTACTTAAGGTGCTGTCTTCTGATTAGCCCGCGGCTCTCCTTGATGAAAGATATGATCTGCTTGATAGGAAGTGTCGGGTAGCTTGACGCTTATAACTTCGACGGATATTAGATACGTCCTATCTTTGCCGGAAATATTGGGTGTTAGCTTCAACATTTATAACTTCTGGTCACTAGAGACGTCCTGTTTTGTCAGGAAGTATTGAGTGTATCTTGGCTAAAATAACTTCTGCGGTTACTAGAGACGTCCGGTCTCTGCCCCTGCAATATTGACACAGGGGTGCCCAGAATAGTCGTGCCAGCCTTAGGTCTACTTCCTATATCTTAATGCTACTTGCTTCCCTCCAGTTACCTTGTTCTTTATTAAGTCTTTGAAAATCATACATGGTACATACATAGTGGGTCGGGGTTGCATTTAATTATATACAAATTATGACATATATATATGTCGTAATTTAAACAATGTGATATGTAAGTAATAAAGTATGACGTCTTTTCTAGTCGTCTCAAAGTGACACCAACTTGCCACTGGACACCCGGGGGATCCAGAGAGGGACAAAGAAGGGGCGTTGGTCCGGATGTTGACAGTTAGTTTACAGTGGATATTTTCGGACAGGCCGCTCAGTGCTAGGTCTCACGGCTGCCCTCGTGGCCGCCGTTTTGGTTCCTCCCTGCCTCCGCGGCTTCATGCAGGACGCCGAGCTTTCCTCAGTTAATCCTCAACTTTCCCCTGGTCCTGGTGCCACGTGAGATGTACTAGGAGAGCGTCTTTTGATCCCAAACTTTGTATTTACTGTCCCGTGCGGACTTCCCACTCTGCACGCCTTGCCACTCAACCCCGACTGCTTCCAACTCACTTGTTGGCTTACCCGGGTTAACGACATATATGTATATATATGTAGTAATGTAGTTATTGTTATAATGTAGGATGACTGTAGTGTGGCATGTTGGTTGCAGTCGTGGTGGCCACAATGTTTAGAGTGGGTTCAGGCTTGGAATTGGGATTACACAAAAGGACGAGGCATGTTAGATGTCACCATAGAGATGACGAGAGAGTAAGTGAAGCCTGTCAGGGGACATCTGTCTAGAGGGGTCTGTCAATTCTCGTGTATCAAAGTGGACTAATCTGTTTGAGTAAGAAAGGGGCACACCTGGGAACCCGGCATGTTTTTCGAACCTTTTTCCTCCACTGGCGCCGACTGTCACTCACTCGAAATTTTATTTCTGTCACTTTGGCAATGACATTATAACTATACAACACATGGGGACATAAGTATATATTGGAATATATTACAACATATATATATTCTAATGTTTCAAATTCATTGAAGTATTGTATAGGTAGGTGTAGTAATAATTGAGTCTTTCAAAAGTCTTGCTCACCAATTAAGTTCAACAAAATATAAAATGAGCATTTTAAATAAATGAAATATAAGTTGTTCAGAGGTTTCAAACATATATATTTAAAATAAAAGAGGAATATCTTGACCATATTCACATGAGCATTTCTAGATGGCAGAGCGCCATCTAGTGGAGCAAAAATAAACTAAACGTTTATTTAACTTACTCCATGATATTTTGCCAATCCAATTTCTTGATAAATCAAGAAAAGTCAACCACGAACGCGTTTCGGGCTGTTGGCCCTCGTCAGCGTGGTGCAGACTGTACCTCTACGACCGAAATTTGATCCTAGAGGCTTCCTGAGAAATCAAGAAATGGGTATTTAAGGCCAAGTTTGCGTAATTTTTTAATTTTGCATTGTTTTTTAACATACAGCAAAAAAGCATAAACAGATGCATTGA